>CAWUFW010006343.1:600000-917500 GCA_963921515.1 Calotriton arnoldi
AATCCTGCCTGTTCCCTCCTAAATAATAGCAGGACTAATAGAGCAGCACCTTCTCACACTTTCAGCGCCAAGACGCCGCGGCCATCGAGCGCTTTACATACCTATATTTCATTTCATTTTCATTTCACTGCATCCCTTAACTTTAGAAACACCTTCATTTTTAAAGATGACAAATGTGTAAAAGTATGATAGTCTGTTCAAAATTCAAAATGTGTGTCAGTAACCTGGAGAACCATTTTACCTTAGTAAACCAGATTATAGCAGTGCATTCAGAAGTATTTTTTTTTCCGGTTGATAGTTTTCAAGCATGAAAGAAACGTTCATGCTCCCCGCCCCACTCTGACAATACCATTAGTGAATAAATCCAAACACAGGAGAAGGTTTTGTACAGCACGCATCCTGAAGTCCTGTATTTCAAGGTCCTCTTATATGTGATAATGAAGAACAGCCAATAGGTCTCGCTTATGCAAGAGCTATCGGCTTTGCCAATATGCTTTAGCAATGTTATACGCCAGAGTGGCTGCTGTTCGGCATGGCTAAAAGTTAGTGGTGTAAAGGAAAGTGGCGTGGAGTGAAGTGTCATAAAGTGGAGTAGAGTGGAGTATTATGGAGTGGCATATAGCAGATTTGAGAGGAGTGAAGTGGAGTGTCACGGAGTAACATACAGTGTTGTGGAGTGGCGTAGAGTACAGTGTCCGAGTTAAGTGGAGTGGCATAGTGCGTCATGGAGAGGTGTAGAGCAGAGTGGAGTGGCGTAGAGGATGTTGCATAGAGTGGAGTAGTGTCATAAAATTGCATGGCGGAGTAGAGTACTGTAGAGTGTCAGTGGCATAGGTTGGAGTAGAGTGTCAGTAGAGCAGAGTTTAAGGGAGTAGAGCATCATAGAGTAGAGTATTGTGGAGTGTCATAGAGTGGAGTATAGTAGAGTGGCATAAAGTACAGTGGTGCAGAGTAGATTAACGTAGAGTGCATTGGTTTTGAGTAAAGTGGTGAAGAGTGCAGGGGCGTAGAGCAGTGCAGAGTTGAGTGCAGTGGAGTAGAGTTGAATAGAGTGGAGTGGTGCAGGATAGAGTGCAGATTTTTAGAGTAGCGTAGAGTAGATTGGTAAAGATTGTAGTGGCGTGAAGTGGTGCAGAGTGGAGTGCAGTGGCGTACAATGGTGTAGAGTACTGTGGTGCAGAGAAGAATAGAGTGCAGTGATGTAGAGTGCACTGGTGTAGAGTGACGTATAGTGCAGTGGCATAGAGTAGATTGTTTCAGAGTAGAGTAAAGTGGCGTAGAGTGCGGTGGTATAGAGTAGAGTGTCATAGAGAGCTGTGGTGCAGAGTAGATTAGAGTGGCTTAGAGTGCATTGACGTAGAATGGAAAGATGCACAGTTCAGTGGCGTAGAGTGGCATAAAGTAGAGTAGCAGAGAGTGTAGCAGAGTATACTGTCGTAGAGTGCAGTGGAGTAGAGTAGCGTTAAGGGCATTGGCGAGTGCAGTGGTGCAGAGTAGACTGGTGTAGAGTGCATTGGTTAGGGGTAAAGTGGTGTAGAGTGCTCTGGCATAGAGCGCAGTGGTGCAGAGTAGAGTGGAGTGGTGCTGAGAACAGTGGCATACAGTAGATTGTTTCAGAGTAGAGTGCAGTGGTGCAGAGTAGATTAGAGGGGCATAGAGGGAATTGGCATAGAGTGCACTGGCGTACAGTGGAGTGGTACAGAGTAGAGTGCATTGGCATAGAGTGCAGTGTTGGAGAGTAGGATGGCATGGAGTGGCGTAGAGTGCAATGGTGCATAGTAGAGTAGTATGGGGTAGAGTGCATTGGCATAGACTAGACTGGAGCGATGTTGAGTAGAGGTGTAGAGTGGAGTGGTGCAGATAAGAGTGCAGTAACGTGGAGTGGTGTAGTGTGAATTGGTGTAGATTACAGTGACGTTGAATGGTGTTGAGTGAAGTTGGCTCACGTGGAGTATGTGTGGCATGGTAGGTTACTGCCAGTATAGACAACACATCTTCAATTGAAATTACCATAACATTTGTAATCACATGCAGTTTTACTGATAAAAATATACAGCGCCCAAAAGACAATGCATGGAAATGTCATCACCCAATCATCAGCACAATTGCTTTTTTAAACATTTAAATTTTGTTGTGTGCTAGAAAAAAAAAACATTTTATAGCCTTCCTTAAGCAGACCCCCAGTAGCCAGCATGATTGTCATATGAAAAAATTGTGTTTCTAGCTCAAACGGTTCAAAATTTATTAAAAATGCAGCGACGTGTTGCCGCGCAGTGAAAGGCCCTGTGCAAAGCTGGACTGACCACCTTTCTGTTGCTTAAAGCTATATTTGGATATTTAACTGGTTCTAATGAGGTGCAACCAATGCAAAAAGAACAATTGATGGACCTGGCTTGGCAGTTTGGGCTGGACTGTTCCCATGAGGCACAGGGTCAAGACTGATTTGCATATGGCTGGGTATAAACTGGGGTGGCATGATGAGCAAAAGAACGATGGATTTAACTCCGATCTCTTGACTGTGGTGAATGTTTGATTTGCTCTACATTCAGTCCATCATCTGTATCTCTTTTGCTTTCTCGTCCTAAGTGTGCTGGGTATGCCCAGACGTGGGTCCCGGGCTCACTGTGCCACTGGATTCAAGCTAGCCTTGCTGATGAGGGGTGATGCCCTGAAACGGGTTCCAGGATGCTTGTTTCCTGTCCAGGGAGGACCTGACTTGGCAGTTCAGGCTGGACTATTCCCATCAGGCACAGGGTCAAGACTGATCTGCATATGGCTGGGTCTAAACTGGGGTGGAACATCTTGATTGGGGAAGAATGTTTGATTTGCTCTGCATTCCGTCCATCATCTGTGTTCCTTTTGCAACCAATGCCCATACAGTGTTACAAAGTTTAAAAATGGCGAAATAATGAATTAATATTATTACAAAACATGCCACGTAATGCCACATAATTTGCATTTTCTTGCCGCATAATTTACTTAACCCTGCCACATAATTTGGCCCTCTCCTGCCGCATAATTCCAGTGGCCCTGCTAATATTGAAAACGGATCTGCAGACTCTGACCTGCTACTCGTGCTGCAACCACCGACAGAGCTATCCCCCCACATCACAGCATCTACCCACGGACCCTACACCACAGCATTTCTCGGAACACTGGTTGGTGGCCTCCCATTATTGCACTTCTTGTCTACTTTTAAAAAAAGCAAACATTTAAGATTGTGACAACCCCACAGTGTCCACCCAAGGAACATCAATGGCTTGAGTATAAGTCACAAAGGATAATACTATACACAGTGTAATAGTCTTCTGCCCATTTTTAGCTCCCTCTACTTGCAACTGTTGCTGCTTCTTGAATCCTTTATATAGCTAATATTAAGACTGTACTTGCAGATCTTCACTGCCACAAGGCTACAGGAGGTTACCAGCACATCAATGCTCGGGTCTGATAGGCTATCATTGGTTGGACCCAGAAGGTGGTTCAGGTATCGAGGCTTACCAGTATGCAATGGCTGTGGGACATCTGCAGTCTGTGTGGGCTGAGAACCATCTGTAGATACGGGTGGAGGTGCTCTCTTTACGTGGCTGGCATGGATCCAATTTTTATGCCCCTGGCATTTCACAGTGGTGTTTGTTGCTAACAATACCTGTGTTGGACCCTTCCATCACTGCTGAAGACAATTGTTGCGCTGAAAGTTCTTAACGAAGGTCCAGTCTCCTGGCTGAAGAATGTGTCCTTGTGGATGATACAGGTAAGACGTCCTTCACCTGGTTGTACAGAAGATTCTGTTACGCTGAAAGAGACTGTAGTTATAGATTCCTTACCTTTAGAATTACCCCCAGGCGTCAGACTGAATCTGGTGATTTTGTCTTTAGCAGTACCCCTGCGCGTCGGTAGGTGGTGTCTGTCGACTCCGCGTCCGTCGTCGGCGTCGTGTTCGCCGGGATGATGTTGCTGTATCCATTTAGACGCTGTCCCTGCGCACTGACGTCAGTTCTTTCTTTTTCTGTGCCAGCCTAGCGCAGATCCGGAGAGAGCTTACCCCTTAGTCATTTTTTGACTAAACTTTTTTGACTTTTTGTCAACGCCTTTTTCGCGTCTTCGACTCCTGGTCCACGAGGGATGTCCCATCGTCGGACTGGATTCAAGCCTTGTGACTCTTGTCACAAGCTGATCTCCGTCACGGATCCGCACCTTGTGTGCCTGTGATGCCTGGAGCACGACCACAACCCGAAGTCATGCTCAGACTGTCGGGCCATGAACCCGAAGTCTTTGCGGGAGCGGTCCCAAAAGCTTTTGGAGGCTCTGCAGTAGGCTCTGCATCGCTCGAGGTCCCGGTCGATAGGAAGGTCTCAGGATCGGTCGCGGGGCCACCATCACCATTAGTCTTCCAAGTCTTCGCACTCCTCGGGTAAGTCAAAGCACAAGAAGAAGGCGAAGAAGCACCATCGCTCTTCGCCCCGTCCGTTGGCCAACGTGACGCGTGACACGGAGCGTCGTCGCTCTCCGGCTCCGTACTCAGAGCCTGCTTCTGGGTCGGCTCCGAGCTTCCCTCCTTTTCCCGGAACCGGAGCGTCCCCTGCCCAGCTTTGAGGTTTCTGCAAAACGCTTCCCGGTATCTTTGGGCAGTCCGACTCTGCCGGCGCGCCATTGGGCCATGCGGACTCGGCTGGGGGCCCTGGGCCTTTGATGCCGGTGGCTCCAGCTCCGGCACCAGAGGGCCCCCGAGGATCCAGGCCTGGATCCGCATTGACGCTGGTAGACCTCACGGTACCTTCCCCAGCACCAATTCCAGTGACGCTCCTGGTGCCGGTTGTGCCCCTGACCCCAGCCTCATCCCCGATTTGGACACGGCTCCGGACCGACGTTGATCGATGTCGGTACCGGCACGGGAAGGTACATTCGTGCCTCTGTTCATTCCTGGTGATCCTTTCAGGCCTGAGTAGCAACCAGAGGAGGGTGAGGAGTACTGGGGTCTGTGGATCTTTTGGCTACCAGCTCGAAGAGCTGGACTGGCGAGAGGAGCTGGGTGATGCCAATGGTTTTGCTACCTCCCCAGACCTTGGCATGCTCTCTCCCCCTACCGTGGCTACAGAGGAGGGAGCTTCATACGCTGTGGTGTTGTGTAGGGCGGCTGAGGCCTTGAGCTTCCTAAGGTGGCAGTCAGGACTAACCTCCTGACGGAGGTGCTTCAACCGGCAGCGGCCTCTTGGGAGCCCCTTCTGCCTTTCAATGAAGCCCTCACCAACGTCCTTCTGGGCACTTAGTCCAAGCCCAGCACAGGGGCTCCTGTGGACAGGATGATTGCCCGACGCCACCGCCCGGCCAACCCACTTTTCCTCTCCCAACACCCGACCCCGAGAGCTTGGTGGTCCAAGCCTCGTCCTCCAAGGGCGCATTCCCTACTGCTCCCCCAGATAGGGAATCCAAGAAGCTGGACCACCTTGGGAAGAAGATGTTTTCTTCCACCAGCTGAGCTCTGCGGTCGGTGAACACTGCATGCCTCTTGGGCCGTTATACCCATACGGTGTGGTATACGGTTGCGCAAGTGCTGCCACAGTGCCCAGAGGAAGCCCGGGCCATTCTCACCCGTGCAGTGGCAGAGGGTAGGGACGCAGCTAAGTTCACCATCTGATGTGGGCTGGATACCGCCGACTCTAGGCAGAACGGTTTCCACGTCAGTAGCCTTGAGGCGCTAGGCCTGGTTGAGGACGTCTGGTTTCTCTGGGGATGTCCAATCCACCTTACTGGACATGCCCTTTGATGGCCGTCGCCTTTTCGGTGACAAGGTGGGCTCGGCGCTCGAGCGCTTCAAGGATTCTAGGGCTACGGCCAGATCCTTGGGCCTCGCGGCAACCTCTCGCCCCACGCAGTCTGCTTTTCGCCCCTTTCGTGGCAACGAAAGGGGTGCCCCACCACGTTCGACCCAGTCCAGCCACCGGCCCACCCAAGCTACCCAGCCTCTGCGTGGCCGCAGACGTGGGACCCAGCAACGCAGGTCTGGGGGCCAGCGGGCGGGCCAGTCCACCCATAACCTAGCCTCCAAGCCCTCCTAGTCCGACTTTTCATAGCCACCAGAGGCCAGTGAATGACAGGATTCGCCATCATCTCCCCCACTGGCAAAATATCACTTTGGACAGGTGGGTTTTGCAGATAGTCCGAAGGGGCTACTCCATCCCTTTCGAGACTACCCCTACCTTAATGCCACCATCATTCCATCTCATGTTGGAGGATCACCTGGCCCTTCTCCACCAGGAAGTTGCAGCTCTCTTGGCCAAGGGAGCTATCGAAAGGGTCCCTGTGCCAGAAGTAGGTTGTGGTGGTTACTCCCACTACTTTCTGGTACCCAAGAAGGACAAAGGCCTGCATCCTTTCTTCGACCTCAGGGTCTTGTCTGCCCTCGACCCCGGAGACTGGAAGGTAGCGTTGGACTTGCAGGACTCATACTTCCATATTACCGTCTTGCCAGCCCACAGGCGTTACCTACGGTCTACGGTAGGCCATGAGCATTTTCAGTTCACCGTGCTCCCTGTTGGCGTTACCAGTGCCCCTCGGTGTTCATGAAAGTGATGGCAGTTGTCGCAGCTCATCTGCGCAGATCATGGGTTCCAGTCTTCCCCTATCTCGACGACTGGCTGTTGAAGGCGGGATCGCCCCAGGCTGTCGTCTCCCACCTCCAGACTACAGCGGACCTCCTGCACTTGCTGGGGTTCACTATCAACATGCCGAAGTCACACCTGACTCCCTCTCAGAAGCTCCTTTTCATCGGAGCAGTTCTGGATACATCGCAGTTTCGGGCTTATCCTCCCGAGCAGCGAGTCCGGGATATTCGGGCTATGATACCGATGTTTCAGCCTCTATCCTGGATTTCGGTGAGAATGACCCTGAGGCTGGCCTCCTGCATCCGGCTGGTGGATCATGCCAGATGGCATATGCGCGCTCTGCAGTGGGACCTTGAGTTCCAGTCGGCGCAGCATCAGGGGAATCTTTCAGACTACGTCCAGATCTCGGAGGGGACTGCGCAACAACTGCAGTGGTGGCTAACGAACCAAGCTTGGGTCAGAGGCAGATCCCTCTCCCTTCTCCAACCAGACCTCACAGTGGTGACGGATGGGTCACTCCTGGGACGGGGCGGCCATTTGGGAGAGGCGGAGAACAGAGGCTTCTGGTCTCCGGCGGAGTCCGGACTCCATATCAACCTGCTGGAGCTCAGGGTGATTCATCTGGCACTGAAGGCATTCCTTCCCTCTCTCAAAGGGAGTGTGGTGCAGGTGTTCACAGACAACACCATTGCCATGTGGTACTGCAACAAGCAGGGCGGGGTGGGGTCATGGACCCTATGTCAAGAGGCTCTTCGTCTCTGGACATGGCTGGAACATCAGGGCATGTCCCTGGTGGTTCAACACTTGGCAGGTTCTCTGAACGCCAGGGTAGACTAACTCAGCCGCCCGTGCCTGGTGGATCACGAATGGCATCTTCACTCGGAGGTGGTGCAAGGTCTCTTTCAGCGGTGGGGAGAGCCTTGGTTAGATCTGTTGGCCACCAAAGAGAAAGCGCAATGTCAGCTATTCTGCGTGTTGGAATTTCCAAGGCGGCACTCGCTCTGCGACACTTTTCATCATGAGTGGAACTGCGGCCTCCTGTACGCCTTTCCGTCCGTACCACTTCCGCCCAGATTGCTGAAGAAGATCAAGTGCGACCGGGCCCAAGTCATTCTTGTGGCTCCGGACTGGGCACGAAGAGTCTGGTACCCAGAGCTGTTGAGCATGGCCATCGATCCTGTGATCAGACTGCCTCTTCAGGGAGATCTTCTGTCGCAGCAGCAGGGGAGGGTCCTTCACCCGAATGTGTCCAGCCTTCACCTTCTTGAGTGGAGATTGAGCGGCGACAGTTGACAGCTTTTGGCCTTCCTCCTGAAGTCTGTAATGTCATCTTGGCAGCCAGGCGTCTCTCCACTAAGACGGTATACGCCTGCAGATGGAACAAGTTTGTGGCATGGTGCACAGCAAAGGGTGTGGATCCCCTTTCTGCCCCTCTTTCGGAGGTTCTCTTGCATATACTTTCTTTGGTCCAGCAGGGTTCTGCCCTGGGCACTCTTAAAGGCTACCTTTCGGCCATATCTGCTTTTCTTCGCCTTTCTGATCAGCCTTCTCTTTTCAAGTCCCCTATTGTAAATAGATTTCTAAAGGGCATTACTCGCCTCTTTCCTCCTTCTCCATTCATAATGCCCCAGTGGGACTTGAACCTGGTCTTAACCTATCTTATGTTTCGAGTCTCTTCACAACTGTCCTCTCAGGCTCCCCACTCTGAAGACAGCTTTCCTTGTTGCCATCACCTCTGCTCGTAGGGTGAGTGAGCTTCAGGCTTTGTCTTCAAAACCTCCTTTTCTTGCTGTTCATCCGGACAAAGTAGTCCTTCGCACAAGGCCCTCTTTTCTTCCCAAAGTGGTTACCTCTTTCCATATAGGACAGACAATCACTTTGCCCACCTTCTTCCCACCTCCGCACCCTTCCAAGGAAGAGGAGAGACTCCACCGTCTGGACCCAAAACGTGTGCTGTCTTTCTATCTCGACCGCACAAAAGATTTCCGGGTGGACGATCAACTCTTTGTTGGATATGTGGGGGCCAAGAAAGGTCGGTGTTAGAAATGGGATTTCTGGTTGGCTAGGGCAAACGCCTCTGAGCCAGGCAGAAACCACCACTCTAGTCAGGGCAAGGGAGTTACACACCAAAGATAACCCCTGCTCACCCCCTTGGTAGCTTGGCAGAGCAGTGAGGCTTATCCCAGAGGCAATGTGTAAAGCGTTTGCGCAACACACTCACACAGGAGCGACACACTAGGCACACCACAAAAGAAACTCTACACAAGGTTATATAAAAATAGCCTTTGTATTACTCATAAAACACATTAGAATGCAATCACATATATATATATACATTGTGCCACCTGGCACTAGGTATTACTTTACAGGGGATTATATACAGGACAGGGCCAATCGGGCCGCTGTCAGCACCATCAGAACAGGTAAGTAATAAAACCACCAGTAACTACTGGCATTAGCATATATGCATGAACCATATTAGGCATTCACATTAGGCATAAACACATTATGCATCATCACCTTAGGCATAAGCCACATTATGCATCACATCACAGTAGGGCAATGAGAAATACTGAGAACGTGCACATGTCAGGAAAACATCAGGGAATGAATTGCTGTACACATCCTGCCCAGTTGCACCTCCGAGAACACTGTAATCACCATATGATGCGTTGAGTATCAACCCTGGGCAATGTAACCCTAAAGCCTAATCACATCAGGGCATAACATACATCATGAATCCCTTGGCCAGTCGGGCCATTGTTATCACAGCACACGTAGGACACTAAAGTGAACACCTACTACCTCCGGGCCCCCAACACGTGGAGCAGCTAGGTCGAGCCCCCGGCACGGGAACCACCCCTGGTATCAGGTGTCCGCGCCGTAACTAGGGCGTTGCTCCTCAGCAGGGCCGGGACCTCTGGCGAGGGTTTCCCTCCCAGCCTGCATCCAATTCCCAATCTCTAGAGGCTCCCCACAGCGTGCTCACAACGAAAGGGGGGAAGGACCCCCATACCCTTACCCAGCGTGCAAAACCAAGAAGTGCAGCCGCTTGGGGACACGTGGGGCCGCTGCAGCCAATCACTGCTGCACCAACAATGGTGGCCTCTGCCAAATACTCCTCGGGCTGGTGACCGCTAGGCCTGGGGCGTGCAAAACCTCCCATGACGGCAGGGAACCTCCCTCTGTCCCCACCGTAGGCAGAGTGTTTCCAGGTGCAACGGGCACGGCTGCACGGATCAAGAAGGGGCCGAGCGGGACCGTCGTCGAGGGTTCCTTCCCACTCGGCTGACTGACATGACCTCCAACGCGCTGCCAACCTGCCCGGTGAGGAGGCGGATGGATGCCCCCTCGGTTCTCTCGTGGCTTGAGGAGCCCGCGAGCTCCGTCCTTCTTTTACCACAGGACTTGCTCTCCTCAGCCCCGTCTCGGTCGCACGCGATCCTGCTTAGCCCCGCCCACTTCCAGGCACAGCTCCTGCCTGGTTTCCTCGTCCGGGGTAGAAACTCCACCCGCCTTGTTTTGCGGCCCTGGACGTCCTCGAATGCAGGGTAGGCTCCCGCCTACCACCAGGCACAGCTCCCGCTCAGGCCTCGTTGTGCGGTTGATAAAAGCAGCACTGACGCGGCCGGACTCTCAGTGACCGGTCTTCTCGGCGCTGAGCGGGGGTGGCGCGCCGACACCCACATTGGGCAGCCCTCCTCTCCACCATCGGAGGAAATATAGCACTCCTCACGCGCCGGATGGTATGAGAGGCGCTGGGCGAAAAGATAAGGCACTCCTCAGGTCCTTCAGTAAAGCGCTCCACACCTCTTCAAGATAAAGCGCTCTACACACTTTGTTTAAAGATGACAAAAGGAGCATAACAGCGCTTCCCACGCGCTGTCACCAATCATGTAGGGCAAGCCACAAAGTCATGGGGGACCACAGGGGCACACCAGCAAAATGTCCCCAGGAGGCCAGCACAAGGATTCCCTCAGGCAGAGTGATAGTTCTCCCCTAGTCCTTGAGAGGCAGCAGGTCCAAGGCGGTTCCTCCCGGTCCCACGCAGTCCTTCAGCAGCCTGCCGGCTGCAGGCTTTCAGTGAGCATCCAACAGCACCTTTTCATGGGGCCACAGCCCCAATACTTACACTGCCAGGGTCTTTGTTCTCCCCCTGCACAGGGCTCTGCGCCTGGTTCAAACCAGTTCTGGGGGCACTCACACCTTCCTCTAAAGGTGCACCACCACCCCCTTTGTCAGTGTAGGCTCTGGCCCCAGACACACCACAGGGGGGCAGAGCCAGCATTGTGGAAGGCAGGCACAGTCCCATTCAGTCCCAGGGTCTTCTCCTCCCACCACTCCCAATGCAGATTGGCCTATTCAGCCTAGTGATGACTCACCCAGCCCCCGTCACTCCAGAGCCAGACATGCAATACACATCAGGCAGGCACAAAGACGCATAGCACACAGAAATGCCCACTTCTAAAAGTGGCATTTCTAAAATAGTGATAATAAATCTTCGAACACCATTGTGCAGCATTTATTACCACTATTCCAAACATACCAAACTTGACCACTCTATTCCTCTCAGATCAGGAATTACCACTGAAGCATATATCAGGGAATCCCCAATGCATTCCTATGAGAGGGCAGCCTCACAGTAGTGAGAAACCAAAATGGCTGTTTGTCACTACCCGGACATGCCACACAGTTGAGGCACATGTCCTACCTTTTACCTACAATGCACCCTGCCCTTAGGGCTAGCTAGGGCCTACCTTAGGGGTGACTGATATGTAGTTAAAGGGGAGTCACAGACGTGGCACCCATTTTATGTGCCACGTCACAGCGGCAGTAAACTGCGCACGCAGGCCCTGCAATGGCAGAGGCCTGAGACAGGTTTGAAAGGCTACTTTGGTGGGTGGCGCAATCAGCGCTGCAAGCCCACCAGTAGCATTTAATTTACGGGCCCCGGGTATATGAGATACCACCTTACTGGGGACTGACAGGTAAATTAAATTAGCCAAACAGGTGTAAACCAATCTTACCACGTTTTACCATAGAGAGCGCATGCACTTTACACTGGACAGCAGTGATAAAGTGCCCAGAGTCCTAAAACCACCAACACCAGGTCAGAAAAAATATCAGGAGGAAGGCAAAAAGTTCAGGGATGACCCTGCAAAAAGGGCCAAGTCCAACACAACCCCCTTCCAGCCAAAAGCCAGGGTAGACCAATCATTACCTTGATGGGCTTCCCTGCTTGGGGCGATAGAACACGGACGCGGGCCCGCAACTGCAGGGGCACACTCCGGTTCTACGCCAATCTGAACCCATGTGGTTCCCTCTGCCAAAGCTCCCAGGACCAACTAAGCCACCCTACTGGGATTCCCTAGCTGTCCGCGGCCAGGACCAGGCCCTAGGCCATCCAGATGTCTCTGGTCCTTGACATTTCACAGAGTGTGGGGCAGTAGCCCCAGGTACATAGTACCCATTCTCCACTCTACCTCTCATCAGTGCAGTTCTAAACTGCCACTGATCCTCCAACCTAGGGTCCGCACCCTCAGGCTGACCAGAGGTCACGGGCGAGGCTCTCCTCTCCTTCTTGGGTTCCGCACTCTCCTCCTACGAGAGGCACCCGCAGAACACAACTCTCCCACCAGTTCAGGACCTCTCTCCTGCAACTGGTCTCCCAACCTAGGATCTAGACCCTCAGGTTGCACCGGGGTCAGAGGCGAGGATTCCCTCCCTCTGCACCCCCTTCCAGAGTTCTGCACCCTCCCACCTGGAGTGGTACCCCCAGAAGACAAAACCGTAGGGACACTGGTTACAGATGTCCTTCCCTCCGGGTCAGGCAGAACCTGAACCTGCCCTCCCAACCCAGGTACTAAACCCTGCGGCTGAACACTTGCCTGGCACACCAGGACTTCCGGGGGAGCACGCAGGCCCCCCCAGGGTAACACCCTACTCAGGTGTTGCATGACAGTCTGCCTGGCGCAGATCAACTGACCCCTGTTCATCTGACAGTGCGCGAAGATCCCCCAGGACAGAAGTGGTGTCACCATGGTCACTCCTAGGAGACTAAGCCCTTATGGCTGGTCCCTGACCCACTGGTTCTCCCACTGGGGACTCTTTCCCCCTCTCACTCCCCCATCTGGACTCCTGTACCCTCCACTCAGGGGCGGCACTGCCAGACACCAGAACTGATGGAGCTCTGCTTACAGACGCTCTAAGTTCTCCTGACACTAGGAGTTCCCCCTCAAATGGCCTATTAGTACAGCCTAGGCTCCCCACCTGGTGTTCCCTTAAGGAACCCTCCAGGCCCTGAGACTGGGTTTCGGGCACCTTGGGACACAGCCCACTCTCACTCCTTCTCTGCAGAGACAGGATGTGAGTCCCTACACCCCTCCCACTATACCGGGACCTAGCTGGGCTACTCTGAACCTCTCCCACCACTCTGGGCTGGAAGATACCTGAGCCACTCCTTTTAGGGTCACTCCCCAATGCCTCTTCAGACCCTCTGGCACTCACCCAGAGGTCTGCCTCCCGTGCAAGTTCCCTAGGATCAGAGAACCCACACTCCAACAGGTGTTGGCGTAACCCCAGAACACAATTACTGAACATGTGCTCTCTGACGACCAGATTGAACAGCCCTTCAAAATCATTTGCCGTGCTACCCATCACCTAACCTTCCAGTGCATCACAACATTCATCCACAAACTCCCCCCAAGACTGGTGAGACAGTTTTCTACTGCCCCTGAACCTCAGCCTGTACCCCTCAGGTGTGACACCCTCCTCCTGGGAACTAGGTACCATCTTCTGGGCTCGGGGAGTGGGACTTCCTACACTGGACTCACTCTTGCTGCCACCACTGGACCCCACCCTCACTGGTGAATCCAGACCACTGAAACTACACTCAGGGGACAACTTTCCTCAAGAGCTAGTCTCTCCCTGGCGAAGGCCCTCTCTGCCTCCGCCATCCTCTCCTGCGCTAAGACCCTCTCAGTCTCTAGCTTTTTCTCTTCAAGGACCAACACCTTGAGTCTCAACTCCTGGGCCAACAAGCCCTTTTTCTCCTCCACACCCAGCAGCGCTATCTCCTTGGCATGCTCTAACTTGAGCTTCTCCAAAGCCAGCTGATGCTCCCTTTCTTCCCTCCTATCTACCCACTCCTCTGGGGACAGGGAAAGGGATGGGGCACTGCCCCCGGCACTGGACCCAGCAAGGGACTCCCTCTCTATGGGGTCCTCACTATCTACTGGCGTCCCTGCCCTGTAATTTTCTCCCTCCTGTGCAGACTCTTCAGGACCTCCCTCAAAACCACCACTTAGGTATGCGGAGGGGTAATCTGAAAGTCCCCCCAGGGCTCTAAGGGTTCTCCCCTGCGGCGGGCTTCATAGAGGAACAGTTTTCTGAAGATGTTACCTACTATGGGTATACCCCTTTCTCTGCAGAAATCCTCTAGCTCCTCCCTAGTATACTCCATTAGGTCATCCTCATTATAGATTAACCCCATCTTGGCAAGATACACAACCCACAGTGCAACAGGAGAACACAATTAAAAAAAATGACACTTTTAGGAGAAAACAAAATCAGGAAAAATAATGCCCAAACCTGTGATTATCTAAATGCAGAGTTTGTAGTGCAACCAGTTGTCGCTGTGGTACTGCGCAAACGCAAGTCCTATCCCACCGCTGCCACCAATGTTAGAAATGGGATTTCTGGTTGGCTAGGGCAAACGCCTAAGCCAGGCAGAAACCACCACTCTAGTCAGGGCAAGGGAGTTACACACCGAAGATAACCCCTGCTCACCCCCTTGGTAGCTTGGCAGAGCAGTCAGGCTTATCCCAGAGGCAATGTGTAAAGCGTTTGCGCAACACACTCACACAGCAGCGATACACTAGGCACACCACAAAAGAAACTCCACACAAGGTTATATAAAAATAGTCTTTGTATTACTCATAAAACACATTAGAATGCAATCACATATATATATATATATATATATATATACATTGTGCCACCTGGCACTAGGTATTACTTTACAGGGGATTATATATAGGACAGGGCCAATCGGGCCGCTGTCAGCACCATCAGAACAGGTAAGTAATAAAACCACCAGTAACTACTGGCATTAGCATATATGCATGAACCATATTAGGCATTCACATTATGCATCATCACCTTAGGCATAAGTCACATTATGCATAAATACTGGGCATAATCACATCATACCTCATCACCTTAGGCATAAGCCACATTATGCATCACATCACAGTAGGGCCATAAGAAATACTGAGAACGTGCACTTGTCAGGAAAACATCAGGGAATGAATTGCTGTACACATCCTGCCCAGTTGCACCCCCGAGAACACTGTAATCACCATATGATGCGTAGAGTATCAACCCTGGGCAATGTAACCCTAAAGCCTAATCACATCAGGGCATAACATACATCATGAATCCCTTGGCCAATTGGGCCATTGTTATCACAGCACACGTAGGGCACTAAAGTGAACACCTACTACCTCCGGGCCCCCAAGACGTGGAGCAGCTAGGTCGAGCCCCCGGCACGGGAACCACCCCTGGTATCAGGTGTCCGCGCCGTAACTAGGGCGTTGCTCCTCAGCAGGGCCGGGACCTCTGGCGAGTGTTTCCCTCCCAGCCTGCGTCCAATTCCCAATCTCTAGAGGCTCCCCACAGCGTGCTCACAACGAAAGGGGGGGAAGAACCCCCACACCCTTACCCAGCATGCAAAACCAAGAAGTGCAGCCGCTTGGGGACACGTGGGGCCGCTGCAGCCAATCACTGCTGCACCAACAATGGTGGCCTCTGCCAAATACTCCCCGGGCTGGTGACCGCTAGGCCTGGGGCGTGCAAAACCTCCCGTGACGGCGGGGAACCTCCCTCTGTCCCCACCGTAGGCAGAGTGTTTCCAGGTGCAACGGGCACGGCTGCACGGATCAAGAAGGGGCTGAGCGGGACCGTCGTCGAGGGTTCCTTCCCACTCGGCTGACTGACCTGACTGCCAACCTGCCCGGTGACGAGGCGGAAGGATGCCCCCTCGGTTCTCTCATGGCTTGAGGAGCCCGCGAGCTCCGTCCTTCTTTTACCCCAGGACTTGCTCTCCTCAGCCCCGTCTCGGCCGCACGCAATCCTGCTTAGCCCACAGCTCCTGCCTGGTTTCCTCGTCCGGGGTGGAAACTCCACCCCCAGTCAGGCGGCTTCACCTGACTTGTTTTGCGGCCCTGGACGTCCTCGAATGCGGGGTAGGCTCCCGCCTACCACCAGGCACAGCTCCCGGTCAGGCCTCGTTGTGGGGGTGATAAAAGCAGCACTGACGCGGCCGGACTCTCGGTGACCGGTCTTCTCGGCGCTGAGCGGGGGGGCGCGCCGACACCCACACTGGGCAGCCCTCCTCTCCACCATCGGAGGAAATATAGCACTCCTCACGCGCCGGACGGTATGAGAGGCGCTGGGCGAAAAGATAAGGCACTCCTCAGGTCCTTCAGTAAAGCGCTCCGCACCTCTTCAAGATAAAGCGCTCTACACACTCTTTGTTTAAAGATGACAAAAGGAGCATAACAGCGCTTCCCACGCGCTGTCACCAATCATGTAGGGCAAGCCACAAAGTCATGGGGGACCACAGGGGCACACCAGCAAAATGTCCCCAGGAGGCCAGCACAAGGATTCCCTCGGGCAGAGTGATAGTTCTCCCCTAGTCCTTGAGAGGCAGCAGGTCCATGGCGGTTCCTCCCGGTCCCACGCAGTCCTTCAGCAGCCTGCCGGCTGCAGGCTTCCAGTGAGCATCCAACAGCACCTTTTCATGGGGCCACAGCCCCAATACTTATACTGCCAGGGTCTTTGTTCTCCCCCTGCACAGGGCTCTGCGCCAGGTTCAAACCAGTTCTGGGGGCACGCACACCTTCCTCTAAAGTTGCACCACCACCCCCTTTGTCAGTGTAGGCTCTGGCCCCAGACACACCACAGGGGTGCGGAGCCAGCATTGTGGAAGGCAGGCACAGTCCCATTCAGTCCCAGGGTCTACTCCTCCCACCACTCCCAATGAAGATTGGCCTATTCAGCCTAGTGCTGACTCACCCAGCCCCTGTCACCCCAGAGCCAGACATGCAATACACATCAGGCAGGCACAAAGACACATAGCACACAGAAATGCCCACCTCTAAAAGTGGCATTTCTAAATTAGTGATAATAAATCTGCAAACACCATTGTGCAGCATTTATTACCACTATTCCAAACATACCAAACTTGACCACTCTATTCCTCTCAGATCAGGAATTACCACTGAAGCATATATCAGGGAATCCCCAATGCATTCCTATGAGAGGGCAGCCTCACACTAGTGAGAAACCAAAATGGCTGTTTGTCACTACCAGGACATGCCACACAGTTAAGGCACATGTCCTACCTTTTACCTACAATGCACCCTGCCCATAGGGCTAGCTAGGGCCTACCTTAGGGGTGACTGATATGTAGTCAAAGGGGAGTCACAGACGTGGCACCCATTTTATGTGCCACGTCACAGCGGCAGTAAACTGTGCGCGCAGGCCCTACAATGGCAGAGGTCTGAGACAGGTTTTAAAGGCTACTTTGGTGGGTGGCACAATCAGCGCTGCAAGCCCACCAGTAGCATTTAATTTACTGGCCCCGGGTATATGAGATACCACCTTACTGGGGACTGACAGGTAAATTAAATTAGCCAAACAGGTGTAAACCAATCTTACCACGTTTTACCATAGAGAGCGCATGCACTTTACACTGGAAAGCAGTGATAAAGTGCCCAGAGTCATAAAACCACCAACACCAGGTCAGAAAAAGTATCAGGAGGAAGGCAAAAAGTTCAGGGATGACCCTGCAAAAAGGGGCCAAGTCCAACAGTCGGGCTGTGCAAAAACGCACCATCTCTCGATGGGTTGTCCTATGCATTAAAATCTGCTACTCCTTGGCAAAGAAGAAAGCCACAGTGGGACTGCGTGCCCACTCCACCAGGGCAACGGCAGCTACTACTGCCTTGGGGCGTGGAGTCCCACTCCTTGACATCTGTCAGGCAGCCACGTGGGCATCTCTGCACACGTTCACCAAACACTATTGCCTGGACAGCCAAGTCCGGAGAGACGGCTACTTTTGCCGCTCTGTTCTCCTGGACTTTCTGGTGTGAACTTGGTTCGCAGACCCACTTCCGGGGTTGGCATTGCTGGGGTATCTATTCTAAAGGTAAGAAATCTATAACTACAATCTCTTTCATATTAACATGTTACTTACCTTCGGTAACGATGTATCTGTAAGAGACATGTGTAGTTATAGATTCCTTACCGCCCCCACCCATCCTCCCTGTTCTGCGAACTGACTTCTAGGGATAGGGACTACCTTCCAGGGCCCTAGTTATGTGCACCAGCGGCCTGTCTTGCATGGCTCTGTGCTTCTGGCGTGGAAAGTCTGGTCAGAACTGACAGCGCGCAGGGGCGGTGTCTAAATAGACACCGCAGCGTCATCCAGGCGAACACGGCGACGGACGCGGAGTCGACCGACGCCACCTACCAACTCGCAGGGGTACTGCTAAATAAAAAATCTCCAGGTCCAGTCTGACCCCTGGGGGTAATTCTAAAGGGAAGGAATCTATAACTACATATGTCTCTTACAGATACATCGTTACCGAAGGTAAGTAACTTGTTCGTCAAGGCAATGTAGTAATCTCGGTGTTGCATCACTAATGATTATGACAGCATTTCCTGGAGGAGATCCCCATATTGCCATTAATCTGCCTGTTACAATCTCATCTGAGCTCAATTTACTATTGGCATTTGGTGTGCTGAGCATGCTTAGCAGTGCAATGGTCAACGCACCTACCCAAGTCAACTCAGTCTCTGCATGCATCTTAGCGATCTTTGCTCTCAAAATGCCATTTCTCTTTTCCACCATGCCCGCTGCCTGAGGATGGCACACATAATGGAACTTTTGCTTTATTGTCAGGGCCTTGCATATCCATTCCACCACTTTATTTGAGAAGTTTTGGGCCGTTGTCTGATGAAATTTTGTGTGGGACTACAAATCTCTGGATCATTTCCTTTAACAAACATGTGTCTGTGCATCATTTTTCTTTATAGCATAAGCCTGCACCCAACATGCAGACCACCACCAATGCATACCGAAACATCTTTGTGGGCGAAAACTTCACAAAGTCAATTTGCAAAATGTTCAAAAGGCACTTCGAGATCTGGGATGTGTCCTGATGCGGTGGTGTCCCTTTACCACTGTTAAACAGACTACATGTAACGCAGTTTTTACAAATGGCCTCTGCATTCTTCCGAAAGTTCTCATCATTCCAGATTTGTGAAAAATACCTGCACATAGCAGCATATCCCAAATGCACAGGGCCAAATTGAACACAGTTTGGCCCTATCCAGATCTCATCAACCTCAGTACCTTCCCTTTGCCATTCAGCCTTTTCTTCCTCAGTTGCATTCTGTTTCACTGTCCGGAGATCCATGTTTACATTGCAGTCCGCTTGTAGTGTTTGTTCAGAATGAGCCACATACATAGTACTCGTTTCAGCTAAGGCAGTTGATTTTGCAATCTGATCAACAAAATTGTTACCCCCACTTACACTATCAGTCACTTTCTGATGGGCTGCACACTTAATTATCGCTAAGGCTTTAATCAATCAATCAATCAATCACAGAATTTGTAAAGCGCACTACTTACCCGCGAGGGTCTCAAGGCGCTGGGGGAGAAAAAAAGGGGGGGGGGGTGCTGCTACTGGTCGAACAACCAGGTCTTGAGTAGCCACCTGAAGGTCAGCAGGTCTTGGGTCTGTCGTAGGTTTAGTGGAAGGGTGTTCCAGGTCTTGGCGGCGAGGTGGGAGAAGGATCTGCCGCCGGTGGTGGTTCTTCGAATGCGAGGGACGGTGGCGAGGGAGAGGTCGGTGGAGCGGAGTTGGCGGTTGGGGACGTAGAAGAGGAGTCGTCTGTTGAGGTAGGCTGGGCCAGTCTTGTGGAGTGCCTTGTGTGCGTGGATGAGGAGTTTGAAGGAGATTATCCTGTCGACGGGGAGCCAGTGCAGGTTCCTCAGGTGGGGGTGATGTGGCTGTGGCGTGGTACATCGAGGATCAGGCGTGCGGAGGCGTTTTGTATGCGTTGCAGTCGCTTGATGAGCTTGGCCGGGGCTCCCGCGTAGAGGGCGTTCCCATAGTCGAGTCTGCTGCTGACGAGGGCCTGGATGACTGTTCTTCTCGTGTCTGTCGGGATCCACCTGTAGATCTTGCGAAGCATGCGGAGGGTGTTGAAGCAGGAGGTTGAGACTGCGTTGACTTGCTTGGCCATGGAGAGCGTTGAGTCGAGGATGACTCCCTGGTTGCGTGCGTGGTCGGTGGGTGTCGGGGCTGCTCCCAGCGTCGTTGGCCACCAGGAGTCGTCCCAGGCTGAGGGGTTGGAGCCGAGGATGAGGACCTCTGTCTTCTCCGTGTTCAGTTTTAGTCGGCTGATCTTCATCCAATCGGCGACGGCCTTCATCCCTTCATGGAGGTTGGATTTGGCGGCGAGGGGTCCTTGGTGAGGGAGAGGATCAGTTGGGTGTCGTCGGCGTAGGAGATTATGTTGAGGTCGTGCTGTCTGGCGATGCGTGCGAGCGGGGCCATGTAGATGTTGAACAGTGTTGGGCTGAGGGACGATCCCTGGGGTACGCCGCAGATGATCTCGGAGGCTTCGGATCGGAATGGTGGGAGGCGGACTCTCTGGGTTCTGCCGGCGAGGAAGGAGGTGCCCCATTCCAGGGCCTTGTCTCGGATCCCTGCGTCGTGGAGGCGTGCGCGTAGAATGCGGTGGCAGACAGTGTCGAAGGCGGCGGAGAGGTCCAGCAGGATGAGGCCTGCGGTCTCACCGTTGTCCAGCAGGATCCTGATGTCGGTGGCGGCGATGAGGGCAGTCTCAGTGCTGTGGTTGCTGCGGAACCCCGATTGGGATGGGTCCAGGATGCTGTTTTCTTCGAGGTATCGGGTTAGCTGCTTGTTGACGATCTTCTCGATGACCTTGGCTGGGAACGGAAGCAGGGAGATGGGCCGGAAGTTCTTGAGGTCTCTCGGGTCCGCCTTGGGTTTTTGAGTAGGGCGTTGATCTCTGCGTGTTTCCAGCTCTCTGGGAAGGTTGCGGTCTCGAAGGAGAGATTGATGATGTTGCACAGGTGGGGTGCGATGGAGCTGCTGGCTTTGTTGAAGATGTGGTGCGGGAAAGGGTCTGACGGGGAGCCGGAGTGTATTGTGCTCATGGTCTTGATGGTGTCCTCGATGTTCACGCTGGCCCAGGCTGGCAGGGGATCGTGGTCGATGGTGTGCGGCGGGTCTGGTGCATCGATCTTAGTTGGGGCTGTCTGGGTGTTGAAGCTGTCGTGGATGTCGGCGATCTTGCGGTGGAAGAAGGTGGCGAGGGAATCGCACAGGGGTTGCGACGGTGGGATGTCGTTGGTGTTGGAGCTGGGGTTGGAGAGTTCCTTCACGATGTTGAAAAGCTCCTTGCTGTTGTGTGCGTTGTTGTCGAGGCGGTCTTTGAAGGAGATTCTCTTGGCGGACTTGATGAGGTGGTGGTGGTTACGGATGGCGTCTTTGTGGGCTGCGTGGCTGTCCGGTGTCTTATCACTGTGCCATTTCTTCTCTAGTTTCCGGCAGGTACGCTTGGAAGCTAGGAGTTCCGAGGTGAACCAGCTGGCTCTTTTGGTGGTGTCAGCGTAGGTGGGTTTTTTCAGCGGGGCGAGGGTGTTGGCACAGTCGTCCATCCATCTTCTGAGGTTGCAGGCAGCGTCGTCGGTGTTGGATGGGTCGGAGGGAGGGCTGAGAGCGAGGGTTGCCCGTAGTTGGTCTTCGGTGACTTTGCTCCAGCAGCGGCGTGGGATCTGTTGGGTGCGGTGGTGTGTGGTGGGTTTCTGGAAGGTGAAATGGATGCAGCGGTGGTCGGTCCAGAGGAGTTCCGTGGTGTGGCTGAAGGAGACGTGGGAGCTGGAGGAGAAGATGGGGTCGAGCGTGTGGCCGGCGGAATGGGTCGGTGTTGTGACGAGCTGGCTCAGACCGAGGTTGGCGAGGTTGTCGATCAGGGTGGTGGAATTGCTGTCGTTCTTGTTCTCCAGGTGAAAATTCAGGTCTCCGAGGAGGATGTAGTCGGTAGAGGTCAGGGAGTGCGTGCTGATGAAGTCGGCGATGGAGTCGCTGAACTGGGGTCGGGGCCCAGGGGGTCTGTAGACGAAGGTGCCTCTGAGGGTGGTGTTGGGGTCCGTGTGGATCTGGAAGTGCATGTGTTCGGCGGTGCTGAGAGTGTTGTCGGTGCTGGTCGAGACCCTGATGGTGTTCTTTAGGCTATGCCAGTGCATTGAGAAGGCGCACAATCAAGGTACCATGTTTTATTTTTTGCACCACTGGAAGTTAAAAATCCTCTCTCTTCCCAGAGTCTACCGAAATTGTGCTCAACCTCAAAGGCATACTGGCTGGCAGTACAAATATTCACTGTCAAATCTGCGTTTAATTCACATGCTCCGGTGAGAGCTATTTTCTTTGCCGCTTGGGCTAACAATTGTGATATTCGCCTAGTCTCCACTACTGTTTGTAGAGTAATCTTTCAGTAAATGCTTTATCAGTCATATCAATTCTCCTTTGGTCTGTTCTGTTACTAAAATGCAATCATCACAATTCTATCATTTGGTCTTCCTCTGGCAGAGTCATAAGCGTGGCTGGATTCAAAGAGGTACAGCGATGCAAAGTGATGTTGTTCGCTGATAGTAAAATCAGTTCATACCTAGTCAGTCTGATTGGTCAAATGTTGAGTGCTGGTTTTGTTTAATAGCATATCAACAGAATAGGGAATTTATACATTCAGTGTGTTACCCAAAACGAACTTTTCACTTTGTTCCACTGATACTGCCGCTCTCAAACATTTGGGATGAGCTTTGGCTACAGGATCTTATATCGCAGTCAAATATGAACAAGGTCTCTTGAGACCCCCGTGTTCTTGCTTGAGAACAGCAAAGGCATTTCCTTCTTGCTCATGTGTAAAAAGGTGGAACTCTTTATCGCAATCAGGAATCCCCAATGGTGGAGACTCGCAAAGGGCCTTTTAAATGTTCATAGTGTATGTGCATCCAGGGGACAGGGTCAGTAACATCCTTATGTGTCAAATCTTGTAAAGGCTTGGAAATGAGAGAAAAGTTAAGAATCCACTGTCTGCAATAACCTGCTATAACTAAAAATGAACGAACTTGGTGCATTATTGCACAAGTGCGTTCAGGTGATATTCTCCTCTCCCTTTAGAAATCAGGTGGCCTAAATAAGACACCTGTTTTCTACAAAACTAATTTCTTTGAAGATGCCTTGTGACCATGGGATGCTAAAAAGTTAAGCAAATTTATGGTGGTCCAGCACACTGTCCTTCCGCGTCAGTTGCTATTAGGAGGTCATCTACATATGGTATTAATGCTACTCCAGGTTCCAGAACATGTTGGCCAAGATCTGCTTTTAATATTTGGGAGTACACTTAGGGTGAGTCTGTATACCCCTGAAGAAGGCGTGTCCACGAGAAACTGTGTTGACCAAATGCAAAGGAGAATAAGTACCGGGATGTAGTGGAATTGACAAAAATGCATTTGTCAAATATATAACCAAAAAGTAAGTGTCTGAGGGGAGTATAGTGGTAAGGATGGTAGTGGGGTTTGGCACTACTGGATATCTTGCCTGTCCTATCTTGTTACTCTGGCGCATGTCTTGTATAAGACGCCATTCGTCAGGTTTTGAAGGGTCCTTACTTTGTTTGTGTATGGGAAGAATTGGGAAATTGCATACACTGCCCTTTGTTTCTACCAGTACTCCCTCCTTATCAAATGATGATATAATCTCTTCAAGTCTCATGATATGTGGTATTGCAGAACTCGAGGCACTACAGCGTTTTCCTTTAAAACAACATGAATAGGTTCAACATTTTATATTCTGCCCACATCACATTTGTTCAAAGCCCGAACATCAACAATTACATTGTTTCACACGACATCAGGGAAACCGTCCAGAATATCAGATTCAGTTTCAGTATGTTGTACACACATTTGACAGGGGAAAGGATATTCATCACTACATTCAAAGAAACCACCATCTGGTACACATTTAATAATAGCATTCATTTTAGTTAATAAATCAGTACCCAACAAATTTAAAATACTTAGTTCAGAAACCACAAAGGAATGCTTATCTGTAATTGGACCAATAGTAAATGGAACAGGTTTACTGATCGGGCTTGTAATGGCAACATTTGAAATCACCACAGATGTGTTTGTCTTCTCTGAGAGGGATAAGTGGGGAACAGTATTAGCTGACAATATGGAATAGGTAGCACCAGTGTCTATGAGGAACTTAACATCATAACCGTTAACATTTTCTTGAACATAAGGACCTAGCTTATCAACTCATAACATAGGTGCCACCACTCCAAGTTCCCCTCCGGGGTACCCTTATGCTTCATAGTAATCCTCAGCATAAATGTCATGAGCCATCATTTGAAGCCAGGTCTGCTGCTGTCTGTGATCAAAATTGTCCCTGTTTATTGGACCCAATGAAGGTCCCGGATGGGAGGCAGGGAAAGAATTGGACTGGCGTTGCACTGAAGGATTCACAGCAGTCTGGGAAATATTGTGATCATTAGGGCATTCATTCTTCCAATGATCAATAGCACCACAAATGCGACATCCGTGGTCTGATTGGGGGGGGGCCCTCCACCTCGCTGGGCCTTTGGGGTCTCCACGGAACCCCCTTCCTTGCATCCTATTAGTGTAATTAAATTGCTGTAATTGTTGCACCATCAGCTTTGTTGTAGTGTCCTTTTGTTGCTTCTCTTGCTAGTCTCCCTGTTGTTGTTGAAACTCAAAGCAATGTTGAGCATTGGCCTAAATTTTATCAAGCAGTTCAACTGATCAGCAAGAGATGACTTTCTGCAAGTGTTTTTTTAACAGCTGGCTGTAATTCATACACAAATGTATTCACTAAAGCTGAAGTGGAACCAGGGTTATCTATATGCATCCCACTATGGGCTTTGAAAGCTTGTCTTATCCTTTCATAGAAACAGTGAACAGTCCCATCCTTCTTCTGGGCTACCTGGTATATCTATTCCAATCAATATGTTTACGAGGTACCAGTTCATTGAGACACTCTAGAACCTTTTTGGGCAGCCCCAAAGTGTCATCCAAGAGGGAACCATCACCATTTCTATCTGGCTCCTCAGTGGCCCATTGCACCTTTGGCTCGATCTTGATCTTAGGCTATAATTGTGAAGGTCCAGGTATAGAGAACATAATATCCAGGTCCTTCCTAATGTCAATACCTGGTCCTCCTTTCAATACCATGCATCAGGGTTCTCTTGTAAGTTAGGAAAATCTTTAGTAAAAGTGTATAAATCAATTTTAGTACAAGGGGTATAGACATATTGGAACCTTTCAGTTGTTGATCCTGGAACTTCCCTTATTGGGAGAGCATGAGAGGAACTAGATGTGCCTGCAGAATAGGTATTCTCAGAGAGCGACAATAAGTCAGCTATAGTCTTGACCTGTAGCATGAGCCTATTTAGTACCTTCGTCCTGTCTTCCTTCTGTTCCTTTCTCTTGTTTGCATCAATTGCCTTCTCCTCCCATTCCCAGATCTTTGGATACAATTGGTCTATCCACTCTTAGCTTCCTTGTCTCATTCGCCTCTGCCCAATTCCTCCAATTCATCTGTCAGTTCAGCGTCCCATGGTGCAACTAACTGTTCTTTGTGTCCAGGGAGCTGCTTAGTAAAGTAAAAACCATCTTTGTGTGCCCAGTACCCCAAACTTCCTATCTCGACGCCATCCCATTCATTGCTCTTTCCTCCAGGGTAACTATTCCTGAATCGTCCTCGCCCACTAAAAATTGTCAGCCCATTCCTATCCATTCATCAATCTCTGACAGCTGTGCTCTTTGACCTGGGCCACTTGCCTTCTTCCTAATCCTTTTCTTACCAGTATCCACAATGACAACTTTCCCTGACCCTCTATCACTTTCTTAGTCACACTGTAGGGAGGAGGCCTCCTAGCCGTAAGATTCTTTATTATTGGGTCCACCTTCTCTTCCAGTGGGGCTGAAGGCCGCGCCACAAATGCCTTACTTTCTTTTAAAGCATCCTCACGCCACTATTCCTTACCCTTCTGTACTCTGTCAGATTGGCTAAATTCCTATAACTTCTGTCTTAAAGTATTACGTGCTATCACTTTCACTTATTTTGCGCATTTCAGCTGTCTAGCGTATGACTCTCATTCATTCAAGCAATCAAACTGTGCCGATCTAATCTTCTTATACCCGTCCTTTCTTATCATGCAGTGTCTCAAATACTGCAATTTTGCTTAGTCAAACGTTCCCTCCATGGGAAACTGTTGATAGATATTGTCTGTAGTATACATGGGAGCTGGAGACCCTTCGTTTCACCAATTACATTTTCTAAGCGCTTGACCCATTGTTAAAATTATCCTTAGGTGCTCCAAAAACTCTAATGAACCCTGGGAACTTCACATATCCTACCGTGGAGGACCCGACCTCCTGAACTGGGGAAGAACCAGGTTCCCTGTAGAAACCAATCCCCTTTGTTCCCTCTAACAGTGCCTCTTTTTCTACATCATCCTGCTTGCCACCCTTTCCCAATGACTGACTTCTCAGTAGTTCTTTAGGATGAAGCATGGATCATTCACTGTGTGTTGTGGTCACAGCAGGCCCCCCACAGATGCTGACTCAGGTAACCAGTCCCATCACTGAGGTGTGCACTTCGGGATATGTAGGGGTCCGCGCTGACGCCTTCGCCGCGGTGCTGAGAACCGACTGGAGTGATTCACATTCATCCTGGGTTTCGGCACCAGTTGATAAAGCAGGATAATGTTCTTCAAATAAGAGGAGTCAGTCATGGGAGATCTTCCAGTTTATTAGCTTACTGAAGCAGAGAAGTCTCTGGATCGTGCAAACAGAGAGTGAGTTACCTTACATACTACTGAGTTTTTATACCTTCATAAATACATAAGATATAATGGAAAACCCTGATCTCAACACAAAATTATCAAAGGTTGTTGAAAATGTGCAGCTGTAGCAGGAAGGTTCTCAGAAAAGTCTGCTGTTTGCTGTTGCCAACAATAGATTAATTTACTTCATTACTCATATCTCTGGACACACTTCATACAATGTTTTATCACCAACCTTGGGAGTAGAACAGAGAGCTAACATAACCGCGTTTTAATCTTGTGTGAACAGCTGCACAATTTCGACTTTGTGGACAGACATTTTTTGAACCCAGATAGGATGTACAAAAATAAGCGACAGATAAGCATTTCCTTAGTGATCTCTGAACCATGGAAAGAACATTCTGTAATGAAAGTTTCTGCTTATGCACATACTTCAACTAACACTTTCCATGAACCCAGGCATACTCGAAAAAGCAGGAAAATGTTTTCTTTGCACAAGATAGCAGAGCTAAAAGTAAAATGGCTTTTTCATGAAAATAAAATGGCTTCCTCACAAGAAAGTTTCCTTGGTGAGGGAGGCATTGTTTTTTTTTATTTTCGAAAACTAAATCCTGCTTTGGGATTTTCTTTAAAAACATTTTAAAAAAATTACCTTTGACATACGACTTCATCATGTTAGACTTAGCCGTCCGGCAAAGTTACAATGCATCAGCAGGAACCGCCATGACAGCTGTTCCTGTCAGTGCTTGAAATGTCTGCTTGGCCAACGAACAGTTCATAGTTAGGCATGCTGCACCTCTGTCAGGGCGCTGGAGTAATTTACTCTGTTGCCCTGGCTGAGTACTGGCCATCTGCCAAATTATATATCAGGCCCCAAGTCTTGTCTTGGGAGTAAGAAGTCCAGAACAAGATTCTTCTCTTTTCTATCACTTGTACTCTGGGGAGAAGTCTCACGGTGAGTGCTTTAAGGTTCTGGCTCTGCTTCCTCATCCAACTCTGGGCCTGTCCCAAGTTAACCAGGCCACAGTCGACCCCGATGCAAGTGGAGTCCTTTATGGGTGTCATACTACTGCTCTTCCAGATGATTCCAGAGCCCTCTGTTGCACCTTTGCTCCGTGGATCTGCCAGGGCCCCAGTCGGACTATTAGACCTTCAGCCTGTGCCAGCCCACATCTTTGAAGAAGGACACACTTGTCCTGACTGCTCCGATGCCGGTGTCTGCCTCAGAGGTGCTGGCTGTGGATCCAACCTGACACCAGTTTTGGATCCAGAGCTGACATTGGTCTGATCTCTGCGTATCTCTCATTTTGAAAAAACTTAATCTCAGTCTGTGTTCTGGGAGGATTTGCTGACAGGGCCACTATCGCAACACCAGTACTACTGAAGGCTGGAGTCCTTTTTTGGCTCGCAATCAGATGCTATCTGGGGGCTTCAAAACGTTTTGTGTCCTGACACAGAGCTGAACAATTTGATCTCCCATTATATTGGTGCTGGCCTGTTTTTAGACCTACAGAATGTTAGTTTCTGGATACTTCCCCCTGAGGCAGAATAGGACTCATCACAGAGACCCCCTTCAGAAGAGGGTGATTCTTTTGCAGTGGATGTCCACAGAGCACTGAAATGTTGGATCATCAGTTGTCCAATGTACAAACCAAGGCAAATCTATTGATTGACATTTTTCAGCTGGAGCCCGCAACCTTGAAGTCTTTGCTGCCTTTTAATGACCCCTTAACAGAGGCATTGACAGCAGCCTGGACTAAGCAGTGCTTTGCACTGGTGGTTAGTTGTCCTCTTGCTAGACGCAGTAGTCCTGCTCCTGAGGACCTGGTCGTTTTGATGCACTTTCCGACTTCTGAAAGCCTGGTGGTTCAGGCTTTCACTAGCAAAGTCATCCCTAATGCATTTCCCACTGCCCAGCAGAAAAGGGAATCCGAGCACATTGATATATTTGGAAAGAGGGTTTTCTCCTCTGCCAGTTTAGCATTGAGGTATTAGAAAGCTATTTGTCTGCTAGGGTGCCATAAACATGTTCTCTGGGATCTGGCTGATGAGATCTTGCCCGCCGTTTCTGAGTAATTCAGAAATGCATTTGCACAAACATTCTATGGTGGGCAGAACAAAAAAAACAGTACATTTTGGGTTTAAGCATTTTGTGTGTGTAACATACTTATTCTTGACTGCATCCAAAGGCTGGCATGAAAACATTTTGATGTTTTTAAGTTTACCCTCTCTAGTATCTCACAAACAAACTAAACTCAACCACTCCCAAAGCCCACTTACATATCATCTGACTCCATGTCTAAAGGTATTTTTTAGGATTATGTTGCCTTCTGTAGTATGGTTTTGCCTCCACTACTGTATGTAGTTGAAATGTGTGAAGGCCTGGGGACACTCTGCGCCACTCTCACTAGTTAATCAGCGAAAAAGGCCTTTCCGGCAGGAGTCTCAAGTAATGGGGCAAGTAAGTTCTCTAAACTATGTTGAAAGTAAGTTTATGAAAGTTCTAAAGTATCAAATTCAATTTTCTTCTGTAAGACAAACAAGTGATTTTCTCCTACACGAATAGCCCCATATCATATAGAGCCAGTCAATGCAGGCAAAGATCTCTTAACTACCTTTAATGCCAGGGAGATTTGTTTGTCTTTTTTTGAGTATAATGGGCACGTCTAATGTTTTGGTAACTCTAGAAACGTATATGCTGGAGGTGATGATATTGCATACTGAATCAATCGAATTAATATCTCAGACCAGTTGTGAGGTATTTTCAAGCAGCTGCACATGATTTGGTTACCCCAAAGTCGCTCCATTATTTATCAGTGAGGTGCGAGTTCTATCTGTGTATTTTTCCTGAAATATTCCTTGACCCAACCTTCTTGCCCTTCTATGTTGCTGACTGATGAGTGCATGTTCAAAAGAATATCTTTCCACTCTTTAGTTATGTTTGTCCTCCCAAGCCCCTATTCACCTATGCTAGGGATTTCATGATTGTGTGTCTGTGAGGATTCTGTACAGGTCTGAAATCAGCTTCCTATCTTTCTCTTTTGCCAGTAACTATCACTCAAATTTTGTCAGTGGTAGGTTTGCCATGGTTCTGATATTGTGTTGTAGAACCCAGTGTAATTTCTGGTAGTAGTGGAATCACTCCGATTCCACGGTGTATTCTGTCTCTCTTGATGGATTGAATTGATTTGACCCTGTCTGCCTCGAACAGCTCATCAGTCCTTTCTCAGCCCTTATCTTTCCACACTGTGAACTAACCCTTATCCAATGCCAGGGCGAAGTCTGGGTTTCAAATGAATGGGGTCCGGATCAGTCGACAGGTTCACTTTTATTTGCATTGTGTCCCAGGCTTTCAAAGTGGCCCTATTAATGGGGAAGGAGTTTAGACCCCAGGATATGTGCTACTCATTTAACCAAGGGACCTTTGTTAATTGCTTTCTCGCATTCATTCTGACTACAAAGCAGTATAATGCGAGCTTTAGCGCTTAGTAATATTTTATCACATTAGGAAGGCCCTGCCAAGGCTTTCAGTAAATATAGCCCATGTGTTTCGATTGCCAAGTACGTTTTGAGGGTTGGTCTAGACACGGTGCAACTGCGTGGAACGCGCCATGGGCACCAGTGTGCAATCCAATGTCCTACATGGGTGCATGCCACAGGTTTTTCTGTGGACATGCAGGTATCCTTGATGGATATGCTGTTTGATGGCACACAGCATTTTGGAGACAAAGTGGACTCTGCACTGGAGTGCTTCGAAGAGAGCACTGCTACAGTCCATTCATTAGGTTTACTCATTTGAGCCCGTCATTTCCACCAGTTTTACGGGTAGTTTAGAAAATGCTTGCAAGGTCTTGCTTATTGTCAAAGGCAGCCTTTGCAGCAACTCACATAGTTCAGAGGATGTGGTGGTAGCAGAGGGCATAGCCTGCAACAAGGACAGTAGTCTTCTTTATCACCTGCCACAACTGCAGCCAAGCTACTCTCATTCCCCCTTCTAGGGTCCTTCATGGCTGGTAGGGGAAAGAATGCGATTTTATCTTGGCAGCTGATGTGCAATTACCTTGGATCGTTGGGTTCTGCAGGTTATTTAGCATGGTTGCACCCTCCATTTTTTGTCTCCCCTCGTCTGCTTTCTTTGCTCAGACTCCTGCCCTTCCTTTCTCACCCCAGACGTTCAGCTACTGTTGGCAAAGAGGGCCATGCAGAAAGTCCTTTAGGTAGAGAAAGGCTAGGGGTGCTACTCCCGCTACATTTTAATGCCCAAGAAAGACGCCAACTTCAGGTCGATTCTAAAATTCATAAGGAAAAATGTTCAAGATGTTGACTCTTGCCTAGGTCCACTCGGATCTGGGTGAGAGGATGGTGTCCTTGAACTTGCAATGTGCATTTTTTATGTGCCTGTGCCACTGATTGTTCCTTCGATTTGTGGTTGGGTCGAACACTTTCAGCTTGCAGTCGTTCCCTTTGGCCTCACCTCAGCCCTTTGGGGGTTTACAAAGGTGATGGCAGTGATCGCTGCCATCCTCACACATTGGGGGATACATGTATTCCAATACCTTGACTACTGACTGCAGTCAAATCAAACTTTATTTGGATTTTAGCAAGAAATCTATAAAAGCAGGACAAACCAAATGCATACATTAAAAACTCTCGCCCGTAGCCAGCGTGGATTATTACAATAACGTAAAACACAATATTAAAAGAAATCGGCTTAAATTTATACAGAACATACCTATATAATGAATGCTTTAAAGATCACACTCCTAACACCATATGGAATTTGTATGCGTGAGAAAAGCTACCCAGTCCATATGAGTTTATGCACGCTAATATAATAGCGCGCAGCAGAATTAAAATGATAGACAATCTAAACCTCTTAAATAATTGATAAATAATCGTTGAAGGGAAAGCAGAGTGAGATAATTTGAAAAAAAAACTTCAGCTAAAAAAGAGGTTATTGTAAACTCAGTGTTCAGTTTGTGACTGCACACGAGGTCTTACTTGTTAGTTTGTCTAAGGAGGTAGGCATAAAAAATGGGGCCCATTATTTAGACTGCCTCATAACAGCCCATCTAGGTACACTAACGATTTGCGTCTCCAGATTGGATTCTAATATAGGTTACAATGGCGTGACAAGTAAGAGCATCAGGGAATTTAAAAAAAAAAATCAAAGGCCACCTAATAATAGATTAGGCCCTGGGATAGGAATAAGGGGTGGAGTACTCTTGATCTGATGTCATTATAAAATGTACAGAACAAAATAAAGTGTATAGTGGTTTGACCAGCTTTCCCATCGCATAGCCACTTGGGTAAATTTGAATACCATGTCTTTGATTTGGGAAATGCAACAGTGTAGTGTATTAATTGGAAGCGTAGTCAGGTAAAATAAAATATGTCCTGATTATTAGTCATGATAGTCAGATAACCTTGTATCGGTACCCTTGCAATAACTTCCCACTGTCACCTTAGTTCTTTCACTTGAATCCCTGCAAGCCCCCCTGGTTCCTAAGAAGACAGTTCTTAACTTGTTCTTACTTGATTGTAGAAGGCCTGCAGGGACTTGAATACTACAATTTTCTTCCACTTCTTTCAAGAGACGTTTATATACCTAAACCAGGGTATTTTTTCGTACTGTTCAAGTTCTAGGCAGTCGCTTATGATGTCTCCCATAAAATTTGTGCCTTGTTTGGAACAGATACTGTGCCATTTAGTAATGCTACTAAGATGGATGTGATCTTCAATATGCAAGAGGTCAAGTTCTTTGTGGATTATATAAGATGAAGTTGATCGCAGTACTGCTTGTAATCTACTTAAAATGGCATTTTCCTATATTTGGATCTGTTTGGTATTTGTTATACCCCAGATTGGTGCCCCATATATTGCAACTGGAGGCATTTGCTTTTATACAGTTTGACAGCTTCTCTAATGGGTTTCATTCCCAATTTATTGGCAAATCTAAAGAGGGCAACGGAAACTCGAGAATATTTTAAGTTTGCGTTCTTTAGGTGGGAGTCCTCATAACCCATCCTGTGAAAATAGTATTCCCTAGGTAGCTAAATGTTTTTACCTGCTCAATCTTTTGTCCTGTTACAAAATGTGCCCTGTCCTTCCTTCCTTCCCTTACTGCAGTCAATAGCAAACCAACCTGCAGACAGTCATCTCCCAGCACTCCTCCCTGGAATTCTCCCATTTAGCGAAGCAAAGTCCCATCTTCAGCCTATGCGGAGGATTCCACTTATCGGGCCATCATGGACACAATGGCTTTAAAGGTATTTCAGCCCCCACAGCAAGTCTGGGATTATCAAGGTATGATCCTGATGTTTCAGGCTCACTTTGGTGTTCTGCCGCAGACATTTCTGAGGCATTTTGGCTTCCTGGCATCATGCATCTTGCTGATCCCCTTTACTTTTTTGGCACATATGGGCTCTGCAGTAGGACAAGCACCTGAGGTGCCTCTCAGACAACTTCAGTATTTCAGTGGTGGCTGACAGATGCCAACCTGAAGGCCTTTCTCTGATCTGTGAAGCAGAAGCCGGTGTAGGTCCTGACGGACAGCACAACTGCCATGTGTTATAGCAACAGCTAAGGCGCTATGGGGTCATGAGTACTGTGCCTGGAAGCACGGAGAATGGCAGTGACTCAACCTCCAAGGGGCCTCCCTGATAGCCAGTCATTTTTCTGGCACACTAAATGCCAAGGTGGCTGAACTCATCTGACTTCATCTCCGGACCGTGAATGGCATCTACACCATAGTTGGTTTAAGACATCTTCATCCAATGGAGCGTGTCTTGGATAGATTTTTTTTCTATATGCTTTTCCACCACTGCTGCTTCTTCCCCAAATTCTGAAGCCGTGCATTAGGGCTGAGCTCTACTCATCCTGATAGCGGTGGATTGGACCGCAAGAGTGTGATTTTCTGACATTCTGAGCCTGAGAAGTCCCTGCTCCATCTACCTCTTTGTGAAGACCTCGTGTCTCAACAATTGACCCAACAACTGGGAAGGGTCCACACATGAATCTCCACAACCTATACCTCCATATGTGGAGATTGAGTGGGACCAACTGAGTGATTTTTGGCATGCCCTCGGTAGTGGTGAACATTATCTTCCCTGCTCGTCACCTACCTCTCGAATTTATGTATTCTGGTCGTTGGGCAAAGTTTGCTGCCTGTTGTGATGACTGTTGGGGTGTATCCTGTTCAGCCTAAGCTATCTGATATTCTGATGTTTATTTTCTCACTAGCCTCGCAGTGCTTTGTTCTGGTCACCATTAAAGGTTATTTGTCGGCCCTTTCGGTCTTTCTATATTGGCCAATAAATCCATGTTGCAGAATCTGTAGCATTCACAAGGTACAAAATATGCATTTGGGTAGAATATCCACCAGAAATACAGTTACCAATGGTAAATAACTGGTTCGTTATTACATGGTTGTGTTGCAAGCAATTTTCAATGTAGTCAAACCTATTGAACTGCAATTTGTGGGCCCAGTACAAGGGTCAGGTGCCTTTGAATTTCATTGCACAAAATGGATATCATGACATCTATCAGCTGTAGTCAATTTCAACTTAACTTTCTATTAGAGATCATAATGGTGAACAGGAGAGTAGCGGGAGCTTCTGGCAGCAAAGTCAGTGTCCATGCCTTTGTTGTGGGTGAATTTCTGCCTTTCATTATATTATCAAGGTGAATACGCCACATGAGTAGCAGAGGGGAGATAATCAAAGAAGGGCACCATTAGAACCAGTTTAGCATATCTATCAGCTCCCTATGTTTAGCCATGTTATTGAGTGAGACTCGGAAAAGCAGTTGGAGTATTTCAGGCCGCCAAGGGAGTAAGGCAGTCCAAGTAGAAGACAGAAGCCACAGCCTGTCTAGGTTGTTCATCAACACCAGTCTCTTATATGGCGGAGTAATAAATTGAACACGGACAGTACTGCAGTAAAATAAAAGGTAGAGGGGATGGCAGCCTCAATTCACACCAATCACCCTTTTGGCAGACAGACCCTCCCGAGAACTTCCACCATGACAGGTAGCAAGGGTGTCAAAAAAAGAACCCTCTATTAAGAGCATGTTAAACCAGTCTAAGCTTTGAGGCACAGCCCATGACAAAGCAGATACTCTAGCCAGTACCGAAGTGGATGATGGCAGTGCTCGAGGAGATGCCCAGCAGATGGTCACCAGGGACTTCCTGTTGCATTCCAGGAGATCAAAGATGACATAGAGGTGGTTAAGACGGGTTACATAGGTGATCTGCAAGAAATGAGGCACAAGATTCCAGATCTGAGGGACTGTGGATAATATGGAAAAAGGCCTCAATTAACTGATAAGCGAATGTGAACTTCTACAGATCACCCTTGAAGAATACCATATTTTACTCCAAGAAAAATGTGAGGATTTGAAGAACCACTCACAAAGAAACAACATCTGAATGTACAGCATACCAACAGAGGTTCTCAGCAAAGATGTAATAAAATATGTCCAAGACTTTTTCGAAAGTTTCTTGGATCAACGTGGTCTGCAAGCTATGACACTGGATACAACCCACAGAATGACTCAACAATCGAGAGCGAAGGGAGCACCCTCAGATGTCTCGACATGGACCCACTTCTATGAGAAACAGGAGGCGATCATAGCACAAGGAAAGGAGGACCAATCTCATTTAATGATGCATCATTCCAGCTGCTTCAAGACCCCTCGCCCATCACATTGGCACAACGCCGGTCATTCCTCCCAGTAACAGAATGGATAAGGTAAAGAAATATAGCATACAAATGGAGCCATCCCTTCAGGCTCATTTTTCAATATGAAAACACAAAAAAAAAGTTTAACCACGCTGGATCAGACGTGTACAGAGTTGGGCATAGAACCCCAAAAACCATACTCTGCTGTAGAAGACAAAGCACAAATGAATACTGTAATAAATTGTATTACTGGTTTGGGGGGATGAAACCCTACTGAAGCAGTAACCACAATCCTTGTCAGGGTTAAGTGACAAGCAAACCCCAAATTAACCTTTGCTCAATCCTCTGGTAGCTTGGCACAGAGGAGTCAGGCTTAACTTAGCAGCAATGTGGAAAGCATTTATGCAGCCCTTCAAGCAGCAATAAAGTGAAAACACAACATAAGAAAAATCACACACCAGTTTAGAAAATAGAGTAGAATTTAATGACTATAACAAGATCAAAAGGCCAAAAGTCTAATCAGTGGATCTGGAGATATGCAATTTTAAATATTTTAGTGAAAATAGTGCCAAAAAGCCCAAAGCGCCACTAGCGGCTATCTTGTCCCGCAAGACCAGGAGAAAGTCACAAGTTCAGGCCGACCGCGATGGAGTGCGAGTCAGATACAGGGACCAGGTTAGTCCTGCTGAAATGTTACCCCTCAGTCCAGCGCAAAGAGTTCAGTTCGTGGTGGAAGGGGGCCACGAGGAGTAGGGAAGCGTCACAAACGGTCATCGATGTAGAGCGAAGAGCAGGCCTGACATTGTGGACAGGCATCGCTGTAGCACAGCGATACTGTTGTTGTTGCAAGCGGTCAGCATGGTGCTTCGTAGTGGCGCTCCCTGCGAATGGTCGATGCTGTAGGACGAATGGACAGGCTGAATGAACTTTGCGTTGGTGGGGTGTGTTGGTGACAAGGTTCTGGTGCCAACGGGCCCGTTCGCAGTCGCGAAGAGCCCATAAACTTCAATTCAGACTCTGAGGGGCACCACTTGGGGGGTCAGGGGCTAGCTCCAGCTGGGTGTGGGTGTTGTTTCAGGAAGTTGTGAGTGTGTCATGTCCCTATGACCGAACAGGAGGCCAGCAGACTAGCCCTTTGAGTCACTCTGGGAGTCTTGAGTTCAGGTGCAGGTCCAATCCCTCTGACTCAGATAGGAGGGCAGCAGTCCAGCAGAGTGGCAGTCTTTTCAGCAGCACATCAGTTCTTCTTCCAGGCAGTTTTCACAGGTCCAGAAGTGTACTAAAGAGTTGGTGTCTGAGATCTAATATTTATACCAGGAGCATCCTTTGAAGTGGGAGAAGCTTCTAGAGGTTTCTCTTTGAATTGCACAGGTTTCCTGCCTCCCCTGCTCTGTCTCCAGACTAACTACAAGGAGTATGCAGCCCTTTGTGTGGAGGCAGGACACAGCTTATCCAAGATGAAGTAGAGCTGTGCCCAACTCTGCCCTTCCATCCTGCCAGTGATGGCCGATCCAAGCACACCTAAGTGCTCTATTACGTGTAGCTGTCTAGGAGGAATACACAAAGTCCAACTGTAAGTTACACCTAGTCATGTGACCCAGAGACAGTCTGCACACCCTAAGTAGTGGTCAAGGCAGGAAAATACCAACTTTCTAAAGGTGGCATTTTCAAAATTGTAATTTAAAATCTGACTTTACCATAAGAGAGGATTTTCTCATTACAATTCCAAAGACCCCAAACATGAACTGTTTGCCTGTTCCCATTTGGAAGTTACAGCTTATTAAATGTAATAAGATAAATCCCATGCTATCCTATGGCAGAGGTAGGTCTTGCAAGAGTGAAAAACTAATTTAAGAGTTTTTCATCACCAGGACATGTAAAACTTAAAAGTACATGTCCAACTTTTTAAATGCATGGCACCCTGCCCTGTGGGCTGTCCAGGGCCTACCCTAGGGGTGACATATTTCGTAAAAGGGAAGGTTTGGGCCTGGCAAAAGGTCTATTTTGCCCGCTCTAAATGACAGTTTAAAACTGCACACAGGCTGCAATGGCGAGCCCGAGGCTTCTTTAGAGTCTACTTATGTCGGTGGTACAATAAATGCTGAAGGCCCACTAGTAGCATTTAATTTACAGGCCCTGCATATATGGAGTACCACTTTACTAGGGACTTACAAGTAAATTAAATATGCCAATTGGGGATAAGCCAGTGTTACCATGTTTTAAGGAGTGAGCATAGGGAGTTTAGCACTAGTAAAGTGCACAGAGGCATAAGGCCAGCAAAACATAGATCAGCAAAAGAGGAAGGCAAAAGGTTTTAGGGAAGACCACCCTAAGGCTGACCGGTCTAACAAACAGCACAAAGAGAAAATGGCCAATGGTGGCGAGCAAGCAAAGGAGACTAAAACTGGATATGGACGAAATGGCAAGTAAGGGTAGTGTGCTGTCCCACCTGAAGCACATCTCTAGCAACCAGATAGAGCATTCTCCAAAGTGTTGAACTAACAGATGGACACCCTGCTGACTTTGTAACTGTCTGGCCGGGCACAGCAACATCCCCCTTACATTCTGCAAGCATATGGAGAGGCAAGAGGGAGGTAGCTTGGGCATGGATCCTGGGGCATCCCCATACAGGACCAATACACCTCCATCTATTCTCTCCCATCTACATCAGGGAGGAACGAAAGGGATGGCAAAGGGAGAGTCCACATGCACCACTGTGTGCAGGCAGCAGTTGAGTACATCTAAGTACAAAGGCAACCAGTCTTGCATGCTTCGATTGTGTATGCAATTCTGTAGTTATTTGTTATACATAGTTTAGTTTGTAGGGGAAGGGGATCACAGTGACTCCATGCAAACTCATTTTAGGTGAAGCCAGACCATTCTCACTTGACACCATCAGTTATGGTAGATTACCTTGAGACTCCCGATGCCTTACCCACCTTGCTTGAAAATACTCACCATCTGTGAAAGCTAAACTTCCTGACAGACCACATTAGCATTGTGAAGGAATTAAAGAATTCGGGGGCGGATATGTGCCTCCTCACAAAATACCCCTCTTAAGCGCAGATCAACACAGGTTAAGAGCAAGGTACTTTCCCACAGAGATATATGCATCAGGTCATACCACAAAAGCTGTGATGGCCATTCTTCTTAGAGGGAAGCTCAAGTTTACGGCACAGAAAGTTACACCTGAGAAAGAGGTTGATAGTGATGGGAGATTGTGACGGGTAGCCTCTCATGACTGCTACCCCATATGTACGTAACACGAGGCAAGAGAACTTGCTAATCTCTACAATCCATAAAATCATGCAAACCTGTGACAATCCTATAGAAATCAGGGAAGATTTCAAATATGTGATGCATCTCACACGAGATAAGTCCCATCAGTGTGTAGGCGGGACACCAGCACTGTCTGCAGTAGGCAGGAACACATTTGGGAAACTGGGCCTCGTTGACACTTGCCAACTCAGACACTCTCTTTGGATAGACTACTCACACTCCTCAACAGCGCACCAAATATATTCCTGTATCAATCATCTATTAGACCAGCAACTCATGCAACATATAAGAAAGGCCGAGCAGGGGTCAGAGAGCATCTCTGACCATAGCCCGATAGACCTAGTATTAGACTAGCCAGGGATTGGAGTACACAGAAAGGGTGGTTCCTGTCACCTGAACTATTCGCTCTTACAAGATCGTGTGACCATATACGAGATCTGAGAAACAATATGAGAATACCTCACTTTGAATAACACAGGGCAGTGGAGGGTGGTAGGGGACGCTCTAAAGGGAGTGTTGAGGTGGGCTCTTAACCAGGAAGCCTTCCACCTACGTCGCATGAGGGAAGTGGAGCGCAAACAGTTGAGAGGGTAACCGCAAACTTTAGAGGCGATGCACAAGACCAATCCCACCAAATTGGCTGGGAGGCAACGAACAACTTTGCATACAGCTGAATACAGTACGTTAATTACATCCTGGCATGGGTGGGAGCTCAATTCTATGAGGGAGGCAATAAGACAGGAACTCTGCTCCTTAAACTCCAGGCTAAAAGAGCACAGACCTTCATTGGGAAAATGAAGGCAGAGAAAGTGGATATTCACGAATCTGTCAAGAGGAAAACACAAGCCTTTCACACATTGTATGAAAGTCCATATACAACAGCCCCATACAATACACAAAAACAAGCAATGCACTCATATCTACATTCAACTACTCTCTGTGAAGTACACCCGCAAGAATGTGGATACCTAAACAATCTCATAGTGGTAAATGAGGTGCTGGCAGCAATCAAACCCCTGAAGGTAGGCAAATCTCTAAGCCGTGATGGCTAAACACCTGCATTCTATAAGCAGTTTGCACCTCTGCTAAAAAAGGATTACAATAGCATGATCATGGAGTGAAGCCTTATCCAATCAATGGCCGAGCCTTCTATCCCCCCACTAGCAAAGTGCTCATTGTTCTGTTCAATCCCCCTGTTGAACATGGATACTAAAATCTTCCAGCGGGTGCTGGGTAATCTTTTAGAGGCAGTGCTGCCACTCTTGATCAGAGCTGACCGGGTGGTTTCTATCCCTTCGAAATCGACTCGTGACAGCACTAAATGAGCGTATCACTTAATAGATCTTGTGCGGAAGTGTCACAAATAGACGGTGCTATCATCACTGGATGCAGAGAGAGTATCCAACGGGTGGATTAGGAGATAATGCGGACAACAATGCGCAGAGAGCAAATCAGCCTTAGATTTTGGGGCTGGATTGATGTGTTGTACACCACATTCGAATTAGAATAAGGATAAATGGCATGGCATTTCCAAGCACTATGATAAACTGAGGCACACAACAGGTTTGCCCACTTTCCCAATCCTCTTCGCCCTGTAGTCAGAGCCCCTGCTACAGAAAATAAGACAAAAGACACACAAATGATGGACGGAATGCAGAACGAAACAGTCTCCCCCAGTCAAGAGATCTGTGTTAAATCCATTGTTCTTTTGCTCACCATGCCACGCTAGTTTAGACCTAGCCATATGCATATCGGTCTTGACCCTGCTCCTCATGGCACCAGTCCAGCCCGAACTGCCAAGCAAGGTCCTCCCTGGACCAGAAACAAGCTTTCTGGGACCGGTTTCGGGGCATCACCCCTCATCAGCCAGGCTAGCTTGAATCCAGTGGCACAGTGAGCCCGGGACCCACGTCTGGGCATCTCATCCACAAGCAGACCCAATGCATCGCCGCTGTTGCGTGAATTGGACCCATCGCAAAATTCTTGCATCTCTGCCTCTCGCATCTTGGGACTGACGCATTGCCTTCAGAACCGCCACTTCGCGATGCTTTTTTCGGCGAAAGCTCCTTACATTACTCGGCGACGGCAGCCTCGACGACGACGTTGAAACTCCGCATCCCAGCTTCACCGTTTATCGGAACCGAAGCATCGTCTGTGTTGCACCTCGCATCCTCGACATCGGACTTCGCATTGCAAGCCCCGTCAGCAGGATCCTTGATGTCGACATATCAGCACCTCGCATAGCTGCCTTGCCGCATCTGGGAACCGAAGCTTCGCCTCTCCTGCGTGACACATCTTCGCGGATTTACGCAACGCTCCACAACCAGGATTTAAGGTACTTTGTTCAATGGGCCTAACTCGCTCCCTGTAGCCGGGCCAAGCTCCATCGCAGTCGGACTAAACTTGTGGCTTTGTACCGGTCCGGCGCGACCTGATATCCCCAAATAGCGCTTTTTGCTTCTTGGCGCTATTTTTCACAATAAACTTTAAAATTAAATATCTTTGGTTTTACTAATTGGATTTTTGTCTTTTGGGTCTTGTTTCATGTATTAAAATCGGAGTGCTTTTTTTTTTAACGTGGTGTGGAATCATTTTGTGTGGTGTTTTCACTGTTTTACTGTTTGAAGTGTTGCACAAATTCTTTACACACTTCCTCTAAGTTAAGCCTGACTGCTCTGAGCCAAGCTACCTGAGAGTGAGTACAGGTTAATTTGGGATTTGCCTGCCTCTTACCCTGACTTGGATTGTGGTTGCTGCTTGACCAGGGCTTATACCCAGTCAACCAACAACCTAATTTCTAACAATGGTGGTATAGTTAAAAGACGGATGGAATAGATCAAGATCCAGTGCAACTCATGTATTGAATGACTGTCACTGGGGGATGCAAGGGGAGGATATGAGGGAAGAGGGTTGGGTTGAGAAGGGATACGTTGGCTTTATGTTAAGACAGGAATGCCTGTCTAAAGTTTCTTCTTTCCTATACCTGTTCAACGAAACAGAATAAAAACTATTAAAACCTAAACTTAAAAGGAGAAGGAGCCAGAATGGGGCCAGCAAGATCAAGGGACAACAAAGGGTGGGAGATAATGACATGTCCCCAAATGACTGAGGAAATGATGAATGAAGAAGCTTCAGGCGGTTTCTGTGTGGCCAGTGGAAGGAGGCAGCAAACTAGTAAACAGGCAGGTGGGCATAAGCAGATCCCTCATTTTTTAGGGATAATGTCAGCTGCAGGTAAGTCGAATGTGCAGATCACAGCCAACATGATGAAGTTATACGGTCCCAGGGGCTACCAAGCCCCAGGAGGCAGGTAAGGGAGACGGTATGAGGACTGTTGACTCAGATGTCCAGCTTGGTTCCCAGTTATGCCACAGTCTCACAGACAGTCAAGCATGAGATATAGTAAGTACTGTCCAGCCCATTGTTCTAATTTGTAAAAAGAAAAGTACTTATCGCACACACCAGATGTAATGCAGCACATAGGAAATGTGTACAATTCATAGATGGGTGCTACAGGGTCCTTACAAAGACAAAAATATATAGTTGTAAATATGGCACAGTTGCAAGCTCTCTGTGACATGGTGCAGGCAGCTTCTCCTTGGTTCTGTGACCTGGAGGCGAGGCCATATATTTTGCACTTCTAAGGTTCTTATTTGTTTATTCACACGATTTGTAAAGCGCCTACCTAAAAAAGGTTTCCCACTGCTACCCTCCTCACTAAACCAGAATCAGCCAGCATTTCAAAAGAGCCGAAGGTTAGCTGTTATGAAAGAGGTGAGAACATCAATGTTTTAAGCAGTTTATGAAAATCTGTGAGCGATTTACAAGCTCTCAGTGTTTGTCGCAAAGCGTTCCACAGTTTTGGTCCCAAATACGCAAATGCCCTGCCTCCTTTACGGGTTTTCTTTACTCTAAAAACCACTGCCAGCTTCTGATGGTTAGACCGTAGCAAGCGTTTGGGTGTCTACCAAGACACCAGAGGTTTCAGATACATGGGTCCTGTGTTGGATAGGCACTTATGTATATAGCATACGGCCTTGGAGTGAACACGACATTCAATTGGCAGCCAGTAAAGAGTATGTAACATGCTGGATGAAGACGTGAATCTGAGTGGGTAAAAGAGAAGGCATGCTGCTGCATTTTGTTCGGTCTGGAACGTTTGAGCTTAAGGACTATTCAGTTGCTCTGTGTTAAATAATCAACTGGAGTTGTAGCAAAGGAGACACAGTCTGTGTTCATTTTCATATGGCTCAAGTTACCTGGTGGGTCAGGCCCTTGAATTACATAAGTGTATAGCGATTGGTAATCAAAGCACAAGTGAGCTTTAACATAACATGTGTATTTGTAAAGCGCACGCATCACCCAAGGGTCTCAAGGCGCTGAATAACAGATGTATATTGTTACCCAACTCAATGGTACTCATTTTATCGACCTCAGATGGATGAAAGGCTGAGTGGACCCGCCGGGATTAGAACCTGTGACCATGAGGTCGAACACAGGCCCCTACAGTGGATGCATTAGTCCACTGCGCCACCAGACCCGGCTTTCCTGCTCTCCGCTTATTGAGTGGGCTGGCAGGCCCACCTTCTCGACTTTTGGCATAGGTGCTTGACTATGGTGGTCCAGATGCGGCCAGTGCAGATACAGATGTACCCCAAGATTCCTCGCTAACAGAATCTTCCCATCAGTGCCATCTTGGGTATTTGATTGCAAGGCTCAGTTTTGCCACAGAGTCAGCACCAGTTCTCCAGGCTCTGGCAGATGACAGGCACATCGCAGTCATCCTTGCTGGCGCATATTGGGTTTGTAGAGTAATATAGCTTACTTCCCGTTCAGCTCACTAAGCTTGTTGTTGAAACTCGTAGAGGGGTCAGGAGGTAGTTTCGAGATCTGGGTTGGCACTGGTTACACTGTCAAATTCAGTCCACATCTTATAGGCTGCCACACACTCCAAGCTCTGTGGAGCATTACCTCCCTTGGAGAGTGAAGGACTTGGAATTGGAATCCAGTGGAATAGTTGATACCACTGTTGATGCCGATGTATCCGTTTGGAGTGGTTATTTTTCATAGTGCATTTTTCCCTCTGCATAGCAGACACGTTCTTTGTCAAAGGTTCTAGCTCTCGCAGGAGATAGGGACAATGCTGGCTCCAACTAAAGCACCCAAAACATGAGCACAATGAAATGTGAAGTCTCTGCACTTTGATATCATCAGCCTTCTGGAGTAGCAGTCATGGGAGAGAAAAAGGGGTCGAGCTATGCCTAGATGATTCCTTCTCTATAATATCTGCTGACTCACCTCCTCTTCCCCACTATCAACCCAAATGATAGTGCTCAGTAAGAGCTAATCATCAGACCCTTACTAACAGGTCAGTTGAATAACTAAGGTAGTCCTTTCTCCATCCTCCCCCTCTTTGTTGCTTGAAGCTACACCTTTTAACTCAGGAATGCAAACAATACACTCCCACTGTCTAAGGAGGCTTTACCTCAGTCTCCATCTTGTGCTGTGTTTTATCAGTGGAACCCAAAAAGAATCCCAGTGGTCTCTGCAGCCACACACAAACACTTTGGAGTCCTGCTACCAGTTATCAATCATAAGGCATGCATACAGTGATGTCAGTGCAGGGTCTAGACATTACTTTCCAGCAGATATTTGCTCACATTGGGCCTGAGAGTGACACCACACTCATCATTGAACATAAAAAAGGTCTGAGCAGTACTATCAATCAGAAAAACGGTACTCTGCAACCTTCGCTTAATGTGTTTGCCATGGACAGTATTCCCATGTTGAGTAGAGAGCACTTTTATACAATAATGAAATATTTCCTAGCTACCATAACTGAAAGTTTCAATTCTATTAAAGACAAGGAGGGGAAGATTATGTTGTACTTTTTTCACTTTTATTACAGCAGCCAAGTAAAAACAGAGCAAAAGACTTCATTTTCCCAGAACACCTTGGGAAAAAGTCAGTCAGACAAAACAGTAATTCAAATAATCTTTATTCAGTTTCAGATATTGAAACCATAAAAGCACATATTAAATATAAAGTACAATAGTATGTCTAGTACAAAAATAATCCTCACAGGGAACAACTGGCGAATTAAAATAACTTGTACCAATGGGGATACAAGAAATTCACTGACTCCCAAGTTCACACATCCTACACCATAAAAAACAATTCAACCATGGTCAATACAATATACAATTGGAGAGAGCAGGCTGGTTAATCGCAGCTGGATCTAAATCTGATAGCGGATTTTAAAAATTCAAGTACATAAAACACAGTGCTACCTGTCAGCAATTGTAGATAGATAAAAGCTGGGCGCACTTGCCTAAAATTCACCTTTTTCAGAATTGGAATTATGAAGGACTTTCTTGGAGTTTCAAAACATCATAAAATGGGTCATGTCCTGTGGAGATTGACCATCGCAGCCACAGGACAGCAAAGCTTGGCCCTTACTACAGCCCCTAGGATGAGCAAGAAGGAGGTGAAAAAGGTCAAACCGAAACCTCGTTAGCAGGAATCTTTCATACGAGTTTATGAATCCCAGTAAGTAAGGCTCCGCCGTCTTGGTGGTTTTTTACATGACAAAGCGGCGTACACTGGGACAAGACAGTAATCATTGTCCAATCAGCAGTCAGGGTCTCCTTGATAGTCCCTTGTCGCTGCTGGCACTTCCTCTTTCTTCCTGTGACCAAAATTAAATACCAACTTTATCAATCCTGTTTAGATCCACCAGAGCCTGCAGAGTAAGTAAACCAGAGTCCATGAGCATCCATACCCACAACATTGTGACAGAATATATCAATGCCCAAACAGAGATTTGTCCAATGAATATCAATCAGTCAGGATACTATATTACTTGATATAATGCGCAAAGTATTTATAAAGATACCCACCTTTATGACGATTAGTTTGCCCTAGTAAGGGTGCAATCGCATGCCACATGGGTGGGTTAATCCTTGCCTCCGTGCCATTAATAGAATTAAAACTTTCTGTTACAGTAGCTAGGAAATCTTTCATTCTATGTCAGGATCGGGGGGGCGAGGATTATGCTGGTTTAAAGCTTTTCAATAACCAGCGAAGTCATGCTCGGGACTTGTCTAAAGTAGAAACTTTTGAAGGTAGAATCTGATGACCAGTCCACAGCATTAAGGATATCTTCCAGGCGGGCCCATGAGAGAACGCCTTGGAAGCCATGGCCTCTCTAATTGAGTGAGCTCCAGATATGCTTGTATCAATTGCAGCTTTGTGCATAGCCCATCGAATCCATTGTGCAATGGTGGGTGAGGAGATCGCTTTATAAGGTTTATAAGGTTTCCTGGGAGCGATTAGCAGTTGCCCTCACCATGAAGGTGGGGGGTCCACAGTCATGCTCTCATAGCTTTTTACAGCGAGAGATATGGAAAGTAACCCCATCGGGGATAAATACTCTACCCATTATGTCCAGTGCTCTGATGTCTGATACTCTTCAACATGAGATTAGACATAGTACAGTAGCTAATTTTGCTGATAGCTCCTTCCGAGACATATTTATTAACTTGCCATGACAAGAAAAGATTAAGGACATTATAGACATCCCAGAGGGCCGAATATCTCGGTTCTGGTGGAAGAGAGAGGCGGATACCGCGAAGGAGTTTCCTCACCAGGGAATGCTCCTCTACAGGAGGATTGCTCACAGGCACATGTCCTGCTGAGATGCGAACTTAAAAGTATTGATCAATCTGTGTGCCAGGCCCAGAGAGGCCAAAGAAGCAAGAAAATTCAGGATATGCACTACGTCTGCCGTCATCGTATTCAGATGTCTTAGGTGACACCAGCTCAACCATCGAGCACATGCTGATCTGTATCGTTTAACGATGCTGTCGGCCCATGCCTTAGAGAGGAGAAGTGAAGCCTGACTCGAAAGTCCTGGGACTTTCCAGCGTTCCCTGTAATCCACCATGCCATAAGATGTAGAGACCTGTCCAGTATCAATCTATTGCGATTTCCTTCTGGGTCCCGGATCGTGATCCAGAAATAGGGGTAGAGAGATTGGAAAGTTCCAGAGTAACTGGATACCAGACTTGCGATCTCCAAACCGGGGTCTTCAAGTCCACCTTCTGTCTCCGTACTTGGGCCGAGAGGCGCGTTATCATAACGAACATGGAAAAGCATATCCCTGTTCTGGATGCCAGTGCTGTAGGAAAGTGTCCCTGGCTGTTGCCTCTGGGTCCGGCCGCCAATTGAAGTACCTGGGGAGTTGATGGTGCAGACGTGGCGCAAAGAGGTCCACCAAAAAGGGGCCCCACATGGTCTGACGAGCTTGAAAGACTGACTGGTGCAGTTGCCAAAGGCTTGTGTCTTTCAGGTGGCGAGAGTGCCAGTCGGCCACCTGATTGGATCTCCCTGGGAAATGTTTCCATGTCACCGAGACTTGATTTGCAAGACAGTAGTCCCAAAAGTCCTGGCCAGTTTTGATAGGGTCCTGGAGCGAGTGCCCCCTAGATGATTGATGCAGCGTACCACTGCTACATTGTCCATCTTCAGCAAGACACAACACTTCGTCTGGTCTTTGGTCCAACATTTGACCACAAACAAGCCTGTGAGGAGTTCTAGGCAATTGATGTGCATAGATTTTTCTTGAGAGGACCATTGTTCTCCGGTGGAGAAGTCCCCACATCTCGCGCCCCAGCCCGTACCGCTTGCATCAGATTCTATGACTAGGTCGGGGAGAGAGCTGAATATCGCTTGGGAATTGCATGTCTCCATGTGGCCAGCCACCACTTTATTTCCTCCTGGGCTTCCTCCGTTAGTGGGACCATCTGAGAATAGGTGAGTCCCTTCCAAAGGTGGAAAGCTTTGAGGCGTTGTAGGACATGGTAGTGGAGGAGTCCGGGAAAGATCGCTTGGATTGAGGATAACAGACGTCCCACTGCTCTTGCAATCTGGCACAGTGGTGTGGAGGATTTGGCCGCCAAGTGGCGTAACTCGTGTCTGACCTTGCTCATTTTCCTGGAGGGTAGACTGAGGATGGCTCATAATGAGTCCACCACAAACCCAAGGAATACCAGAGATTGAGAGGTTATCAGGCTCGACTTCTGCTCGTTGATGATAAAGTCGAGGGATTCCAGGAGAGAGACTCTGGGGCCATTGGTCCATCAGGAGAATGTCATCTAGATAGGCGGTAACGCCAACTGCCCTGGCTCTGAGGAACTCCACCACTGGGCGCATCACTTTGATGAAACACCATGGTGCTGAAGACAGGCCGAACGGGAGCTTGGTGAACTCAAACGTCTGTTCCCGACATTAAAACTGGAGGAATCGTCGGTGGGGAGGAAAGATCGGGGTGATGAGGTAGGCGTCCTTTAGATCAAGACGCGCCATCCAATCGTTTGGTTGAAGAAGATCCCTGAAGAGGTGGGTGCCCTCCATCTTGAAGTGGTGGTAAACCAGCCCTCGTACTCCTCCATCCCTTTTGTCCACCACAAAAAGATTGTTGAGGAAACCTGGAGGGTGGGGAGAGGTTTGGGCAATCGCCCCTTTGTGGAGAAGGTTTTCCACTTTTGAGTCCACCAATGTGGCATCTGTAGGCGAGAAGACCAGCGGGATAAGGGGCTTTCTTTGTAAAGGTGAGCAGTAGAATACTATGTGGAAACCTTGAATGGTTTGTAACACCCACGCGTCTGAGGTAATAGCTGTCCAGTTGTGAGAAAACTCTCATAGCCTGCCCCCCCAGGTGTTGATCAGCAAAAAGGAAGAACACTCACCTTAAGTTGAGCCTTCAGCGCTGCCGCCTCTGTGGCCGCCTTGAGGGCCCCTGTGGTAGTTCCGGGTAGGTTAGAAATTCCCAAACTTGGGGGCGTCTTGGTATTGTCCCTTTTTATGACTGTAGCCTCTGCCGGGGGCTGATGGTTGTGAGCGGCTGGCCAAGCGTCCCCTTCCACGGCCAGCCCCATCAAAAACCTGGGGCATCAAGATGCGCTTTATAGACTCTGGTGCCTTATCCAAGGAGTTGAAGGTCTGAAGGAATTTGCCCAGTTCCTTGATAAATGGGCCACCAAATAATCCCCCTTGGGTGATGGAGCACCCTTCTGACGTGGTGATGTCCCCCAATTTGAGGTCAATCTTGATGAGGAAAAATGGTGCCTCTCTGTGGAGATTGCGCAATTTGCGTTCCCCAATAAGATATGGGCGCGCTGGGCCCATCCGGACAGTACCTCCTGTGAGATGAGGGTACCTGACACCTTGGCCATGTCCAAGATGCGTTAGTGGACCTGCTATGTTAAGAAGCTTATCCTGGCAGGCCTTTTAAGATCGGTCTATCCCTTTTTTTAGATCACACATACATTTTCCCAGGAAGGTGGCCATGCGTTCGTCTATCTCTGGGGTTAGCGCCACCTTATCGCCCAGAGTCTGGCGGGGGCATTTTGCCCGGAGACGGTTTCTTACCTCCTTTTTGAACAGCTTGCTCAGCCGTTACGCGGCATAAGTTGCAACCTTGTCTGCATGGACCCGCTCAGCGGAGTGTGGATGGAGCAGTTGCTCTAGGTTCAGCATGTCCGAGGTCCCCTGGTGGGGATCATTGTTAGGGGCATCAGGCTGGGAAGGCTGGGGTGAGGGGCGCCATGGGCAAGCCCCCGTCTCTGGCTCTGTATCGGAGTCCAAAAGGGGGTCTGTGCCCTGTTGGGGGAGGGTGGGCTGGTAAGGAGGTTATCCCATGCTGACAGAAGCCCAGAAGGGTTAGTGGGTCCATGAAGGCCCTTGAAGGCGTCAATGTCGATGCCTGGATTGGGGTCCCTTATGCGCTTAAGGGTCGGTGCGGGCAAGGCAGGTGTCCCCGGTGGTAGAAGGGGCATGAGCCCCAGGGAGTCTTCCCTCCCAGGGAGGGATTTAAAGCAGAGCTCTGCATACTGTAGTTGTTTCTGCTCCAGGGCAGCCACTGCCTGAGTAATCGCCTTGAGGATTGGGGCATCCATGGCCTCGCAGAAGTGATAGCCTATGGGGAGGAAAGTCATGCTGTCTTCCCCCATATAGATTTCTTCGATGTCACTCATCTTGAGAAGGTACTTACTGGAGTTAGCAGTGTCGATAATAGGGAACTGGGGTCACCAGGTAGGTACAGAGGGAGTTTACGATAGGTGGGGGTCTCCCAGCCAGTAATGGAACAGCCTCAAAGGGCAATGGTAGAGAGAGGAGCTATGCAGGACACCACTGCACCTGAAATGGTATGAGGGGTTAATGTTAAGCCTGGGCTGGCATCCTAAAAAGGGGTTATCTAGCCTGTATCAAGCGCTATGAGCAGATACCTGTACAGACCCCGATATCAGGTGTAATGTGTAGTGTTGGGCCTCAAGCTCACATGGTAGCAATAACGGACACAGACACCAAGTGATGTGGTGCAGTAACTGGCCACGAGCACGTGCACCCGGGCCCTTTCATTGACAGGCTCACGTCACTCGTGACGCCTGTGAGGGATGCATGTGGGGGTGCAAGTGTGCCCACTCCCATAGGGGAGTGGCTACTAACTCAGTGTCTGCTGAGACACTAGAACGTGTCCAGCAGGACACTACATTCCTCCCCAACTTTAATGAAGAACGACAACAACAATTAGTTCAACCTGTGGAGAGAAATAAACAGTCAACTAAACACCACAGGGTCCATCAGCCTTACGAGTCCGGTGGCCAGAAGACGTCAGGCATGGGCCGGTGATTCCGCCTGCTGCAGGGCCATCTCGGCGGGCACTCGTAGTTTAACCTGAGGGGTTCAGGACACGACCGCTGACTTTGATGACGTCCGCTGCATACCGTCAGTTCTCTGATGATGACATGTCTTGCATGGCTCCACGTTGCTGACGTCCGGGATGGTCTGTGGTGGGTTCTGACAGTTCATTTGGTGGGTTGCGTCATGAACATGGATGGAGTCCACGGTGAGGATTCACAGAGGTGTTGCGGGACCGACTGTCCCTGTTGAACTGCTTGGCTGTTACCGGTAACCTGTCGGTGGGGCAACGTCTCTTCTTGCTCTCCCGAATGGGGAGGCCCGTCGTCGGGGTTGCTGCGGGACTGTAGGAGGGCTGCGCTGGGGGCCGCTTGTGTGCCGTCTGGGGGCAGCTGCAGGACCGCTGAGGAGCCGTTACTTAGTCACACGCACAACCCTCACGGGTGGATGAGTCTTGGCTGAGACTTGCACTCGCTGCCGCGGTTCCGGTGTAGGCCAGGTTCACATGTGGCTTCTGATCTCTTTTAGTCGGCTGGTGTGGCAACGGTGTCGGACTCCCGTCCATCGGTACTCGGGGAGTGGTGTTTGACGCATGTGCTGATGGCTGGCGTGATGGCGGTTGCCAGCCATGTGGTGAGTCGGAATGATAGGTGGTGGTGACTTGCTGGGAGAGTTTGGATGTCAGGAGGGACTTAGCAGCCAGGTGTCTCCGCTTTGTTGAGGTTGATTTTCGGTGGCGGCTTGACACGTAGAGTGTACGGATCCTCTCTTGCCTGTTTTGGGGCCACAGCCGACTCCATCTTGAGGCGGTGTGAGGGCGGGCACTCAGTGCTGATCTTCACCCGTGGCATCTGCGGACAGGAGCAGGGATGCCGATTGACTTAGACTGGCGAAGCTCGGGGATGGACGGTCGCCTGGGGAAGCGTTGGGATGAGACGCGGTCTGCGCTTGCTGCGGCTTACGTTCGGTTCATCCGTGAGGCTGTGCCCTGGGACGTCGGTCCGCCTTGGTGGCTGTCTGGTGTGTCAGGGTGTGCTCTTGGCTTGCTGTGAGTCCTCGGTCTTCTCCCTTTGTTGGTCTATTCAGCCCACCTGTGTTCCTCCGATTTTCTGGGTGACAGGGCTGTCACTCTCTTCTTTCTTCGAGGGTGTGACAGGGCTGTCACTCTTCTTCCCTTTTGTGTGACATGGCTGTCACTCTTCTTTTTCCTTCGAGGGTGTGACAGGGCTGTCACTCTTCTTCCCTTTTGTGTGACATGGCTGTCACTCTTCTTTTCCCGAGGGTGTTGCGCTTGGACCTCGAGGCGGCGCTGTCATGGCGCTGGCTTCTGCCTTCGCTCCGGCGCGCTCCTTGCTTGCTGGGCGACGTGACGTCCGGTCGCGTGTCGCTGGTTGTTGGAGCGCCTGTCGCTGTGGCGGCCTGCCACGTGGGGTGTGCAACTCCTCTCTTGCCTGTCGTGGGTCACTGCAGACTCCGTCTTGAGGCAGTGCGAGGGAGGACACTCTGTGTGGTCTTCGGCCCACTGCGGGGCTTCGTTGGTGCAGTGGAGACGGGGTCGTCCTATGTGCTGCGGTGGAGATGTAGGAGGATCTCCCTGCAGACTCCTGCAGTGCTTCTTTCTAGAGACGTCTCTATCTCCCGGGCGCCTGCCCGTGCTGTCAGATTCGCTGACGCAGCCTTCTGCGCGCACCTGACGTGGTGCGCTCCGTTCTCGCACTTGGGCACTTTCTTCTGGCACTTGGGGTGCCGGTGGTGTGGTTTGCGGTGGTGTCTGTACACCGGGAGGAGCAACTGACGCGATCTCTGCTCCGGCGGTGGCGTTGGGCAGCCACGTGTGGTGCGCGTTCTGCACCAGTCTTCTCTTGAGCTGTTAGCGGGGACAGCGACCTTAAGACGTTAGTGTTGTGGCTGGTCGTCCACTCTTGTGGGTGGCGGCTGTCCGTGTGTAGCTCTGGGTTTCTCGCAGCTCCTTGCGGGGTTTGTGAGTCTCTCCCCGTACTTTGTAGAGGTGGCAGGCAGTGCTCTTGCCTATATGACGCTGATTTGTGCCGGTGCGTCTTGGGGCATCTTGGGGGCTCTTGAGTGTGGCAGCTACTGGGAGACTTTGCTGTCTTCGAAGGTGTCCTTGCTGCTCGCACTTGCAGGGTGCAGAGGGCCACTCTATGAGCAGGCTTTCTCTAGGGAGAGTCTATGCAGACCACTGGGGGTGGCGCACAATGCACCCAGTCTTCTTGTGTTTTTGGTGGGGATGGCTCCCTTGGGACATTGCTGTCTGTTCGGCTTGCTGCTCCGGGGCCTTGCAGACTGAAGGGCACCACTGGACAGCGTTCTGTGGTTTCCGAGGTCCGCTGGTAGCGAGTGAGATGATGCCTTGCTGAGGTGTACCATTTCTCTTCTCCTGATCCTGGCTGCTGTGTCTGTCTTGCTGCTGATGCGTTTCGCGGCAGTGTTGTGTTCCGTGATAGCCGCATGGGAGCAGGACCTTTTCGAGCCACCGCTGGTCTGTAGTGATGTCGGCCGCGGTGGGCAGTCAGTGTGCTTGACTGCTCTTAGGTCGCCCAGGTGGAGATCCTCCTGCCAGGATCAATCTGCAATCTTTCATTTTGCTGAGTCTGCCACCTCCGGCAGGGTGGCGGTGTCTCGGGTCCTCTCCTCCGGCCTACAGTGCCGCTTGGGCCGACGGTCGTGGGGCACAGCTGGTTATCCGCTCTGGCCAGGCAGTATGTCCGTTCTTCCGCGCACTGCGTCTGGTGAACCACCAGGTGGCGCTGCGGTCGTCGCGGTGGCTTGCCCTGATTGCTGCAGGTTTTGGGTGCTGGAGGAGCTGGTGCAGGGTTTGGTGCCGTGCTGACACGTGGCGCTGCTTATGTGCGGGCAGATGCGGAGTTGGCGTGCAATGTTGGCCACCAGGTGGCGCTGACATCGAGGCTGGTGTGTGGGCTGCTGTTAGGAACCACGTCTCCTCCTGGGGTCACAGGGTGCAGTCAGTGTGCTGCTGGTTTACTTGCATGCAGCCTATGTGGTGTGGCACATTGACCACTAGGTGGCGCTGCCGTCATTCTCTGGGCCGCGGCAGCTTTCCTACTGCGGCGGGCCGTGGGGCGTGCCCGCGCAGACACAGTGGCTTGGTGGTGGCTCCTTGCCGCTTCCTGTAACCGATGCGGCGCCGCTCATGCCGGCCAGGGGGCGCTTTCAGTTTGCGGCGCTGGCACGCGGCCGCTCGGTGGCGCTGCGGCCCTTCCCCCGCTCGGGTCAGGCCAGCTGCCGGCTTTTCACGGGTCTGCTCAGTGCTTCGGTTGGGGTCGTGGCAGCTCTCCCCCCTCGCTGCAGACTACGCTGTGCTGTGTTCTCGGGGCGGGCGTGTGCATCCACTCCCTATGCCTCCTCACGGTGCCAGCGAGATGACAGGCAGCAGTCCAGCACCGTTCGAGCCCCGATTGGTAGAGGCTGCCGGTGCGCTGGAAGTTGGAGGCTCAGCAGGTGGGTGCGAGCGGGGCCGCGGGGCATGGCAGGTGCTGCGTCACGACAGGGTTGCAGGCTTTCTTGCCGCTGCGGGTTGTTTGCTGTGCCAGCATGGGGGCTTGCCTGCAGGAACGGCTCTGGGCTCTGGCTTGCCGCTTGGGTACCTTCAGGTCGCAGGCTGTCTTACTGCTGCGGGCTGCTTGCTACGCTGCGGGCTGCTTGCTGTGCCGGCATGGGGGCTTGCCTGCAGGAACAGCCTTGGGCTCTGGCCTGTCGCTTGGGTACCTTCAGTTCAGGCGGCGTCGCTGGCTTCGCGGCCTTCAGGTCCTTGTCGGGTGCTTTCCCATGGCACTTCTTCGTTGGGACACACGCCGACCGCCTGGGACGGTCTGTCACTGCTGGGTAGATGCCGGCTGCACTGGCGGGAAGAAACGGGGCGATGTTGCGGGGTTCTCGCCTACCCCGGGATCGCCTGTTCACCCTCCTCCACTTCTGACATCAGGGGGGGGGTGAGGCACGGCTAGACTCGGTCGCCGCTCCGTGCCTGCGGGGAGTGGCGTCTCGCCCGATTACCACTGTGGTCGTCGGTGGCTGTGGACAGCGCTGTGGGGGGTGCCACCTGTCAGGCTCATTTCCTCCCCCACAAGGGACGATGAAGCCGAGCAGCAAGCATGCGGGGTTAGCTACCCGCCTCGTCGCCAATGTAGTGTTGGGCCTCAAGCCCACATGGTAGCAATAACTGACACAGACACCAGGTGATGTGGTGCAGTAACTGGCCACGAGCACGTGCACCCGGGCCCTTTCATTGACAGGCTCACGTCACTCGTGACGCCTGTGAGGGATGCGTGTGGGGGTGCAAGTGTGCCCACTCCCATAGGGGAGTGGCTACTAACTCAGTGTCTGCTGAGACACTAGAACGTGTCCAGCAGGACACTACATAATGCTCCAGGCGAGGGGCACAAGGAAAAGCTGTGGCAGGGCCTTGAATGAGACACAGAGGCTAATGATAAAACGCTCCCAAATGAGCGCGCCGGTCTGGGAGGTCTGCCACCAAGACGCATTAGTTTTGCATTGTACTCGGCGCCCTCTGGTGGTCGGAGGACCACACCCTGTCTGCCCCCGAGCCCCGTACCGCAAATCTGAGAAGGGAAGTGGCGGAGTGACGAGCGTTCCCGATGCCGCGCTGAGGAGGGAAACCGTTAGCAAAGCGTGGGAGTGCTACAATAATATCACCACAGAATGCTGAGTTGAGCAGAATAACCACATAAACTAGGAAAAAATAAAGGACAAACTGCCAGAGGCACTTATCTGGCTGCTGGAGCAGAGAAGAACGAGGAGGTGCCAGCAGTGACAAAGGACTATCACTGGGACCCTGGACTGCTGATTGGACAATGATTACTGTTGTTGTTTGACTTTGTCACAAGATGTTCTGGGAAATAGTCTTTTGTTCTGTTTTTACTTGCCTGCTGTAATAAAAGTGAAGAAAAGTACAGAATAATCCTCACCTCCGATACTGACATGGAATTCTGATGGCTAGGCAATAAGAAGGCACACGTCACCATTAATCAAAAACAATCAGTATTGATGCTTCCAAGATATCATCCAGTGCTGCTAGAGGGTAAAGACCTGCTATTAGTCACTCCACAAAAGGACCTATCAAAATTCAGATACAAAACCCTTGAGTGCCATAAAGTAAAAGTCCAGACAAAAGTCAACGTTGGTACTTGTTTATTCCTTTAATCCTTGTGCTAGCTGACATGTGTTTCGCCTTTTGCAGTCTTCATCAATGCAAAAGGAGACAAATCATTTATAAGTCACTAACAGTTTGTAGTAACTTAAGTCTATGTAGTTTACCCTAAAAGAAACAAGTGTATATTCTGCAGTGATATTGAATATGTAGCAGTGGCTTAACGAAACATGAGGGGGCCCCCTTGCAGGGTACATGCAGTCCGTAGCTCTCAGGCCAGGGATCTGCCAGTGCCGGAGGGGCCCCCGGAGATCGGGGGTCCCCCGCACCGCAGGGGTTTTTGTTACGCCACTGATATGTAGGCAAGATTCATATTTTCTTTGCCCCCTCTAGGTAAGAAGCACTATCTGTAGAACCTCGAGTACGTGTGCTTAATGTGTTTGACATGGACAATATTCCCATTTTGACTAGAGAGCACTCTTGTTGTGCCCTTTAAGACCATACATCTAGGCTCTGGCTCAGAATTATGTTGGAAAACATAGGTCTCAGCACTCTTGCATGATTGTCGTGTGTGCTAGTCCTACACATATCGGAATATCAGATAATGTACTCCAGGGATTACCCAGGGCAGAGGTGGAAACCTGTAATACCATGCAGGGGACATTCATGTCCCAAGATCGGAGTTTTAATCCTAGTTTCCTTTTTTTAGCACATTGTGTGATGTTGGGCAAACTATGTATTCTATGTGCACTGCAGTAGCCATATTTGTCAAAACTCGAAATGCTTAGAAAATGCCCAGTGTCATATGACACACAATATAAATAGCTAACCTGAAGGAAATATTTGAATATGCTTACAAACTGTAGTTTAATAAATGTGTCTAAAATACAAATTTTGTCAGTTCCTTCTTGGAAAACATTTAGACAATAATGCTTTAACGGTGTAAGACTCTGTTCGGCTTAGCCACAGGGACTACTGGTCCCCAACTGTGGTGGTTGAGGTCGTTTGCCACTGGTGTCCTGTGGTCTGTTCTATTATGGCTTTGCAAACTGGGTCAAGTTCAGCCCATCTGCACTTGACTCTTAGGGTAGTGATAGCAACTAGTCACAGGCTTCTCAGGGAGGTAGTATGGAGTCAAGAGCCCAGAAATAAACAATAAACCAGCTGACACAATAATATTATGTCCAGACCAGTGCTCATCTTTCAGAAAAAACCAGAATACTTTAATCTCACATCAGAACTAAATGCTACACAATTCAATAGGTACGTCATAGAGGAATAGCATAAGCTGTGTCCAAACAGTGAGGTGCTACACCCTCCTCCCTCCCTGTAATCATCTCTCCTCCCTGTAAAGTCAGATGTCTTACTATTACCATCGCCACCCCTTTGGGGGATTAGGCAAGATTAGTCTTAGGTTCAGATGGCGCAAATAGTTGTAGGTTTGAGGAGCAACTCATTTCAGTGTCTTTTATTGTCTCTTTAGATAATTTTAGACGTTCCCTTCGGCTAGCCCACAAGCCGCCCTTTCTAGGTCCCAACACCCATTCCAAGGAAGGACTTTTGTGCACTGACTGATGCTATGAACCAGTTCCAGCATGTCATTGTGTTTGCTGTGAGAGAGCAACTCTTGGACGAAGAATTTGGCCCAGCGGCCTAGCCAAAGAGCGCACTCTGCATAGAAAAGACTGAGCTTCCTGAATCACTCCTCATCTTGAATAACCTAGCTCCATTACACCTAGACAGAGGGACAGTTCACTACACTAATGGTTTCCATGGAATCATGGATGACTGCAAAGAAAATGTACTCTGTTATGATTTGTTCCCACCAAGCATTTGGGGGCAAACCTTGATGTTCAATGTGGAATGCAATCTGTCAAAAAAACTCAATATAAGCTGACCCCTCCGTGATATCCATTGTTAAACTTTAACTCTTGAAGCTCTGCACATCCTTGTAGAGAAAACGAAGACCATAGACAAGCTGAGGACTATTTTCAACTTTGGAGTAAGGTTGATGACCCTCTACTGTGGAAAAGAAATCTACAGCTGAAGAAGAGAGGTAACCTGGCCTATAATGAGAGGACATACTGGGTTCAACGAGATACCTGAGTTTAGCATTCAGGAACCTGCCTAGAGCAGAACCTACAGCTGCCCTTGAGATGAATAGAGCCACCCCCTGCTGACTGACGCACATGCAACCCCCCCCTTGTTCCTGCTACAGTGTTGACATTGTGAGGCCTGTTAGCCTGCACCCTACAATACGACCTGACTTGTGGGGCCTGTTAGCCTGCACTCCTCATTGCTGAACGTCTGCTCCCCATATGACACCGATAACAATTTGAGACCTGTAAATCTCCAACCTCCATTGCTGTGAGCTTACATCTTGTATGGCACAGACTGCATTGTGATGCATGTTCGCCTGCGCATTACTTCAGCTGAATACTCTTCTTCAAATAGTTTTTTTTATTTATTTTCTATTCAATGATGCTCAGAGAAAAAAAGGCCTAATAATTCCATAGTGTACACAGTCAAGATAAAATACCACGTTTACAGTATTGAGATAAAACAGGGCATATTCATGATTGTAAGTAAAGCAAGGGCAAAAGTAATTAATATCTCCATCAATCCATGTCCACTTAATAGTCACAGTTGGGGTAATACCGAATGGAAATGATCCAACATGCCCTCCAGATCTTTTTATGTTTTTGAGGACATCCTCTGGTTTCATAAATTCTTTGGTCGTGAGGGCGCAATCGTACATTCCTCTGGTCCATTTAGCCATGGAAGGGGCATTAGTGGATTGCCAATGTTGAGGAATGCATCTTTTAGCAACCATCAAACCAATTGCCGCCTTCTTTGCCCCCTCTATTACAAACCCAGTTGAGTGAGATACCTAGTATGGCTATATTCGGATCCATAATAGTGGGAAAACCTTTGGTTTCCCTAAGCGTGTTATGAATACGCTTCCAATGTTCTTGAGTGACATGGCTTTCCTATATTGTGTACAAAAAGATACCCAAGATCACCTCCAATCCCAGACGATTTTTTGGTTGTCATTTTGGCGTGAGTCCACTGGGTCTCCTCAATGGACCTTACACATTGCTTTCACCTTTCCCCAAGCAGCTTGAGCAGGTTGGGGGTATTCAACACCAACAACATGTAGAGCCTAGACATTCCCTTCCATTTTCTCCAATGCTGTTTTTACCCTAGTTGATTTAACTCTAGGATGAAATTAATTTTGTCCTTACACCCCTCGAGTGCTTGTCTCATATGGTGTTATTGGAAAAATTGGGTGTTGGTTGTTGTGTATTTTGAATTCTACTCCTAGCTGCCCGAAGGACTTAATGAGTCGATGTCCTGAAATGTCCTAGTTTTTCAATCTCAATCCTATCACCCTACTTATCCGCAGGCCAGGGCATAGTGGAATCCCCTTTGTTAATCTACTTTCCCACCCAATCCATTTCAAGGGTTGGTGCCAGCAGTGAAATGGAATTCTAGTGGTCTGAGTAACAAAGGTGGGAGTTTCCCCCATCGTGAGAATTTGAGTGCATTATATGGTATGGTTGTGCAACCTTACCATGTAATTCATTCGTAAAAACGGTCTTGGGTCCAGTCAGGCTCGTTTGTAATTTCTTAAGTTCAACCCTGAGTAGCTATGGCTTCAAGCAGCAAGGCTTAAACATTTAACAGTACCAAACAACGAAATAAGAAAGCCACACAATGCAAAGAAATCCCACACAATTTATAAAAAATATATTTTATTTTTTTGAATTGATAAGAGTCCAAGATTAGCAAAATCCACCAGAGGGTTCCGGAGATACAGATTTTTAATGAAAACTTAAATCTCAGTTTAACCACAAACCAGCATTGGTGACTGTAAAGTTTGTTTAAAAAAAAAAAAAGGTGGTAAGAGTTGTGTTTGACTAGTCCGGCCCAAATACTACTTCAGTAAGGAGTATGTGGACAGTTAACTGGGCACCAAAGCATTTTCCAGTCCACTTCTAAACTTTACAGCACAACTGCCATAGACCTTCATGGAATGGTCCTGTTGCTCTGTATGCAGGAGATGAAAGATGCTCAAGGATGCTATGGGTGTTGTGCGGTCGACGGGGTTGCCTGTGTGGTTATTCCTCGGTCCATGGGTCAGGTGGGCGACTTTGGCCACAGAGGTCGGGGTCCCTCGAAGTCCTCTCTGAGCCAGATGAAGGCCAGCTGCTCCTGGGCTGCTGGTCTCCAGCCACATCGTTCCCAGCGATATACTTTGGTGAAGGCTGGTGTCCCTCTTGGGTGACCAATGTGGACTCAGATGACACTCCTGGGTCTGGAGTTCAACTTCTGATTGTCGAGGATCAGGCTCTTGGTGCTCCCAGCGGCAGTCAGCTGGCATTCTACAGAAGTGGCTACTGACTTGCTGAGTTGGGCTATTTCAGCGTGATGGCCTTGGCGCTGGCTCTAGGGGGCCAACCAACTGACCCTTGGAGTCAGTTCTTTGGTCTGTGGTTTGGGAGCGACTTCCTCAAGTCAGGAGCTTCAGGCACAGTCCTCTCTTCGCTAGTCAAAGGTGTGGCAGATGCTGTCCGGCAGACAGTGCAGCCTCTTTTTGCCAAGTCCAAGGGTCAGCAGGGCAGTCCTTTCTCCAGTTCCGGCGTGATCTGAAGTTCAGAGAGTCAGGGGTTCCATAATCTGAAAGAGACTATTAGTTATAGCTTCCTTACCTTAGAATTACCCCCAGGCGTCGGACTGGATCCGGAGAATTTTTTCTTAGCAGTACCTCTGCTCGTCGGTAGGTGGCGTCGGTCGACTTGGCGTTTGGCGTCGTGATTACCGGGATGACGTCGCAGTATCTACTTAGGCGCCGCCCCTGCGCGCTGACGTCCGTTCTTTCTTTTTCCGCGCCAGCCAGCGCAGATCCGGAGAGAGCGGTACCCTTAGTCAATTTTTGACTAACGCTTTTTCAACTTTTGTCGACATCTTTTTTGAGTCGTTCGACTCCTGGTGCACGTAGGGATGTCCCATCGTCGGACCGGCTTCAAGCCTTGTGACTCCTGTCACAAGTCGATGTCGGTCACGGATCCGCACCTCATGTACCTCTGGTGCCTGGAGCACGACCCGCAGTCGTGCTCTGACTGTCGTGCCATGAACCCGAAGTCTTTGCGGGAGCGGTCCAGAAAGCTTCGGGAGGCCCGGCAGTCTGCTCTGCGCCGCTCGAGAGGGAGGTCACGGGACCGGTCGCGGAGTCGCCACCATCATTCCTCCTCTAAGTCTTCGTCATTGGGTAAGTCGAAGCATAAGAAGAAGGCGAAGAAGCTCCTTCGCCTTCTCCCCATCCGTCGGCCGACGCGGAAGCTCGTCGTCCTTCGGCTCCTCCCGCGGAGCCTACTGGGATGACTCCGAGCTTCCCTCCCTTCCCGGGAGCCAGAGCGTCCCCTGCCCAGCTTTGTGCATTTTATGAAGCCCTCCACTCCATCTTTGGGCAGCCCGACTCCGCCGGCGCACCTTCGGGCCCCGCAGACTCAGCTGGGGGCCTCTAGGCCTTTGATGCCGATGGCTCTGGCCCCGGTGCCGCAGGGGCTCCAGGGATTCAGGCCTGGATCCGATCGGTGCCGGTCGACCTCACAACACCTTCCCCGGCACCGATTCCTCTGACGACGCCTCCGCCCCCTCTGACGCCGGTTGTGTCCCCGGCTGGCGTCGAACGCGGCCGCCCCCTCGACTTCAACACGGAGCCGGACCGTCGTTGACCGACGCCGGTACTGGTGCCGACTAGTACTTTTGTACCACTGTTCTCCCCTGGCGTTCCTTATCTCCCTGAGTGGCAGCCAGAGGAAGGTGAGGACTGGGGGGGGGGTCTGTTGACCCTCTGGCAGACCAGCTTGAAGAGCTAGACTGGGGAGAGGAGTTGGGTCTGGCAGAGAGTGAAGCCTCTTTTTGCCAAGTCCAGGGGTCAGCAGGGCAGTCCTTTCTCAAGTTCCGGCGTGATCTGAAGTTCAGAGAGTCAGGGGTTCCATATTTAAGTCCAGAAAGTGCCTTGGGGGGGGTGGGGGGGGGGGGATGATGCGCTTCCTAATCAGTGGGCTACCTCTCTGTGATGACTTTCCAGCAATGTGTGGCATGTAGCAATCCCAGAGTACACCATTCAGCCCACTTTCAAGATGTCTGAACCCTTCTTCGGATGTTAGGAGCTTGGTAGCCCACCCTAGAAGTGTGGCTACCTGTGGGCTAAATGCCCACGGAAAAGCCGGTTTGGGCACTGGTTTTCCCCTCTGTCCCTGCCGCCAGCCTGTCTACCTGAGCAAAGGGCAGCCCCTCAAGAGTTTGATCACCAATTACGCACCAAAGCAGCTTCGCCTTTGAAGCTCCCCATTTGGGCTAACATACTGAGTGACTTCCTGCGAAAGGCAGGTAATACCTCACTCTGTAGCAGGCTACCTCAAGCCAGGAAGGAGTTCATACTTCTCCCTCAGGAGGGTAGAAAGCTGTCTGGTGGCACTGACCGTGTGAGGCCACTGGACAAACTGGTCACAGAGTGGCAACTTTCTAAAGGTTGCATGTCTATAATAGTGACAGGAAATTCGACTTGAGCATCAAGTTAGGTTTAATGCCATGATTAATTTGATACCTTATAGTACCCATCTCCGTAGTCCCATTCAGAAATTAGCCGGGCTGAGTGTTCAGCTGGTAACTCTGTGTTAGCCAATGGGCTACTAACTCTGTCACAGCAAAACTTCAATTTGGAAGTGTTGCTGTCAGGACATATAAATAAAATACATGTCCTACTTCATAATATACAGCTCTCTGCCTTAGGGCGCGTTGGGCATTCCTTATGGGATATATTTATTTATTTATGGAAAATGGGGACTTTAAAATGGCACAGTCAAACAAGCAATTTTAACACTGCCCTTCTAGTCTGCAGTGGCCCTGGGTGGACATTCTGCCTTACATGCCCTGGGTACCATATACTGGGGTCTTAACAGCTTGTGTCTGCCACTTGTGGGTATCCAATTTGGCATATACTTTGTAAGGCGTTAGAAAGTTGGCACTGAGGTCTGGTTAGCATGACTCTGTGCGCTCTCCAAGTCAAAAAACCAGCAGCATCAGTCCACAAATGTGGTGGTGAACATGCAAAAAGAGGCATTTCTTTACACTCATACATAAGGAACATTAGGTTGTGGTTGTCAAGAGTATCCAGTTACAACCTCACTGTAAGATCTGCCTATCCTCAAAATGCCACTCTTTGATAGGGAATAGTTGGTCTGCCCAATAGTGTAGTTTAAAATCAGGCATACCCTGTTCTCCATCATATTTGTTAAACACAAGCCTAAGGGGACCGCCAGCCCATAGGTAGCTAGATATTGCATCTTGTAACATGGTTATAAAAAAAACACCAAGGCAGTGTATATGGGTAGTTCTAAAGTGTATATAGTGCCCTGGGGCAGCACAATTCATTTTAAACCGCGCAGCCCTCCTCATTATTGATATGGGGAATTTACCCCGCAAATTCATACTTGCTCAAATTTTGTGACGAAGTGGAACAATGTTCACCCTCCAAAATTCCTGCTGCTCCCTAGTGATCTCCATCCCGAGATATTGAAAGTGGCCCAAGGAACACCTGAGCCTGGGGTACATGTCAGTTTCACCTGCCCCTCACCCCTTCTGTCCAAATACTCAGGACGTAGAGGGACTTCTCCCAGTTGACCTTAAGACTTGAAGCTTCCCCATACACATTTAGTATTTAAATCAGTCGTGTGATGGACAAATCCAGCCTCTGAATGTAAAGCAGTGCATCATCTGCATATGGAGAGATGCGGTCCTCATCACCCCCTTTTATCTGATCTCTGCACTTGTGCATCCAGACGCATCCATTTGTCCAGGGGCTCCATAACCAGGACGAATGTGTGGGGGAGGTGAAGGGCATGTATAAATGGGAGGGGTGACATTTTCACCCCAAAAACCAGTTGCACAGCTTTAAGTGTAAGTACACAACGTATTGATTTAATCCATTGATCACCAAATTGTTAATCCTTAAAATCCTCTTAGAATGCTTAACCAAGCTTAATCCACACTGGAGTATTATGCAAGTTTCCAAGTTTCTTGTGCTCCTGATGTGACCATCCGGACCTCTATCAATAACACGACCAACGCATAATTCATCCCAGGCATGTTCTTTATTAAAACCCAATGCATTTTGGACTACATAAGTCCTTCTTCGGGGGTAACTACAAGGTAAAACATTGTATAATTACAGATCAGCTTTTACATAACAAAAAATGCATATTCGATATAAACAAAACTGCTCAAAACCGCTATAGTTACTGAAAAGTGCTGCTATGCATTAACATAAGCTTGCTCCTTGTTTTAACTGTCAAACAAAAACATAATACCTCACCCTTCAACCCCATAGAGCTACATGACTCATGTTTAAACCCGCTCTCAACTTACACTATGTGTAATTCACCAACCTTACACACACTCGTAAGCCCTGTTATCCAATCTGCCGCATTTCCCCTTCTCGCACCCAGACACGTTACCTGACCCTGTGTTATCATTCTTAAGCGTATCTGCCTAGCGCCCCGGTCATCTGTGTGGAACTCGTACTGTCATTGCCACATTTGTACCACCCCAGTCCCTCTTAACACATCAAGGTTTAACCCCCAGTTACTAACTCTCAACTCTTTCAACAATTACTCATACCTGCCAGGATGATTTTAACCGCTCCGTATTCCCATCACATTAGAAAGAAGTGTAACCTCCCCCACAGTGCTGCTCCGTTTTTAAATCCAAACGCGCTAATTGGAATCACTCCCGCATGTGTAATGAGTTTGGTCAGTCACTTGATCTAACCCCTCCTACCTTAAAACTACCAACAAACCCACAACAACTGCAACTCCCATAATGCACGAATTTGTATTCGCCACAATATATGTGCAAAAAAAGAACGAACATGTTGTAAACAAACACAAAATTTTGAAGCTGTAAGGCTATCGAGAATTATTTGACATATCACTTAATAGGTGAAGGGCATCCCAGAATTGTTCCCTGGTGTATGTGCAACGTTTTTGAGAGCACCGCATTGTCCTGCACACAAGCCCAGGGAGAAGAATGTAGTAACTGAACAAAAGAGTGAAACAAGGGGCCGAAATTAATTTTTCCAGCACCTGGTAGAGGAAAGGCCACACAATGGAATAAAAGGCCTTTTCAAATTTCACCATGAGCAGGGCTGTGGGGATCCTGAATCTCCTCCTCACCAGCAGTCACCTCATACATTGGTGTGTACCTCTGTTTGGCATAAATCCATTCTGATACAAATTAATTAGGGTTCGAAGGACCCTCAACCAGTCTGTTGGGGAGAACCTTGGCCAATATTTTCATTTCAATATTGATTAGGGAGACTGGCCTTTACGAGGCACAGTTGAGGGGTGACTGATTCAGCTTAGGAAGGGCCCTTTTAGTTAAGCTACAGAGGTTGTGTAGGAGTCTCCCAGCTAGTTAAGCTTCCTCAATCAGGGATAGTATCTGCAGGATGAGGTGAAACACATTTCGTTTTTTATCAATTCTAGTTAGGGCCCGTCGTCTTTCCAGAAAGCATTGTAATGGGTTGTAGTTCAATCAATCTCATAGACATTAATGAGGTATTTTGCAAATTCTGGCCCACTATGAATGTCTTCGAGCGTTTTTTACAATCAAAATGATGCGTAAAATCCTTCCATACATTCCTAGAAAGGCTAGGAAAATTGTTTTAACCACTTTGGTTTTATCTAAATTGGACTATTGTAATGCTTTGTATACTAATTTGCAGTCCAACCAGCTCAGAAGGTTACAGTCAGTTCAGAATGCCGCTGCCAGATTGATCTTGGATGTCCCTAAGCACCAGTCCATTAGGACCGGGATTCAAGATCTGCATTGGCTTCCAGTTGGCCAGCGTGTAAAATTTAAGGCACTTTGCATCGCCCACAAGGCACTTCATGGTGACGGCCCACAATTTCTTCATCACATTTTTAATTGGTACTCACCCAGTAGGTCATTACGATCAGCTAACGCCTTTTTAATGCTTACCCCAGAATTAAAACTATGAACTGGGGAGTAGGAGTTTTAGACACAGCACCATTAGAATTTGGAATGCTCTTCCGCTCTCTCTTAGGAAGATTACATCCCTGCTTGAATTCAGGAAACATCTCAAGACCTGGCTTTTTAAAAACTAGTTTCCAGCGTCAGTGTGTGGTCCGCAACGCGCCTAGACACCTATGGGTAGTAGTGCGCTATACAAGTTGTTATAACATAACATAACATAACAACCATCACAGAAGTTAGCAGACCACCATGTCAGTGATTGCTTTTAAATGAAGCAATTTTTTAAAATGTAAACCATTTTTCCTAAAATTAGCTATATATAGATGCACATGCTCTCCATACTTCCGCCATTTAGTGTTGGGCTCGGATGGGTGCAACTTGTTTTTCTTCAAAGAAGTCTTCCGAGTCATGAGTTAGTTGCTTTACAGCTACACATACCACAAACGGAAAATGTTACCCTATAAGCATCTGTTCGTGGCATGTAGTGCTGTAGAATCACATGCACCCACCCCTCCTCCCCTGGAAACCTTCGCCTGCTGTAGGAGTTTTTCCTTTAATTTCTCGATCTATGGACATAGCAATCTTCTTTAGTTTCTATGTCCATTTTTATCTTCACCTGCCATGCGAGAAAACAAATCTAACAATGGAGTAGATGCCCATGTGTATTACAAACTGTAGGAGTTGCCGCTATACCTCGTGATTTGAAAGACTTCTTAGAAGAAAAACAAGTTGCACACGTCCGAGCCCAGCACTAGATGGCGGGAGTATGCAGAGCATGTGAATCTACAGCACTACATGCCACGAACATGTGATTACAGTGCAAGTAATACTTTCCTTTTTTAAGAATGTTCAGGGGTCCCATAGACCACTACCTACTCCTTAAAATTTTTTTGGGGGGACCATTCACAAAAGGGAAGAGGACATTTGGGGACCCCTCCCATTCGTAATGGGTTACCACCTCCTTTGAGTAGTTGGGAGAATATTAATGTTTTGCAACCATTTTTTGGTCATAGAATATTAATACTTACCATAAGGAATCACTATTTGGAAAAGACGTCCGAAACACGCCCCTTTCAAATAGTGATTCCTTATGATTCCCAAAACCCATTTAGCGATTCAGTAACATTTCAATAAATGGGTTTAGCACATCCGAAAACCAACTTTTCTTGTTGCAAATCCTGCGATTTACCGAATCTCAGGGTCTGCGACAAGAAAATGCATTGGTACATCTGGCCCTAAGTGAAGCCCTTGTTCAATTAACTTTTTCTGAAAACTGGTATACTGTTCATACTATTGTCTGTACACTTGTCATCAATTTACCAACAGAAGGTCTCATCTTTAGACATTCCTATCTTGGTCCACTTCTACAGGGCAGAGGAGGAGTTCTTAGAAGTGACTAGAAAGTACCTTGACCCCATCTTCATGGGCGACCGTATATCAGTTTATAGAGGCTGCCCTCAGTGTACACTCTCAAAGAGGAAAGACATGGGGCCAGTGACTACCTTCCTTCTTGTGGTACAAATCTCTTACTGCTGGAAGTTCTCTTTCAAGATTTGCATCAAAATGTTAGCAGATGTTTACTGTGCAACCTCTGTGCAAGGCTACTATGAAGATATTGAGGCTGGCTAACTTCAGTCCAAAGAAAGCCCAATTTACTCACTGTTGCCTCCGGTCCAGGCTGTAAAACAATGCCAACTCAGTAAGCAGATTTTTTCAAAGCTGAGGCCCTGTTTGATATCCTTAACTATGTGTTTTGGAGGTGTTAGGTCTTTACACTGTTGGATGTAGTGGGTTTTTAGGCTGGCTGACTGGCTTTGCCATTTAATGATTCAACCTTCAGAGGTAGAGTAAATTCCATGAAAGGGTGGGATAGAGTTTTCATGTAATGAATGAGATTACTAGTCTTTTTGTTATCAGAGTAGGCAGGAGGGTTGAAAGTATGCGCCCACTGAGATCCTGGTTAATGTGGCTAATGTTTCTCAACGTTGGGTGTTTATTTGGAGTGAAGATAGGAAAAGAATTGAGAAAACTGAGGGAGAACATACATTTAAGTTGATACTGAAAGAGGTTTTTCTTGAATACTAATGTTGACTTTTATCTCACTCTTATTGAAGCACAGCCTAGAGGGTTGCTTGTCCACCCTCAGTCGTTTTGATTTTCTTGTTCTTTGTATTTCCTGCAGACTTTTTACCATTTGTCTTGTGACATCAATAGCAACACTTAAACTGATGGCTTTAAAACTTGCGTATTAAAGCTGTCACTACCTTAATGTAGATATAGTGCTCTTACCACAGACTGGCCTTTTGAGATATAAGAGCTGGAGGCTCAAACATTTTTCTCATGTTGATATTTCATTGTTTAAACCAAGCTGGATAAGAGTGCTGAATGAGAGAGTAAGCATGTGGATACAACTCTGATCCTTACAAGTTCCATGTGAGAGAACAAATGCTGTGCTACTTTGGGTTTCTTGTTGATGTACTTTTTAACTGCGAAGTCTGTGTCCAGGTTGAATCCAATTGAAGCTGCATTGACCAACACTTTGGGTGTGCGGCTTGTCATGTCTGAAAACCAGCCTCGTATCAAAGGTTGTTTGGTCCTTTTGGCAAGTAGGAGGAATTCTGTCTTGGAGTAGAAGCTAGACAGCTGCACTCCTCAGACTTATCCCAAAGCCAGAGGAGTGGAGATTCCTGTTAGAAATGGTTTTTGTTTTACTTTTCTTCAGGGATCACAGAGGGATATAGAGGGTTAGGGCCACGTGGAAGCTTGGCATCTTAGATAGTGGCCATAATCTTGCAGTAAAGCAAAATAATGTGTATGACAAACTTCCCTAAAATATGAGTATTTGTGGTGGGTCCTTTGATTTTGAGTGGTGACTTTACTTATATAATCAAACTGCTGCTGACAGATTATTGCCTTTAAGAACTGACATGTATGGAACACACAGCTTTTTACACAATATTCAGAATCTTTAATTGTACAACAAATGGCGGCATCACTGTGCAGAATAAATTCATTATTCTCCCATACACAGTTTATACTCTAACCAGTCTTTCTTTCTGTCTTATCATGACTGGGGGTACATACTTTTACACAAAGAGAATATTATGCAGTTGATTATTGCTAAATCAGGGGATTGACTCTGAAAACGAAAGGTATGAAACACAGAGCCTTAGCAATGTTTCATGGAATGATCATTATTTAGAAAGAGAAACTGGATTGACGTAACTTGAGTTGCTCCTAGGGAAAATGTGTTTGTCTTGTCATTTTTGTTTGTTGGTGCTTCCTCCAGTATGCTGAGTTTCAGAATTGTTACATTAATAATAAACACTGGGGGTTGTTACATGAGCATTGTAGCAGTAACTCAGAGTTTTTAAGCCAGCTCTTGATATACTAGAAAACATTAACCAGTGAAACTTTGTAGTGCATGCAGACAATGTTAGTGACCCAAGACATTTTTGAGTAATACAAAGGAACACGTTTTATGCTTTAATTGAACTTGTTTCACTTACATTATAAAAGGAGATCATATATCAGACCCATATTCAGGAGCTAACATATGGTACTTGTAAAAGTAAGTTTCCAATTTGTTACATAAAATTTCTATTTGGGGTATTTTGTGTAGGGACAACAACTCCGTAAAAATAAAGACACAGTACAAGGAGTTTTGAAATGGTCATGTCCCGACATCTAAGTTTTCCTTTTAGACATTTTTATGAGTAAGAACATAACATAGCTCAGATTTGATTTACAATTTGGGACTTGATTCCTACCTACTCTAGGCATGGTGTAACAGTCTTAAGAAAGTACGGAAAAAAGAGAACGACCACTGGTATAGCAGAACAAATAATGGAAAAGCAAAACATTTTCAATTAATGGGGTATTGAGTTACAAAAATATGAACCTCTGAGATATCCTGGACCTCTCCTGCCTGTTAAAACAAGAGAAGGATCATCTGCATCAAGAAGCACAGTGTTAAGGGGAGCAGTGGGATCAGGAAATAAAACAAGATCGCTTGAAAACATAACCATTGTAAAGCCCCTGAATAAAAGAAAGCCCACATGCTCATTCACAGTCAGAGGGGGGAAAGGGAACATATGGATGTAACTCTTAGTCGATCCTGATAATAAAGTTCGAAGAGTCGATTTACAACTACCCCTTCTAAATATTTGTTCGTGGAATGTGCATGGGTTGAGTAACATCTTACAAGAGGAGGATACAAGATCCTTTTTTGCAGAATTATGATCTTATTCTGCTACAGGAAACATGGTGCCTTGAGGCATTGCACATAGTGGGTTATGTGGGGTTTCATTGCCCAGCGGACAAATCCCAGAAATATGGTCATCCAGAAGGAGATCTCATTACCTGTTGCTCAATTAAATACAATTGGGTTACGGAGCAATTGGATATGGGTCTAAATTGGCTTCAAGTTATCAAAGTTATCACAATGGCAACAAATAAGCCTTGTAGGGTTCTGTTGCTCTTAAATGTTTATTTACACCCGAACAAAGTGAAGAAAGAGGCTCATATGGCAATATTGATTAAAACATTAACAATATTGCAGAAGCAATACAATTCGGCAATAATATTGATAAGCGGGGATTTTAATACAGATCTTAGCAAAACTGGTGCAAAGGGGAACAATCGGATTAGGGCCATGTTCAGGAATAAATTGGAGAATTTAGGATTTGGAATTTTAAACTGATTTTTAATGGGGGATTACCCGGCATCGATTACCTTTGTAAGTGGCACAAAAAGCTAACAAATTGATTATACTGTAATTGAGGCAGCATTACCCAATGTAGAATATTTTTACATCCAACCACGTTCAGAGAGTGATCATTTTCCGCAATTAATCAGGATCCATCACAATAACACACAGATCCCAATTGCAAATAATTTAATGTCTCCACCGATAACATTTGATTTAAAACGCTTAAAATGGCGAGGTGAGAGGATTAAGGAAATAATGGCCGAAGTCTATCACACTGCTGGGTCAATTGAGTGTATAGAAAGTAACTTAATGCAAGAGGCTGTAGAATCAGAATTCAATAATCGAGTAATGGCGTGGCAATATTTGAGAGACTTGTTATTAGCTAAATTTCCATTAAAACCTCAACGGTTAAAATATATTGATGGAGGGGGTAGTATAAAGAATCCCTGGAACAACAAAGAATTACACAGGCAAAAAGCACAAATAACAAGAGAAGCCAGACTAGTGGCACAGGCGCGAAGGCAAGGAATGAGACCCGCTATTACCTCGCTTCAGTGTTTACAAAAACTAAAAATCAAATATAAGAAAAGCTGCTGGGAAGAGAAAAAAAGATATTGAGAACATCTATGGAATAAACTTTTTGAGTCCAGTAAACAACAAAATATTTTTAAAAATTGGCAAATAGTAAATGGGCTAGTATTAGTAAAAGAGAGACATGTCAGTGCAGGAATAGATGCAGCAACTTAGGAAGCTCATGTCTCTACACTGTACTCCGTTGCGGGAACAAAGAACATTAATGATATATTACTGTCTCAGGAGATTTGTAAATCAGTGCCGGGAATAGTGGATGATAATAATGTACTGCTGTCTCAGGCCATTTGTAATTTCACTCAAGGGACACAAGGAAGTAAAGAGGAATCAGGCTCTCATATAAGGGAAAACCGAATGACCCTATTGAGCAATACAGACGAACCCAAAGGAATAATAAAAAGATTAAAATTTGAGGGAGCACCAGGTCCAAACGGTATCCCAAATGCTTTATTTAGAACCAATGTAGATTATTGGGCACAATATTTAACTCCAATGTTTAATGATCTTTTCTATACAAATCAGATACTGGAGCCCTGGAAAGGTAACATTATTCAGCCCATATTTAAAAACTGCAATCCAGGAATACCCCGCAATTATAGGCTTATATCCTTAAGCGATGTTGAGTCTAAACTCTATGCATCCTGTTTAATGGAACACCTAAAAACATGAATGGAAGAAAAACAACTAATACCAAAATTCCCAACAGGATTCGGAGCAGGAATGGGGACATTGACCAACCTTACAGCCTTAACCATGCTAATAGATAAAGCGAAACAGAAAAAAACGTGTTTGTTTGCATGTTTTATTGATGTCAAATCTGCCTCCGACCGTATACTGAGAGGTCGATTATGCAAAAAATCAGAGGAATGGGGAATACCGAAAGACTTATTAAGGGCAATTGTGGAACTATATACACAAACATGGGCCCCAGTCAAAATAGGGGATGGAACCTGTGTAGCATCTAATATCTGAAAGAGACTATTAGTTATGGATTCTTCACCTTAGAATTACCCCCAGGCGTCAGACTGGATCCGGAGAATTTTTTCCTCAGCAGTACCTCTGCGCGTCGGTAGGTGGCGTCGGTCGACTTCGTGTTCATCATTGGCGTCGTGATCGCCTGAATGACGGCGCGGTAGCTACTTAGACGCCGCCCCTGCGCGCGGACGTCAGTTCTTTCTTTTTCCGGGCCAGCCAGCGCAGATCCGGAGAGAGCGGTACCTCGAGTCACTTTTTGACTCTCTTTTTGCGACTTTTTGTCGACCTCTTTTCGAGTCGTCACAACTCCTGGTGCACAGGGATGTCATCTCGGCAGACCGGCTTCAAGCCTTGTGGCTCCTGCCACAAGCTGATGTCGGTGACAGACCCCCATTTAGTGTGCCTCTGGTGCCTGGAGCGCGACCACGACCCGAAGTCGTGCTCCGACTGCCGGGCCATGGCCCCGAAGTCTTTGCGGGAGCGGTCCCGAAAGCTTCTGGAGGCCCGGTAGTCGGCTCCGCGCCGCTTGAGGTCCCGGTCGAGAGGGAGGTCGCGGGACCGGTCGCGGAGCCATCACGACCACTCCTCGTCGAAGTCTTCGTCTTCGGGTAAGACGAAGCACAAAAAGAAATCGAAGAAGCACCGCCACTCTTCGTGTTCTCCCCGTCGGCTGACGCAATGCGGGATGCTGATAGTAGTAGTCCTGCTCCGCCCGCGGAGCCTGTTGGGTCGACTCAGAGCTTCCCTCCCTTTCCGGGAGCCGGAGCGACCCCTGCCCAACTTCGTAGTTTTTACGAAGCCCTCCATTCTATCTTGGGGCAGCCCGACTTCGCCGGCATGCCTTCGGGTCTCGCGGATTCAGCTGGGGGCTGTAGACCTTCGGTGCCGGCAGCTTCGGCGCCGCAGGGCCCCCAGGGATCCAGGCCTGGATCCGGATCGGCGCCAGTCGACCTTGTGACACCTCCGGCACCGAATCCATTGGCGACACCTCCGCCCCCTCCGACGCCGGTTGTTTCCCCAATGGACGTCGACCCTGGCCTCCCCCTCGATGTGGACACGAAGCCGGACCGACGTCGGGACCGGTGCTGACTGGTACTTTTGTACCCCTGTTCTCCCCTGGTGTTTCCTATCGCCCTGAGTGGCTACCAGAGGAGGGTGAGGAGGACTGGGAGGGGTCTGTGGACCCTTTGGCAGGCCAGTTGGAAGAACCGGACTGGAGAGAGGAGTTAGGTGAGGGCAGTGGTCTGGACACCTTCCCAGACCTTGGCATGCTTTCTCCCCCTACCGTGGCTACGGAGGAGGGTGCATCATATGCAGTGGTGTTGCGTAGGGCAGCTGAGGCCTTAAACCTTGAGCTTCCTACGGTGGCGGTTAGGACTAACCTCCTGACCGAGGTGCTTCAACCGGCAGCGGCCTCTTTGAAGCCCCTGCTGCCGTTCAATGAGGCACTCACAACATCCTTTTGGGCACTTGGTCCAAGCCCAACACAGGGGCTCCTGTGGACAGGATGATTGCCCGACGCCTTTTCCCGGCCGCGGGGAGCCCATTTTCCTCTCCCAACACCCCACCCCTGAGAGCTTGGTGGTCCAAGCCTCCACTTCCAAGGGCGCATTCCCTACCGCGCCTCCTGATAGGAATCCAAGAAGCTGGACCACCTTGGGAAGAAGATGTTTTCTTCCTCCAGCTTAGGACTGCGGTCGGTGAACACTGCATGTCTCTTGGGCCGTTACTCCCACTCTGTGTGGGACACGGTCGCGCAGGTGCTGCCACAGTGCCCGGAGGAGGCCCGGGCAGTGCTCTCCCGTGCAGTTGCCGAAGGGAGAGACGCAGTGAAGTTCGCCATAAGCTGTGTGCTGGACACCGCCGACTCGCTAGGCAGGACGATTTCAACGTCAGTAGCCCTGAGACGCTATGCCTGGCTGAGGTCCACTGGCTTTTCGGGTGATGTCCAAGCTACACTTTTGGACATGCCCTTTGATGGCCGTCGCTTGTTTGGCGATGAGGCAGACAACGCGCTCAAGCGCTTTATGAACTCCAGGGCTACAGCCAGATCCTTGGGCCTCGCTTCCACCTCTCTCCCCGCACAGTCTGCTTTTCGCCCCTGTCGTGGCTACAGAAAGGGTGCTCGCCACGTTTCGCCCAGAGTCACAGGCCTGCGCAAGCTGTCCAGCCTCTGCTCGGCCGGGTACGTGGGACCCACCGTTCTGGGTCTAGGGGACAACGGGCGGGCCAGTCCACCAGCGCCCCCTCTGCAGCAGCCTCCAAGCCCTCCTGGTCTGACCTTTCAGGGCCACCATCCGCCAGTGTGCGGCAGGATTCGCCATCACCTCCCCCACTGGCTCAACATCACGTCGGACAGGTGGGTTTTGCAGATAGTCCGAAGGGGCTACTCCCTCCCCTTCGAGACTACCCCTCCATCCATGCCACCTCAATTTCATTGCATGTCGGAGGATCACTTGGCCCTTCTCCACCAGGAAGTTACGGCTCTCTTGGCCAAGGGAGCCATTGAGCGAGTTCCTGCCCCAGAAGTAGGTCGTGGTTGTTATTCCCACTACTTTCTGGTGCCCAAGAAGGACAAGGGCCTGCGTCCTATCTTGGATCTCAGGATCGTCAACCGCTTCCTCCGAAAGGAGAAGTTAAAAATGTGAACATAGGCTCAGGTCCTGTCTGCCCTCGACCCTCGAGACCGGATGGTAGCGTTGGACTTGCAGGACGCTTATTTTCACATCCCCGTCCTGCCGGCCCACAGGCGTTACCTACCGTTCACGGTAGGCCACGATCACTTTCAGTTTACCGTGCTCCCATTTGGCCTTACCAGCTCCCCTCGGGTGTTCACGAAAGTGATGGCGGTGGTCGCAGCTCGTCTGCGCAGATCAGGGGTTCCAGTCTTCCCCTATCTCGACGACTGTCTGTTGAAGGCGGGCTCGCCCCAGGCTGTCGTCTTCCACCTCCATACTACGGCCGACCTCCTGCATTCGCTGGGGTTCACCATCAACGTGCCGAAGTCGCACCTGATTCCCTATCAGAAGCTCCTTTTTATTGGAGCGGTTCTGGACACAGCGCAGTTCCGGGCTTATCCTCCCGAGCAGCAAGTCCAGGATATTCGGGCTATGTATCCGATCTTTCATCCTCTATCCCGGGTTTCGGTCAGACTGACCCTGGGGCCACAGGGCCTCATGGCCTCCTGCATCCTGCTGGTGGACTATGCCAGGTGGCATATGCGGGCTCTGCAGTGGGACCTGAAGTTCCAGTGTAGCAAAAGAACAAGGAAACCCTGGAAGTCAGCGGGGACCAAGGGTGGAGTTATACTTTACAGAACAAGGGTCATCTGGCAACTTCTCAGGCACCTGTTTTCATGTAATAGTCCTGATGAGATCCCGATACTCTCTGCGGGATTGAAACGTCGTCGACAAAAACATTCTCAACTCTATACCGCTATCTATATTTTCTGTGGAGTATGAGATGTTAACCCTTACTGTGACTTTTGTTATATTCAAGCATACTGAAAAGTCACGTTTTAAGTCACTTGCCTGGGGTAAGGAAATCGGCTGATTACCCTCTGCCTTGCCACGGTTGCTCACCTTATTTTTCACGTGTTATCATTCCTTTGTTTTATAGACTTTCGCATTAAATCTCTATCTTTATATTAAAACACTTGTTAAATTCCAATTTTTATTATGAAATTGTGAAATTTTAATTCTGCACTCCTATATGTGTGGGACCCTTGTTCTGTACAGCTGAAGTTCCAGTGGGCACAGCATCAGGGGAATCTTTCCGAAGGCGTCCAGATCTCGGAGGGCACTGCACGTCAATTGCAGTGGTAGTTAACGAACCAGGGTTGGGTCAACAGCAGGTCCCTCTCCCTTCCCCAGCCAGAGTTCACAGTGGTGACAGATGCATCACTTCTGGGGTGGGGCGGCCACATGGGAGAGGCAGAGATCAGAGGCCTCTGGTCTCCGGCGGAGTCCGGGCTCCACATCAACCTTCTGGAGCTTCGGGCGATCCGTCTTGCACTGAAGGCATTCCTTCCTTCTGTCAAAGGGAGAGTAGTGCAGGTGTTCACGGACAACACCACCGCCATGTGGTACTGCAACAATCGGGGCGGGGTGGGGTTGTGGACCCTATGTCAGGAGGCACTTCATCTCTGGAAGTGGCTGGAACATCAGGGCATGTCCCTGGTGGTTCAACACCTGGCAGGTTCTCTGAACACCAGGGCGGATGAACTCAGCCGCCGGTGCATGATGGATCTCGAATGGCGTCTTCACTCAGAGGTGGTGCAAGGTCTCTTTCAGAGGTGGGGAGAGCCTTGGTTAGATCTATTCGCCACCGAAGAGAACGTGCAGTGTCAGTTCTGCACGTTGGAATTTCCAAGGCGGCACTCGCTAGGTCGGGCCGTGCAAAAGCGGACTATCTCTCAATGGGTCGTTCTTTGCATCAAAATCTGTTATTCCTTGGCAAAGAAGGAACCGCCAGTGGGGCTGCGCGCCCATTCCACCAGGGCGATGGCAGCCACTACTGCTTTGGGACGTGGAGTCCCTCTTCATGACATCTGCCAGGCAGCCACGTGGGCTTCATTGCATACGTTTACTAAACACTACTGCCTGGACAGCCAAGTCCGGAGGGACAGCTTTTTTGGCCGTTCAGTTCTCCAGGACTTTCTGGTGTGAACTTAGTTCGCAGACCCACCTCCGGGGTTGGTATTGCTGGGGTATCTATTCTAAGGTGAGGAATCCATAACTAATAGTCTCTTTCAGATGAACTAGTTACTTACCTTTGGTAACGATATATCTGTAAGAGATATATATTAGTTATGGATTCCTCACCGCCCCACCCATCCTCCCCGTTCTGCGAACTGACTTCTAGGGTAAGAGACTCCCTTTCAGGCCCCTAGTTTTGGTGCACCAGTGGTCAGTGTCTTGCATGGCTCTGCGCTTCTGGCGTGGAATGTCGTGTAAAGAACTGACGTCAGCACGCAGGGGCGGTGTCTAAGTAGATACCGCGACGTCATTCTGGCGATCACGACGCCAACGACGAACGCGGAGTCGACCAACGCCACCTACCGACGCGCAGATGTACTGCTGAGGAAAAAATTCTCCGGATCCAGTCTGACACCGGGGGGTAATTCTAAGGTGAGGAATCCATAACTAATATATGTCTCTTACAGATATATCGTTACCGAAGGTAAGTAACTTGTTCATTAGGACAAATATAGGTCTTAAACAAGGATGTGTTCTGGCCCCAAGCCTGTTTAATTTATACCCATCAGATCTTGCAGACGCTTTGGATTTAGAAAATAATCATCCACCATTGCTTGCGGAAGAGAAGTTGGGCTGTCTACAATATGCGGATGATATAGTCCTATTAAGTAAAACACCAATAGGTTTACAATGGAGTATGAATGCCCTAAATAAATATATGGTAACACAGGGACTTGATCTGAATTTATATAAAACTAAAGTGATCCCGTTGGTTAACTTTAAGTTTCAAAATCATGTGTGGTGGCTGGAAGGAAGTAAATTGGAGGGAGTGCGCTCCTACAAATATCTGGGATTTATTATGGATAAGCACATGACTGGTAAACCCCACTTATTATCAATTCAGGCCAAGGCATAATCATTAACATATGGTTTCAAAATATTAAAACAAAAATTGAATTGTCAATCGTTAACCCACTCACTTAAGGTTATGGAGGCCCGGCTATGACCTTCACTATCGTATGGTACAGAAGTTATGCGGGGTTTGGAAATAGATACTTTGAATAGAAGCCAAATAAAAGTCTATAGAGCCGTATTCAACATTCCAAAATCAGTTTCACCCGCACAAATACGGTTAGAGTTCGGATTAAAAAATCAGAAACATCAGTGTGAAAGTGCTTTTATAAACCTGTGTTGGAGACTGCAAGCAGCAAAAAAAGGGTCTATCAGCTATTTATGCTCGAAGGAAATAGAGGACCAACTGTCTAGTATTACAAAGGGACCCTGGGGAAGTTATTTAATCTTATCTATTACGGATTTAGGCATACAAGCAGCCTGGGGAGTGATAATGGGAAAGGCATCTTTCAAACAAGCGCTAAGATCAGCAGCGCGATATGTCATCAAAGGTAACAGATAAAAATGCTTTTTCACTAAGGAGACATGCCTGGACAGTAAAAAATACGTATTCCAGCATAGGTCCTCAACAGTATCTTGCAGAAAAGTTTTCATTAAGATTGAAACATCAATTTATGTTACGCCAGTTTGGTATTATGGAAACTAAAGACCTTGTTCCATTCTGGAAAAAACAGCCAGAGAACCTTTCTTGCAGATTATGTGGATATAAGAGTGAATCACTAATTCATTTATTCTGTGTTTGTCCTGTTTCCTTACCGCAAAGGAAAACTCGGCTGAAATTGCTATTTAGAAATATGGGAATTCGTACATGCCGGCAAGCCATTATCACCTGGCTAAGTGGATGTTCAGCCTTTCTTGCGTGTAGGGGAGTAAAGTTTATAACTAATTTATTTAAGGAAATTTCAAATATTCAGGACTAAGAATATTGGCTATATATATTCTGTTTCACAACAACATGGCCTAAGAGTAATGAATTATTGCTGGTATTGAAAATGTGTTTTTAGTTAAATAATGTCTTTTCGAAAATTAGCATTTGTAAATGTTTTAGCTTTTTTTTTTAATTTAGCTTATCTGTGATAATCAATATGTATTGTTGTGATGGTTTTAAATAACTATATACAAAAGATCTTCTTCTTTTTCAGTCTCAAGAAACTGAGTCAATGAGAGTTCTTATGTGAAATAAATTCATCCAAGGGTGATGAAAGAAAACATGTTATTTCTTCTAATAAAGATATGGGATTGCTATACAAATTCACAATACAGCAAAAAAAGACAGATTTTGATTATATTAGGCTGTAGGTATGGAAAAGAAGACACAAGACCATACTGTCTCTGATATCAGAATATCGTATTCAAAAAATTTGTGGCCATTTTTAATTCGATAGATTAAAGAAAGTAGGCAGTAAAATGAACATTCCAGATGCCACAGGAAATAGTAAAAGAAAGGTGAGGTAGGTGGTTGTTCCTAAGAGATTTCCCTTTGAGCATCCACGACCGAGAATGTAGAGTTTTCACAGCCTGGTGGTCAGAAAATCTGGATTTTATTGAAGACACAGAGGCTAAGATTATGGAAATCTCCTTTTATTGCCTGCTCACAGCAGCAGCAATAGAAAGAACTTTAAAACATTCCCATCTAGTATATAGCACAGTAACATGCAGCCATCTTCCTTCTTCCAGCACTGCAAACAAGATAAATCCAAATGCTGAAGTAAACTTCAAAGGTGAATGCTCCTCAAAGGTTACACCACAAATTAGAGTCCAAACTTATATTTATCTGAAAGAAAAAAATATAAATGTCACGGAGTTATTCCACCCGGGTGGGTGTATGTGGTGGGATAAGCTTATCTTCCGTGCCTTTAATAAAATCCAGATTTTCTGCCCACCAGGCTGTGAAAAAGGCTACATTTTATGGCAGGACACGGAGGCTAATATTATGCAAGTTTAAAGTGCAGCTAACACATTATCAATTGCATTTGTAAGTGGTCTGAAATAACTTTTAAAGATCTTCTCATTGGACCAATCTGCAGCTCTTAAAATGTCTTGCAAGCCGTCTCCCAAGACTGAAACTTTTGAGGCTGACGCAGCCCTAAGGGAATGCGTCTCAAATTTAGAGACATCCACACCAGCCTCTCTCATCACATCTTTCACCCATCTTACTAAGCTGGGGGGAGACACTGCTCTGAGGCCATCTGTGTTAAATTAAGAATTGCGTGACACCATTCCTCACACTTTCATTTATTTTCTCGTACTCTTTCAAACATTTAAACACATAAAGCCTTTCCTTTCCCTTTGAAGTAAGGGTAGAAAATAGTGGTAGACAACGTTTTTGTTCTTCTTTTAACATAAAAACAGACCCCTTTGGGGGGCGTGGCTAGCAGCCGTCGGACATGGCCGCACTCTGAAGCGGCTCCGCTGCCCTCGCCGTTTCTCCTGAAAAAATCCTGCAACTAACCTGACGGTATCACTTTGCAAACGGGGGTCCGACTCCCAAACACCCGGTGTGCCCGACTTGTGCAGCCCGCTGGGGAGACTCACGGCAGAAACGGAGTGTCGCCGAAATCACCGGAGCCCACGCGGAGAAAAGATGGCGGCCCCTCCTTGCTCCTCCAGCTAAAGAGGTGAGCGTGTGGGGAAGCCGCAAGCACGGCGACCAGTGAAGCGGCCTGTAACAGCTGGTGGCCAGCGCTTCAGCCCGATAGTGATCGCGAAGAAACCGGGCTTGTCAGTGACTCGTGAACTTTCTCCAGTGCAGGCAGGGGGAGGGACCTAAACACCAGTCGAGGTTGCTGCGGCTGGGCGGCGGATTCACTCGAGGCCCCGGCTTTGCGGTCTAGCGGAGGGAAGCACCAGAAGTAGAGACCACCCCACAACAAACCTCCGCTGAATACTACAGAGGCAAGAGGACTCACCAGTGGCACCAGCGAGAAAGCGCACTGGGGAGCAGCTCACGCAGGCAATGACCCTCCCAGGGAGCTGGGAACCGCAACACCACCGAAACCAAGCAGTCGTCTAGAAATGAGGATCAACCCCAAAATAATTCTCTATGGCCAATGAGAATCACGAGACGACTCATAGACACCCGTGGCGAGCAAACACACCAGGAAGCAGCCCACACACGCGGAGGTGACTCAGGAGTGCTGGGGTCTGTAAGTACAGCAAGGCCCGACGACCTCCCAGAGTAACACTGCGGTTCCTACCGACAGCGCTACAGTGGGCAGAAAGACGGAGTGAGAGGATTTAAGGAGCAGTTCCAGATTCCTTCAAACTTTGCACCCCCCCAAACCTCTCACTCACAACACAGTGATCCAGTGCGACGTCTCATCTCGACTCCCTCCCTCAAGTCGCAGATAGATCGCCTGACCGAGAAACCCGACATGCCGGTAGGGGTGGGAATCCCCCTCCCCCCCATCCTGCGCAGGCAGCGAGTACTGGGACTTGCCCTGCGCGACCTGGAGTACAGCACCCAACACTGTACAATAATGGCCAGCGGAAGAGGAGCCAAGACGCAGGCTCAGAGCAAGTTGGCCAAATTTGCCTGGGCCAAGACTGGTGAGGAGGACAACACCGCCTCCGCAGGGGAAACGGGGAATCAACAAAATCAGGCTCCCCATCAAGACTTGACCCTCCAAGACATTATGGAGGCCATTGCCGGAGTACGGACCTCCGTAGAGACTCGCATTGACTCCGTTAATATTGAGGTCTCCCTCATCCGGGCCGACTTGCGGAAAATGGACTCCAGAGTGAAGGAGGTGGAAGAAGCCACCACAACGCTCACCTCAGACACTGCCATCCTAAAACAACAAGTGACCCAACTACGAGATCAACAGACCAAAATGGAGGGACTACTCGCTGATTATGAAGGAAGAGCACGCAGGAACAACATACGCATCCTGGGAGTTCCGGAGCGGGCGGAAGGGACGGCGGTGGACCTCTTTGTCGAGGACTTAGTACTGAAAAAACTCCAGCCGAAACGTTTGTCAAGTTATTTCTCCATTGAACGCGCCCATCGAGTCCCAGGAGGAAGACCAGGACAGTGCAGTCACCTTTTTCCCGGACTTCACCACCAAAGTTCAAGCTCCGCGACGCAGTTTCACAGCAGTTAAAAAGGCAATGCGTGATAAAGAAATAAAATACTCCATGCTCTTCCCTGCGAAGCTCCGGGTCGAGGCCGAGGGTAAGACATGGTTTTTCTCCTCCCCAGAAGATGCCTGGGAGTGCTGGAAGGTTGGCGGAGAGTTGGGAAGCCGAATGGAGACCGAACTGATAGACCCCGGAACAACAGGTTGAACAACGTCACCAAGCCACAGGGCGAACCCGCCCGAGGAGAGTTGAACTCGACACCAAACGGCTAAAGAGACAAGGCGCTTAAGACTTCGAGGTGTATTGCCTGAGGGACAAACGAGGCACCTGGGTATAGGGTAAGAAGTCAGTCAAAGGTAATGGGGTACTTTCCACCAGCCCACAGTTGATAAAGGGTGCTCCATTATCACCTAATAAGGTGGGACAGCCAATACCGAGCTGCTTTAGAAGTGCAGGCGCAAGAAAGGGATTGGGACATGTTTGAATGACAAATTGTGTAATGTGCTCATATCCTAAATCTACGGCGGGGTGGGAAGGGCTGTAACCAAACACCTCACGAATAGGGGGGGGTGACAGGCACTCTGCCTTGTTGGGGAGTGGGTAGTTGGAAATCCACTGGCAGGGGGCAGGGAGGGGGTGGATGGGGGGAGAAGTGGGGTTTGTTAGTGTTAAAGTTGATTTTTACAATGCACAGTGTTACAAACCAGGTTGGGAGAGTCATGCCCTCCCTATGACTACATGGTATAGACATCTAGAGGTCAAGGAGAATTCCGGACTACACGATTGCTCCATGTTTATTGTGAAGAATGTTAACTTGTTGGAGGAGAGGGGTGCCCCTCCAGTGACCTCCGTAGGAGTTGCACCAATCCCTAGCGATAATCTACCATGGGAAGCACAATAGAAACTGAGTTGTCCATTTTGACGTGGAATTTAAATGGATTGGGTGACAAAATAAAGCAGGGAGTAGTGTTGCAGTATCTAAAGAGACAGGCCCCAGATATCGTACTGATGCAGGAAACACACGTGGTGGGTAATAATTGCAAGGCCCTCAATAGATGGGGATACAAACTTCTGGTTCACGCAGGATTTACATCTGGCTCCAGAGGCACGGGAATCCTGGTTCGGAGGAACCTGGCTCTCCCACTCGTAAATGGGCTGACCCGCAGGGTAGATTCGCAGTGGTGGAGGCCAGTTGGGAGGGGAGACCGATCAATGTGTCACCAGCACTGGGGAAGGAGGCACTTAGTGATTTAGGTAAAATTCTGATAGACCTCCCCGAAGGTACCTTTTATACTGGGGGGTGACTTTAACATGACTATGAACGACGCAATAGATAGGTATCCTCGACGACCCCCAGCATGTCATAACACTCAAATGGAGGAGTTTACTCAAGCCATGGGACTAACGGACATATGGTGCTCACTGCAACCACATATGACGTATTACACCCATTATTCCAACGCACATAAAAGTATGTCCCGCATAGATTACTTCCTTGCGCACCTAGCTGACCTGGGCCACTTTCAACACCCTCGCGGGTTACCAAGAGGTATCTCGGATCATTCCCCAGTATGGCTCGAACTCCCCTTTAATCAACGAAGACAGCGCAATGCAATAATTATTAATCCGTGGCTCCTAACGATCCCAGACATTAAGGATGATCTCACCAAGCAAACAGATTGTTATTTTACCGAAAATGTAGGTTCCGTGGACTCAGCGCAGACTATTTGGGAAGCTTACAAAGTAGTGATAAAAAGGCATGCTCTGGCACTAAAAACCGGTTATATCCGACAACATAACCAGCAACTACTACGACTAGAGGATGAGCTCCTACAACTGGAGGCTCAGAACAATTCCTCACCCAGTGAGTCCCCTTCACACCGCTTGACAATTAAACAACTCGAGTATAAAAATATGGCGCGGGACAAAACCCAGGCGCGACTACTTTACACGCGTCATAAGGTCTATGAGTTGGGAGATAGAGCCAGGAAAATGCTTGCCTGGCTGGAGAGAAGGGAACAGGGAGATCGGTGGGTACCCACATTGTCCGTTGACGAGAATAAACAAATCTCCGACCCCCAAGAGGTTGCGGAGGCATTTGCGGATCATTTGGAGGCGGTGTATACCTCCTTCACCACTTATACATCCGATGACTCACGTCAACTGTTGGCAGACATAAATTTGCCCACATTATCCGACGATGATAGAGCTGAGCTTGACGCAGATATAACAGATGACGAGATATGTAAAGCCATATTCAGCATTCAGTCAGGAAAGGCAATGGGGCCTAACGGGATTCCAATTGAGTTCCTTAAATCGATGGCCCTACAGGTGGCACCCCATCTTAACCGTATGTACCAAGAAAGCTTAGAGGAAGGCATTCTACCGGAAGATCAACGATTAGCATCCATCGTATTAATCCGAAAGCCCGGGAAACCGGCGAATAGTTGCAGCTCCTATAGGCCAATCTCCTTGATCAATGCAGAGGCTAAAATTCTAGCAAAACTTCTGGCGTCCCATCTGGGTACCGTTCTCCCTTCATTGGTCCACGCAGATCAATCGGGCTTTATGCCGGGGCGCAATATGGCACTAAATATTCGTCGAGTGCACAATGTCTTGGGGCGTCAACACTGTATAGATGAAGACGCGGTAATACTATCACTGGATGCCTCTATGGCATTCGACTCTATAGTATGGCCATATCTCTTCGAAGTGCTGGTCCGCCTGGGGTTTGGCCCGCGGTTCATAGCATGGGTCAGATTGCTTTATACAGAGTTGCGGGTTCAAGTGAGGGTGAACAACCGCACGTCTCGGACGTTTAGGCTGAATAGAGGTACCAGGCAGGGCTGCCCTTTGTCCCCCCTACTTTTCGCCCTAGTACTGGAACCACTGGCGTCTTGGGTGAGACGAGACCCGGTGCTGCGGGGACTGAGATGGGGGGAAGATACTGAAGATAGGATATCATTATATGCAGATGACATCCTGATCTATCTGGCATCCCCTTATGCCTCAATAAGCAGACTACTAAATATATTCACAAATTTCGGCAAATATGCAGGGTATGCTATCAATTGGGCTAAGTCAGTGCTATTTGTCCTGCGGGGCCCCACACCCAGACTACCCCGGGGATGTGAAATTGAAGTGGCCCATGATGGATTCCGCTATTTGGGGATCTTCATTACGCCCGACCCTCAAATTTTTTATGACAAGAACTTAGCAGTCCCCCTAAAACGACTCCATGAGGATGTCAAACATTGGAGATCGCTACCATTATCATTACTAGGTCGAGCTGCCCTATTTAAAATGCTAGCTCTACCGAGATTTCTTTATATTCTCCAGAACTGTCAACACTGGATCCCCGACTCGTATTTTACCAGCGTAGAAGGTGAGGTCCGCACACTATTGTGGGATGGGGGTACACCGCGCATAGCTTTAGGGAAATTGACGAAGGGCTGGTACGACGGAGGAATCGCACTTCCAGATATCCGTCTCTATTATTGGGCATCACAACTGGTGGCGATAAATCACTGGCTGTACCGTTCCCCACCGGACCCAGCATACAGACTAGAGCGATATCAGATGGGTCGGGAGGGGTACCTAGGGGCCCTATACAGTAAGGTCCGTAAGGGGAGACTCCTGGGTCCTATGGCTCAAACCGTAGTCATCTGGGGTGAAGCTACTAAACGTCTGGGTTGGACGGGGGTGTTGACAAAGGCCACGCCCCTATGGTCCTCACAACAGCTCGGATTGCTTTGTCACCATTTGGGTTTTGACAAATGGGACACCATTGGACTGTCCACCATAGGAGATCTTCTACATAAGGGTAAGATCCTCACATTTAAGGAATTACAAGCAAGACACGAACTAGCACACGGGGAGATATTCCGATATTTACAGATTCGCCATGCTCTTAAGACGGCACTCCCAGACATGACAAACGTGCCGCATTCGTCTCCCTTAGAAGACCGGCTCTTATTGGAGCCTATCCCAGACAAAGCCATTTCACTTACATATCGCAAATTGTGCAATAACTTACCAGACCCCTTCCGCACTCTGAGATCACTGGCAGGCAGACTTGGGGCAGCTTGACGAGGAAGACTGGCAGACCGCATTGATGTCCCTGAGAGAGGCAGCCATAAATCATCGGTTTTGATTGATTCAATTAAAAATTTTACACAGAACATACCTCACTGGAGTAACCCTAGCTAAAATAGGATCGAGACCAGTCGCACTCTGTTTACGGGGGTGTCACCAAGAAGCAACATTTTATCATATTCTATGGGACTGCCCCCAAATACGACCCTTGTGGGAGAGAGCCACAATGAAGATGCAAGAAGCACTATGGAAACAAATTACCCTAACGCCACCACTGGGGATTCTCAACATCTAGGAGGCCACTGATCTGACAGAAATAGAGCAGCAGCTAGCCACCCTAGGCTACACACTGGTGAAACGAGCAATCGCTATGAAATGGGGGGCAGCGGATCGACCATTGACAATAGGCTGGGTAGCGGAAATGGACAAGTGTATGATAGCTGAGAAGGATGTCTATAAATCTAGGGGATGTCCTAAAAAATGGAGCGGGTGGAACGCATATAGAGGAGAACTCTGTGTTTCACCAACAGTGGAAATAGAAATGTCAAAAAAAGAGACCACAGGCATGCAATGATGGACTAAAACACTGTGCACTTTAAATGTTTATATAAAACTGTTTCATGTGTAATGGAATGTATGTAAATGTAGATCTGACTCTGACAAAGTAAAAATCAATAAAAATGTTAAAAAAAATACATTAAAAAAAACAGACACCTTTAGGTTGGTATGCTTTGCTGGTAACATCTAAAGCTCTTACATCTGAAGTGCGCCTAAATAACAGACAGAGTAAGACTGTCAGTTTGTAGGAAATAAGTTTCAGCGATAAAGTAGAGTTCTCAGCTGTTAGAAATGGGGGTCTGTAGTTAGCAGGTTGTTGCCCTGTCCAAGTAGGATAAGGGGGGGGGGTACACTTCTAAAATAACCCCTGCTCACCCCCTTGGTAGCTTGACACGAGCAGTCAGGTTTATCTAATAGGCAGTGTGTAAAGCATTTGCACATAACCAGCAGTGATACAGTGAAAACACTACAAAAGGACACCACACCAGTTTTAGAAACAAATCCAATATTTTATCTGTGCAAAACAAGACCAGAAACGATACAAATCCACCATACAGTTCTTAGAAATATCAATAAGCAAAAATAGGCTTGAAATACCGTTCCTTGAAGTCAGTAGCTCTGCACGGGGCTATCACTGCGTCGTGAGCAACCAATCCAAACAGTTCTTGCTGACCGCTGCTTGGTGGGCCAGCAACGGTGTCGGGAAGACCCACAAAACAGTACCTTTAGAAATACAGGGCCTCAGAGACCTCACGGTGAGCTCTGAAGAGCCGGTGTCGATTCTGGAGGTCGTGCAGGAGTCGTTGGGCCCTTGAAGTCACACACTCGGCAGGCGTCGGGGCTGCGGTGCGAGGTGCGGCGTGCGGTGCCCTCAGGTCGCTGTGAATGCAGCGGCTCGGTGAGACCAAGACTGTGGTGCGAAGTGGGGCGCTGCTCGTTGCGGTGCTAGCAGGTCATGGTAAATGCAACATCGTAATTGCTGGCGCGATGTCGTCGGCTGATGAACTGGAGTCGATGGCGTCGGTAGGCCAAGGCTGCAGTGTGGGACGGGGCGGTGCGTTGTGTAACGTACGATCAGTGCCCTCAAACCACATTGCAAGCAGCGGCTTATGTCAGCCTGGAGCAGCGGTGTCGATGTCGGCGTGGAGCGGCATCAACGGGAATACCAGGGCGGTGGTGTGAAGCGAGGCAGTGTGAAGAGCAGTGGCCACAGTGCAAGCAGCAGCTCGGCGTCGTTGTCGGTGAGACCAGGGTTGCGATGCGGTGGTGCCCTCTGCACTGCCTTCAGTACTGCCTTCAGTACATGAAGCCAGCAACGGCTTCGGGTTGATTTTTCTTTTGTTGCAGCACAAAACACCCAATTCCCAGTGCTGGTAGCAGATGAACTTGAAGTCTTTGCTGTTCCTGAGACTTCTTGAACAGGGGGCAAGCTCTTCCTCAAGCCCTTGGAGAATCTCAAACAAAGAAGTTACCGTAAGTTCAGTCCAGTCCTTTCTCTGCCCAAGACAGAAGCAGCCACTGTAGGCCAACACAGCAAAGCACACAGTAATGTGGTAGTTCCTCCTCACAGCTTCTCCAGCTCTTCTTCTTGGCAGGTTCCTGGATCCAAAAGAGATCTTTGTGGCAAGGGTCTCTGAGCTCAGTCTAAACAAGTTCTGCCCTCTCTGGCCCAGCTTCACTACAGGAGGTGAAGACAGCTTTGTGCAGAGGAGACACTGCCTATTCAGGTGCTAGTGAAAACTCCTCCCACCACTCTAAATGCAGACCAGGCCTATTCAGCCCAACTATAAGGCACCCAGGAAAGGCAGGACACACCTCAACCCCCCTTGTGGCTACCTACAGTGAATGCACACCCCCAGCCTCTGTCACTCCAAAACCAGACAGTCAATACACAAACCAGCAGAGGCACACAGAATGGTTAGGCAAGAAAATACCCACTTTCTATAAGTGGTATTTTCAATCACATAAAGTAAAAAAATCATCTTTACTAAAAGATGTATTTTCTAAATCCTGAGTTCAGGCATACTAAACTCTATTTCTCTATCTTGTCCCAATGGATAGTTAGGCTTGTAAGATGTTACAAAGCAACTCCCATGTTAGCCTATGAGACGATAGCCTGTCAATAGTAAAAAACAAAATTGGCTGTATTTCACTACCAGGACATGTCACACACACCAGGACATGTCCTACATTTCACATACACTGCACCCTGCCCATGGGGGTACCTTGGGCCTACCAGAGGGATGCCTTACATGTAAGAAAAGCGAAGGTTAGGTCTTGGCAAGTGGGGGCACTTGCCAGGTCGACATGGCAGTAAAAACTGTGTGCAGACACTGCAGTGGCAGGTTTGAGACACCTTTGAAAGGCTGCTTGTATGGTTGGCACAATCAGTGCTGCAGGCCTACTAGCAGCATTTGATTTACAGGCCCTGGGCGCACACAGTGCACTATACTAGGGACTTAGTATTAAATCAAATAAGCCAAACGTGGAAACACCAATCCATACACACAATTTACAGTAGGAGCACTTGCACCTTAACACTGAACAGCAGGGAGAAAGAGGGGCGTGGCCAGATCGGCGACCGTAATGGCCGCTTGAACCGAAGCTCCGTGTCGACCTCACATTCCCCGACACCAAAAAGCATGTAAATAATGCTTAGTTCCCCAACGCTGCCGAATTCTGGGATCGGAACGTTCATAGAATCTGAGGACCTGCAGACAGCGTCTGAATACCGTCAATTGAGCCCGAATTAAACCCTAATATAGCGGAGCTCCTACCAGCAAGATGGCGGCCACCAGTACCGAGCAGCGGAACAAAGGAAATACCCCGGGCATCCCGAAGCGCTCCTGAAGAGAAAGCGGACCCAGCGCGATAACCGGACAGCGTTTATACTGCCGCTCGGCAGGGGGGGTCGGGCGTGGCGGCCCCCCACAGGAATCAGACCCAAGACTGTGTTCGGTGCTGGGCGGGGCCCGGACTCGCTGAGCTGCGGAGGTTTTGATAACGGTGAGAGACCTGCGGGGCGTTTCATCTGGCGGGGGCTGCTGAGAGCAGAGCGCGGCAGCGAAGAACGAGCTGCAGTCTCTCTGCAACTGCCGGAGCCTGGGAGCCCTACGGCCGTGTGTCCACGGAACAGCGAGGGTAGGTGGGAGCACTGCTGACGCGTCCGCACTCCTCTGGGCAGAGTCTCAATTCATTAATAGAGCCACACTGTAAGAATTGAGGAGACTTTTCCAAAATTGGCAGCAAAACGTAGCAGGCTACTTTGAGGGCGGTAGATGCCCATAACATGACACTGAGCTGGAGCACGGCGCGGGGCTAACGGACACTGGCACACTGTACCGGGGCGCCCATCCTTCCCTGGCAATAAGACAGAGCGCCCAACAGCCCACGGGGCACTGCAAGGAGCCTTTTAACTAACAGGACCAACCACTGGAGGAGCCAGAAAGCAGATTAATAAGCCTGATACACAATAAGCACACACTGCTCCCTGACCAGACACGCTTTGGGCCATCTATTGAACCACTAAGAGCCACCTGACCAGACCTTGACACGCCTGCTGGGAATGGTGCGTAAAGATCCTAAACAAAAACAACTCAACTTTGACCCCATCCCAAAGACGACCACCCGGCAATCCACCTCAATGGCGGCGGAATCAGCAGCTGGCGCCACCGGAGGCTCTGTACCTCCAGACAACTCAGCTCTGCTGTTAGAGCTACGGTCCGGATTCAAGGCGCTCGACACCAGATTTGACTCCCTTGACAAGCGACTTGATGGACTGGGCGAGCGCATCGACCGCCAAAAGAGACTGGACAATGTAGAGGGCCGCACCTCGGACTTGGAAGACGGAGCAGCACAAACCACCAAGCGAGTCGACCGACTGGAACGTATACTAAAGACGGTGGCGGCAAAGAATGAAGATTTAGAAGCAAGAAGCCGGCGCAACAACGTACGGATCATGGGAAAACCGGAATCCACCAATACTGGAAAACTGGACCGTTTTGTGGAGCAACTATTGACAGATCTATTCGGCACGGAACATTTTTCGTGTACATGTAGTGTAGTTCCTATAGTACCCCTGCAGGACCTGCGCTTTTGGATAACATACACTGTGGGCCTTGTGGCAGACTGATTCTGAGCACCCCCACCGCGTATGTTAGCCGGTTTGCATTAGCTAGCTCACAGTGCCACTAGAATCTCCTTTTTATCAGAGAGATTAGTTTTTGGCAACCTCAGAACACGACAACCCTGATTCCTCAGACTCGTGGAAACAATGTACTACTTTTCGCTCAGTCACTCGTGCTTGCTCATTTGGTCTCAGAGAGTTACACAGAAGAAACAGTCGAGCGTGTTTACAATAAGAATTTATTGCACAGTTGTTCTTCTAGTATAAAATATATGTGCTGCGACAACTGTTAAACAGTAGCAGAGATATATGATCAGCAGTACAGTGAATAAGAAAGGATAGTACAGTTCTACCATTTTGCAATAGTCATGAACATATACATGAATATAAAATGCATTTATAAAATAAAGCGCATACTCCTACGATGCCTGTCGAGTTGTACCCAAGTGTACCTAGCATGTGAGTAGGTGCGAAAGAAGCCAAGAATCCCGCTAGGATTTAGTCAAACCCCATTACCTGAATAATGAGTGTGGGACCTCGTCCTGGTCTCGAGTTGGACACCCCGCAAGGGATGATTAGACCACTGTCAGCTGGAGTGACTGCATGCAGGAGCCTCAGCGTCTCTGGTCAGTGTGTCGGCCTGGAAGTCTCGGTTCCCTCTAACTACTGATAGCAAGAGGTGCTGTATTTATACAGAAAAGTATAGAGTCCCTTTGTCCCTTGTGTCTTGTGTTCGCCATTGTTGGGTATGAAGATGACGTATGGGGTGAACCGGTTACGTAGATGTTTATGCAGGTGGATCCTAGCCCCTGCCTGGTTTCCTAGAACTCTTATGAATAATTAATCATACTCGATGAGCACATCGAAGATGGTATAGGAGGCCATTGTTCGGGAAAAACCCTCCTTCTGTACCCAAACCACAGTCTAGATAAGGTTCAGCCCTCAGCGCCCGTTATTGTGGAGAATAGAGAACTAATGTAGGTGAAAGATTATGCCTATATTAGGGCATCTCAAACTATGCCTATATTAGGGCATCTATATGAAACATAGCATTACCGTGGAACGTGCCCACAGAACACTGGGGCCTCGTCCTAACCCAGGACTGCCACCCAGGCCGATCATGGCGCGACTGCTAAATTTTAAAGATAGAGACACTATACTACGGCTGGCCAGAGAAATAGGGACATTGTCGTGGCAGGGCTCTAATGTGTCATTCTATCCAGATTTCACAGTCATGGTTCAAGGAGCTGGGCGCAAATTTGCAGGAGCCAAGGCAGCAGTCCGGAAACTGGGTCTCCGTTATGGCATGCTATATCCGGCCCGGCTCAGAATTGATGTGAACGGTAAAGTAAATATTTTGGACATCCCTGAAGAGGTCCATAATTTTTGTAAACAACACGCAGGAACTAGAGATGCGAACGGCGGTTCTTCCCCAGGGGGAGCTTCCCAAGTAGCGTCATCGGGGACGAGTGCAGATTTATTTACGACACGCTGAGGCGCAATACTTAGGTGGACGAACTGATAACCATCTGTGCTCGTATTGTAAGAGAACTTTGGACGGTAATTATATGCCAAATGACACTTGGGCACATCTAGAGATAAGTTTTACGTAAGCAGGCCCTTAACATTAGAGGGGTATTATTATTCATTGTTGGGGGGTGCGGGGTTCCACATGGCGTAGCCACTCCCCCTTGCGGGATCGCAATGTTACTGATTAGGAGAGAAATGCCATGTTGGCACTCACTACAGCAGCAGTCATGGGGGGGAGGGTTGTAGGGACATCGCCCAGTGAACAGTCACTGAGTGGGGGAGGGGGAGGGGTGTAGAATTGTTTAACCATGCATTGGACGCAGTTTCGCTACTACACCTGCTACTTTGTTACATAGATACAGGAGAGCAGACGTATTGTACATGCACCACCTTTCAGACATAGCTCACAAGGTACAGTTAAGACGCAGCGCTAACATGACCCTACTTACTTGGAATGTCCGCCGGCTGAATAGCCCTAAAAAGTGCAGACTAGTGCTCCAATATATACAGCAACACACTGCGGATATAGTCTACTTACAAGAAACGCATCTATCCCCACAGACTTTGCCGAAATTTGCATCCACTTGGGGGACTCACTGTTTTTTCTCCAACTACAGCACATACGCCAGAGGAGTAGCTATCCTGATAAGCCGGAAAGTGCCATTCACACCATAGACACGATAACAGATTCGGGAGGGCGTTACTTGATAGTGAAGGGAACAGTAGCGGGACATAAAATAGCTCTGATCAACGTATACGCCCCTAATGTAGATGATGAAACTTTCTTTACACGCTTGCAGACACTTATAGGCGACATATCAGCAGACCATATATTATTAGGAGGGGGCTTAAATATGTTAATTGAACCCCTATTGGATAGCACGGCAAAAACCCCCACACACAAGCCCCGGGCCCATAAGGTCCTACGAGACGTGTGATGGGACCAGGATCTAGTAGATGTTTGGAGATACCTAAACCCTACCCACATGGAATACACCCACTATGCGCAACAGCATGGTACGTGGACCCGATTGGACTATTGGTTACTCTCTAGAACTACAACAGCATGGGTCCAAGGTGTGAGGCATTTACCTCGCACCTTGTCAGACCACTCCCCGGTGTCCCTTTCCATACAACTGCCTGCAGAGGGTGGTTTCGAGAGAATATGGTGACTCCCCCTCAATGGCGTTGAAAGACGCAGTATTCCATGACGAGCTACGAACTGCCATAGTGGATTATTATGCCAATAATGTTGGCTCCGTGTAGGAAGGTGGAATCTGACTATATGGTTGCCCCCACTTTTTTTATGGTGTTTTGCTGGTTTATGACTTAGTTGGACTGGGATCCTGCTATTCAGGGCCCCAGTCTATCTGCTTTCTCTGTAAAAAGGTTTCCATGTGCCTTAGGCACATCACTGATTGGGATCTGGAGTGCCCTTATAAGTCCCTAGTATATGGTATACTATGTACCAAGGGCATAGGTACCTCAGAGGCCTGCCAGGGGCTGCAGCATGTATTATGCCACCCCTGGAAGGCCATCCAAACTGACACCACAGGTCTGCTACTGCAGCCTGGGTAAGGTGGTGCATGCACCCCTTACTGTGATGTAGGTTACCTATATCACTAAATACATACACACATATAAACCTATAAGTCACTCCTAAGGCAGGCCTTATCAATCCTAAAGGCAGAGTGCATGGTTCCTATGTGAGAGGGTGCCCCTGCATGAGCAGGGCCCTCTGCAGCGTTCGGAGACCTTCTCTGATGCTGTTTGTAGTGCAGCCTGACCATATACTCTTAAGCGCATTATAACCTCGCGGTAAAATGCTAACTTTGGAATGGCTGCACCTAAACATGTCGTGTTTGGTGTCAAACATCTTGGAATACTACCCCCCGCCAATCCTGGCGGCGGGGGTAGCATTCCACCCTTCTAGAGGGAAAGACATGTTAACTCTGACTAGTCCGGTAACTTCTTTCCTGAGCCCTGGCATCACAAAATGGATGCTGCTGCCACAGACACGAGTCTGGCCTCCTGCTGCTGGACGAAACTCCGGCAGGGGAGGCCTGGACAATAGGTTTCCTGTCCCAGGGAGGTGTGACCACCTCCCAGACAGGATAATGTGTATTGGGGCTGGGCGGGAGCACTCGGGTGCTTTGAAGTCCTGCACTGGGGGCACATTTGGTGTCCCTGTGCATACCCCAGTTCAAACCGGATCAGGGGTTTGCAGCCCCTGCTTTGGCGCGAACTGGACAAAGGGAAAGGGGTGTAGCCACCCCTCTGCCCTCACCCACCCATAAGGTGGGGCCACAGAGTAGTCCAACCCCTATCTTTAGTATAAAGGTAGGAACCCAGTCCTTAGGACTTTAGATTATACCTGGACGAAACTCTGAAACAGAATCCTGGACCTTCGACGCTCTACTCACGATTAGAGGACAGAAGAATCTCCCTTTGGGTCAAGGAGTGACTCCCCTGCTTGGCAGGCACCAAAGAAGCATCTGTCCGGTTCGCATTTCTGAAGCTCCCGTCGGACGCCGAAGTCATCGCATCACCAGAGGTGGATTCTCAGACTTCCCCGAGGCTACCCTGAGTCCCCAGCAAAGCTGAGGCCCGTGGCTATCGTGGGTGACTTGAGACCGTGACCCCTGGACACCGAGCACATTTGCAAGTGCATCCTCTTCTGGGTTTCCCAAGAAGTCGTGCTTTGGGCTCCGAGTAGCCCTAGCCTCCAGCACCACCTGCACCGAAGATCACTGGCCCCCACTCCACGAGTGTCCGGTAAGCCAGCTCCACGTGCGGCGTCACGAGGCTCCTTCGCGGTCGCTAGCCCGTTGGCTAGTAGCCCTTAACGAAGGCCAATCCTTTTCTTACTTGGCATCCTGGTTGCTCCAGGCCTGCCCTCACTTACCCTCGCTGGGTGAGTTCCACAGACCTTGCTGGTCTGCACCATCGACGATCTACATCTTCACCTAGACTTGCCGTTGCCAAGGCTTGTTGGGTCCAATCCGGTCGCCGACACCTCAGCACTCGACAGACATCGTGTCCCAGCCCGAATCCTGCTCCTGGTTGCCGACAACGCCTCCTGGGCCTCGTGGCTGAAGAGTCAAGACGACCGTCAACGCACCTGAAGCACTCGACATCGGTGGGCATCTGTCCATCGCCTTCCTGGTCACTGGCTAGTGACCCAGACTCTGTCCCCTCTGCTTTCAGGTTCTTCAGAACTCCGATCCACTCTTGGATCCACCCGGACACTTTTCTCTTGGCCGCCAGCCGCACTTTGCAGCAGATCGCCATTCGAAACGACGACGAAACCCGACCCCGAAAGGCACCTATGCACCCGGCTTCCCTGAGTGAGGTAACACGAGTACTCCGGTGCTCCCGTGGGTAGAGACTCTTCAAAGTCCTAGATCTCAAAGGGTTTTGTCCTAGTCCTCTTTTAAGTGTTCCTTTTCTCTAATTTCCCGATCCCGACTTTCTCCATAGAAGTTAACGGCATCGCGGTTGTGTATTTACACTGCACGCGTCTCCCGTGGGTCCCCTGTGTCACTACCTTGGGTGGTTCCTTGTGGTCCAAGCACTTCTAGAGGCTCTAGGCCTAGTGTCTAGTTCAGTCGTGGTTCGCATACCACTTTATTGGTATATGGTTTGGTACGCCCCTAGGGCCCAAACGTGTATTTGTGCTATTACTGTGATTTAATAACTTCTAACTTATGTACTTCGAACTCTAGCCTCATAAAGAGACTAGAGGGGTGTGTTTAGCAATAAATACATATATTTTGAATATATACCTGGTGTGGTGCTCTTTCATTTGATCACTCAAGAGATTATAGACTGGTAAAACAAGCTGCTTTACATTCCTTCAAGACTTAGCCTGAAGGCTGCTCTCCATAGCTACCACTAGGATAGCTTTCAATAAGGTTGTCTTTAACCTATCTCCAATAAGGGGTTGTTTGGACTGGTGCAAGGTGCCCACTATAATTAGTGGACAGCATATGCCAGGCCAACTTCTCACACTCCGTCACAACATACGCAGTGCTATGGGAAGCATTTAAGGCATGTGTGAGGGGAGTTTGTATATCTACACATACAGGGGTGTTGAGAGACTTGAGGAACAGGCTGACAGTGCTAGAGGATAGGCTGCAGACACTTGACAGGGAAAACATGACAAAGGATGGTGGAGCGGGGGCAGACTACCTACACCGTAGGACAGAACTATTGGCAGAATATACTGAGGACGCCAGTAGAGAGGCGCTCTATATAGGAAAATATGCTGTAGCCCGCAGGTACGGACGGGGAAGGAGAGAGACCAGGCCGCACCTTAGCGAGACTGCTTAAGCCCCGTTATACTCAAAACTACATCACTAAACTCCGTGACGAGGAAGATAAGGTCATAGCTGGAAACGCAGATATAGGTCACACTTTGACATACTACACCGATTTATATACATCTAAGTCGGGTTCTAATATCCCAGACATTAAGGCATATTTAGAGGAGATTGCCATGGTGTGGTTGCCGGAATCCCACAGGGCATTTTTAAGTGAACCATACTCAGTCGAGGAAATCCAACAAGCCATCGATGCAATGGATGGCTCCAAAGCTCCTGGATTAGATGGACTCCCCGGAGTCTTTTACAAAACATACAAAACACTCTTAGCCCCATACCTCCTGGAGGTGTACGCCGAAGCACTGGACAAAGGAACCCTCCCACCCTCATTTAGGGTGGTACTCCTTCCTAAGCAGGGCAAGGACCCTGAGAACTGTGACTCTTTCCGACCACTGTCGCTTCTTGATTTCGACTACAAAATATTGGCAAAAATGATGGCAACCCGACTGTTGCTTTTAATGGAGCAGATCATCGCACCGGCACAGTCCGGATTTGTGCGACATAGATCCACAGCACTTAATCTCCGCACCTTTTTCTCAGTGGTCAATAGAATAGATCCAGCTACACCTGCAATAGCAGCTTTTTTAGACGCTGAAAAGGCATTCGACTCTGTGGAATGGCCTTTCCTGCATGCGGTACTGGCCAAAATGGGCATGCCTAAAAGCTTCACAGACTTGGTGAAATTGCTCTACACAGGCCCGTCAGCCCATCTTCGCTACAACGGCACCATCACGGAGTCGTTCGCAGTGACGCGGGGCACCCGTCAGGGGTGTCCCTTGTCTCCTTTGCTGTGCATAATAGCCATGGACCGCTTCATACGCTATTTTCAAAAAGACCATTTGCATAGAGGGCTCCAATTCAAACATGGCCCGGTACTAGTAACTCTATATGCTGATGACGTAGCGTTGTATATCAGGAGGCCGAAGAGAACTTGGTACCAATACTACAAGAAATAGATCGTTTCGGCGCCCTCTCGGGCCTCAAAATCAACTGGGCGAAATCAGAGGTATTTCCTCTGACAGAAGTACAGGACCGTGAATGTGGGGACTACCCAGTCCAATGGTGTGAAACAGAAACTAAATACCTGGGCATCCACCTGCACAGGGACCGGGAGCAAGTTCTACTATTGAATTACGGCCCTGCTATCAATCGTTTACAGGCTCAAGTAGAACAGTGGATCAAGCTTCCACTATCAATGGCAGGCCAAATCGCCATTATTAAGATGGTGATACTACCTCGCTTCCTTTACCTATTCACCAACATCCCCATTCCATTAACTAATCAGTTTTTTACACAACTCCGCTCACACCTTCTCAAATTGATTTGGGGGGATAAACAGCCCAAGATTCGATGGGATGTTCTAACACTCCCGTACGAAAGGGGAGGGTTTGGGGTTCCGGACATGCACCTTTATTATTGAGTAGCGCAAAGTGGGTATGCATAGAGCGAGACTTGGCATACCCCACTGAACGACTGAACGCAGTTCTCCCGGTCGGAATCCCACGTGACCCACAGGATATTCAACCAATATCTACCACATGTTGGGCATGGAAAAAACTGCTCATGAGAACGGGAGGATCCACACTGTATTCACCTGCCCTGCCGCTATTGGCGAACCCTTGGATCCCTCCCACGACAGACGTTGGGGTCAAGCGCACACTCGCTCAGTTAGGGCTAGAAACTATTGGAGACTTGTTTCCGGGGGGGCACGTTTTTATTCGCTCTGAAGATCCACGTTTTGCTACAGCCACGTTCATAGATTATTTTTCGTTGGCTCGTGTGCAAAGCGCATTAAGAGATGTGATCCCTACCTATCCGCTTGAACCTGCAGATTTCAGTCCACTCACCACAATAATAACAGACAAGAGCGGAGAACACATTACTTCTAGGTTATATAAAACTTGCCTTGCGCTGGTGCCGCAGCGAGATACTAAAGTTAGAGACGCATGGGAAGCGGACATCGGACAGCCACTCACGGATGAAATCTGGAAGGGGTGCTGCAAACAGACCAGGCTAGTCTCCTGCAATCACAGGCACAAGTTAATACATTTTAAGATTCTTAGACGGGCCTATACTACACCGCAGCAAATGGTTCGGATTAAAAGAAATTCTTTCACACATTGCCCCAAATGTAATTTGCAGGCAGCTTCCTATCTTCACATGACCTGGTCTTGCAGCACAATTTCCACATTTTGGCAGGAAGTCTTCAACTTAGTACAACAGATGGTGGGGACATACATACCAGTGACTCCATTGATAGCATTGATGGGCTATGTAGAGTTACTGCCCAAAAAGACATGCAGATTCACAGCGATAGCAATGTTACTGGCAAAAAGAGAAATAGTGCTTCGCTGGGGCACTAGGCAAAAACCTACTGTAAAGGGCTGGCTTAAAAGCATGTCCTATTGCGACACCACAAGTGAACTGTATGCAGAGTTACAACCCCCCACTTCGCGACCCAAAGATATATGGCAGCCACTCCGAGAGTACCTTCGGCTGCAGGGCACACAGAGCGCATCTGTCAGCCAGACTGAACACGGAATGAGCCAGGGAGCACATGCAGATGGGAGGCACATGCAGGGTCAGAGGGACCGCACAGAGCCCAACAATTAATGCAACCCCAGACAAAGAACGAGCATACAAGAACAGGAAAATACGGGAACCAGGTCTTGCATGATAGGAATTACAACAGATTAAAGTAGGGAAGGCACAGACTCATCTACATGTGTCGCAGGATGTTTGCTATCTTGTTTCTACTAGGCAACTGCGAGAACTGTATATTTGTGCTTAAACATTGTACATCCATGTATGGTATTAATGGAAAAAGTTAAATAAAGGTTTAAAAAAAAAACAGCAGGGAGAAAGTGCGCAAAAGCACAAAACCAGTAAAATGAAGCCCAACGTCCCATTAAAAAAGGAGGCAAGAAAACAAAAAGACAGGGGAAACAGGCCAAAAGATGCCCGGTCTAACATCACCCCAATCTTCTAAAACCTGTAAAACACTCTTAACATCCCACAATGAAGTGTACCTCGCTGTGGGTGGGTTTAGAACTTGCATGCTGCGTATGATTTTCCTCGTCAATATGTTCTGGCCAGCAGGTATGCCATCTACCAAACAGTGTCCAGCTGAAATAGCTGACCTATAAACATTTACTGTTCTGTAGGACAAACCTGATCCAAACAACTCTGTTAAATGGTTAATCATATGTACTAAATCAGCTGAAACTGGATTGAAACCTCGTCGAAGACACCAACAAACTTATTTGTTCCAAGCCAGTCGATATACTTTCCTTATTCCAGAAGCCCATGACTCTGATATGAGTCGGAAAGCATCTGCGGAAAGCCCTGGGATTTCCCACTGTCTCCTGAAATCTTCCAAGCTATCAGTGTGAGAAGACCCTCTTCCATGAGAGGATAAAATTCTCCCTCTGGCCCTAGGATTACAGCCTTGAAATTCTGTATTAGTATTGGAAAATCTTTCGTCATTTCTAGCATTATCGGGAACCAAGCTTGTGATTTCCAAAGTGGGGTTATCGCCACTACAGTTTCCCTGCATCTGCGTGTTTGCAGGAGAACTCTTGGTAGCATGGCAAACGGCAGGAAAGCATAGGGTATTAAACCCCTCCAATTCTGCAGAAAAGCATCTTAACCCCCAAGCCTGCAGGTCTGGTTTCCAGCTGAAGAACCGTGTAAACTGTGTCTTTCACCTGTCTACAGAGATCCATTCCGAAGGGGCCCCATCTCTCCTGAATACTAATAAAGACCTCTGTTCAACCTCCAGTTGCTGGAGTCCCTGAAGTAGAAGCAGTCCACTACACCATTGCTTAACCCAGGAATATGTTCTGCTACAACAGATCTGCTCAGACAATAGCTCCAAAAGTCCCTCGCTATGTCTGCTATACCCTTGGAATGAGGTCCGCCCATCTTGCTGACATATCTCACTGCTGATACATTGTCCATACGAAGCATCACACAGCATCTCATCATTCTTTGTGTAAAACTGCGTACTGCAAAGGAACCTGCTAAGAATTCTAAGAAATCGATGTGTAACTTACTCTCTTGAGCTGTCCAGCGACCCCTGGTGGAAGAGTTCCCACATCTTGTTCCCCGTCCTTCTAAACTTGCATCTGATTCTATTACTGATTCGGGTTCCTCCCCGAAAGCACCCCTCCCATTCCATGCTTCCGCGTTCCTCAGCCACCATAACAGCTCGTTCCTTGATTCCTGATCTAAAGACCGCATTTGTGAGTACGACCGATTGGTTCGTAGCACTTTGTTTTGAGTCTTTGAAGGGCCCGATAATAGTATAGGGGGCCTGGGAATATTGCGTGAATCGTTGAAGATAACAGGCCCAAAATCCTTGCTAAGGTCCTTAACGATGTATGCTTTTCCTTTAATACCCTCCTCAACTCTTTGTTTAATTTATTTTACTTTTCTTTTGGTAGTCGGATTTCTGCTTGAACCGTTTCTACAATAAAGTTCGGAAACTGTGTGTCCAGACCTGGTATTAAGCAGGATTTTTTCTGGTTTATTATAAAACCTAGTTTCTCTAGTAACCGAATTGTCTCTGGACTGCCCCATTATTAGAATATTGTCCAGATAAATTATTAGTCTAACTCTCCTCGCCCGAAGTCAAGCCCCCTACTGGGCGTAGGACTTTGGTGAAGCACCAAGGTGCTGAGGGAAAGACCGAAGGGAAGACTTGAGAACTCCCAAAGCCTGCCTTTCCAAGTGAAGCGGAGGTACTTCTGATGTGGAGGCCAAATCGGAATAATTAAATATGCATCCTTGAGGTCTAATCTTGTTAGCCAGTCCCCTTTTCTTAAAATGTCCCTTAATAGGTAAATCCCTTCCATTTTGAAGTGGCGGTCGACCACCTATTTGTTTAGCTCTTTGAGATTTATGACAGGCCTCGTTTGTCGTTCTTTTCGACTAGGAAAATGTTGCTGATTAAACCTACCCCAGAGTCGTATGCCTCCCGGATGGCTCCTTTTGCCAGTAAATCTTCTACTTCTTGTGTCACTAATTTTGTATCCTCTTGAGAGAACGTTATTTCTCTGGGGGTTTTCGTCTGGATTGGAGTATCTGTAAACTCCAGTTTGTATCCCCTGGCGGTGTCCAGGACCCAAGGGTCCTGTGTCACTATTGTCTAATTCCCACAAAATTGGCCCAACCTGCCCCCCACCCTCATAGGGGTATCTAAAACGCCCCTCATAGGACTTACCTGTTGAAAAACCTCTCTGCTTCTGATCTCCTCTGGAGTGCTCTGCTGCGGAATCTCTGCCTCTGCGCATAGAAATTCTGATAGGACCCAAAGCTAGACTGCTGGTTGAACCTATAGCCACGTCCCATAAAGGGTCTAGAAGAAGGCTGACCTCGTTGTTCCAGCCCTTCCAAACCCTATCTTGAAAAACTTTAATGTCTTTTGGGGATTTTGTATAGAGCTATAGACCCCTACATACATGGCCATGTCCTTTATAAAATCATCTCCAAAGAGATAGCCTTGGGTGGACGGGCCCCCATCCTTACCTGCCAATTCGATAAGTTTGAGATCTAATTTAAGGAGGATGCTCTTTCTCCTTTCATTAGAAAGGGCTGTGTTTGCATTTCCTAAGAGGCAGATAGCTCTCTGCACCCAATGGCACAATTGCTTAGAGCCTCACTTAGGTAGGGGACTTCCGCCATTTCAAATATCTTGGTCAGAGGTCCAATGATATCCAGTGGGCGATCCTGGCAAGATTTTAGCCCCCTGTGAAGCCCTTTTCTTGGGTCCTTACCCCCTTTATTAATAAAGGCTACCACCTGGGGGTCCAACTCGGGGGTCAGGGTTATTTTGTCAGTGAGGGATGGAAGAGGGCACTTTGATCTTGGGTGAGATCTTACCTCTTTAGGGATCTCCCTTCTCAACCAATAAGCAATATACTCCGCAACTTGTTGCGATGGCACCCACTCAGCTGACAAGGGTTGTTTAATGAGAAGGGGATCGCACATATCCTGAGGCCTTAGATGCCTCTTCCGATGTCCCTTTTCTTCTGACCGTGATCTCTTCATGGTCTGAATCAAATTCAGATGAACAAGATAGTTGAATTTTGGGTTCATAAAGTATCACATGATATAGAGACAACTGGGACTCTTCCTTGCCCATCCACAGTGTCAGAAACACTGAATATATTAGCAGCTCCCTCCGGTATCAAATCCTCATTTACTACTTTTGATTTCTTAGACTTTTTATGAGGATTGTCACCTGCAGTTCTCCCACCCACAGCATTGGGGCTGGATGATCAGAGATGTCCAAACCCTTTTTAGTAATACACTCTAATTTCCTATTGGTGGTTTCATCGAGCGACCCCCATCAATTTCCCTATTGCCCTAATTCTCATCTCTTCTAGCTTCCCTTCAATACCGCCCTCTAGCTGTTCCTCAGACATATTGCTGCACAGAGGTACAATGGTTAAAGTAGCAAAAGAAGGGAAATAACTCTATAATATGCTAAATTGCAAGGTGTCACAAGGGAGCAACCTTGCTTGAAACACAGTGGCTTTGACTGTTGTATTTCAGCAGCCAACAGTCTTTCTATGCATTAGAAAAAAATTGCCCAAAATGTCTGTATAACAATGGGAAATTATAATTACCCAAAGACCTAAGATGGCGGCCGACGTGTACACGTTGTGCGTCATCGGCGGCTGATGGCTTTTTCTCTAATGCCCCCTTACACAGGGAGCATTCTTGCCTCAGTACGGCACATAGAGGAGAGCGCCATACCGAAGCAACTCCTTGCTTTTAGAGGCGGTGTGGCTGCTTGCTGAATAGCGCCTCGCACTGGAGAGCGAGGAAGAGATTTTTTTTCCCGGTCTGATCACATCAGATTTGTGACCGCACCGGATTCCTCGCAGAGCGTGCAGGGGGATGCGGTTATGAAGGAAAGCCTTCACGTGCCCCTGCTCCTGGCAGCACGTGAAGATGCGCTACTCCGAAGGAGCCGGACGTGTGTGCTGAGGGCTACCCGCGAGCGAGGTCTGCTCCGGGCGCATTGTTTGAATGTCGCAGCAACCGGTCCCCTAACAAGGCTTACAGTAAAGTAGGTAAGGCTACCACCTGGGGGTCAATTTACATTTTTTAACCTGATACATATTACCTGATAATTATACGTTAACATCTATGGTTAAAATGCACAAAGCATGAGTGTTACATAACAAAGCTCACCTAATAACGTTCCAAGCCATAATGAACGTAAAATGTATACCCTCATAACCAAAGCTTTTCAAAACTTCGGTATAAACAGCGAAATCTTAACCCAAGTGTAAGAGATAAAACAATTGTACTTATCTTCTGAGCAGCAGCAACAAAAGAAGGAAGATGGCTGCATGTTACTATGCTATACACGTGACTGGAATGTTTTAAAGTTCTAAATTCTTTCTATTGTTGCTGCTTTGAATGGGCAATAAAAGGAGATTTGCATAAAGTTAGCCTCAATGTCCTGCCGTAAAATTGGAGGTCATCTGAGCATCTTCCTCTATAAGCACCTCACAAAGAGGGTCTGACATAGCCTCACTATGAAGTCAGCTAAGGTTAGAGCTGTCCTGACTTTTTCTTCAAGTGTAGGTTGTTTAAAGGGCATTCCCAGAGATTAGTATTTCTCAGCAAGTGTTAGCTTTGTTTAAAATATTAGGTATTTTATTATTGTTGCCCAAACAGGTGGAAACAATCCAGTAGGTTAGTGAAAGCACTTGTACTTGCAAAATACAATTTTCTAGATGTTTAAATTGTTTACAGGGGCAGCCAGGGAATTCAACATATCATAAGAATGGATTTATGACTAAGAGTATTGTGACTGGAGAATAGACTGCACATTCCAGGAAATGCAACATAGTTATGGTTTTGCAGTATGTATTGTTGTACATCCCATGCTGTGAACTCAGCTGCCATTTTTCATTGTTCTCTGACCATTTCAAGTTTTTTCTCAGGCGTGTACCAAAGGACTTGTGATCAGTGTCCCCGAGTCCCACAGTTCAGACTCCATTTTACATTTTTTTCACCACTGACTTCATCCTGTTTAACAGAGCTGTGCAACACTAACTGGAAAGCAACACCGAAAAATAAATATCTGTAGCGGGTTTTGGAAATCAAAGGTGAAAACTTGACATGGGCTGCACCAGGGTTTAGTTCAACCCTTCACACCGTTTGAATCAACTTTTATGAGAGTGGCTCGGACAGGGGTTTTAATATGAAAAGTACACAGTTTAAATCTGCCCCTCTTGCAATGCTCATTTCCGTTGATCCAAATTCCAAAGTGTCTTCATACTATAATTTTCAAATGATCGCAATGAAAGTAACTTATGTTCTGCATTTCGGTGCAAAAAGATAATACAATAAAGGAAGAATACAAGGTTAGTTCACATATTATGCCCAAATAGAACACAAGCTTCACTTAAGTATTCTCAAGGTCTTTTAGTAAAAGATTTGAAAGAGGGTACAAAAATGGAGCAGGTGGGAGTAAACCAACTCTCCTCCATAGCAGATCTGGATTAGTAGGTAAAAAGACTGCTGGTACCAGAGGCAGGCTCCAGTTCTGGAGACCACTTGACTCCTGGTAACACCAGGATACTTCCAATCTGCAGGCAAGACTCAACAATCAGGTTTCACTCACCAGGGACATCATCTCATCCTTAATCTGGAGAAAATAAGCCAGCTTCTCCAAGTCAACTTCCAGAAGCTCACAGCCCTCAAAAAGAGGATCATAAATTAGACACTGGTCACCCTCGAAAGGAGGGTTGAGCTCAAAATATTTATTGAAAGAGGATCAAAGTCAAGCAAAAGACAAATCATTACATTCTCAGAAAGCAAAATTACCTCTTTGGCCTGCTTTAAAGCAGTCACCAATTACAACCAATATGAAAAATCTGAACATGCCCGCAAACATCAAGAGTATTTCTCGATGTTGTAAGCAGAAAGAGCCTTCTGGACTCCCATTAGTGACAGCCCTAGAGTCAGTATCAAACATCGTTCACCCTGAAATGTATTACAGTGTGGCCCATTATCCACTATGGAGTACCCCAGCAGTGGATCTTCCATGTAAAAAAGGAAGGTGCTGATATTTTGAGGAGTCTGGTGCAAAAGTATGCACATTTGCTGTAGTAGGCTGCCTACCAGCATCCAGTACCTCCTCCAACATAGGACACAGACTCTGCAAAGGAGTTACAAATGGATGTAGATCCCCCCTCAAATGGGAAGGATCAACATAATGCAAATGGAATAGATATATCTAATCTGACCCTACAGCCTTAGAGATGTAACCTGTTAGGCCTGACAGCGGTCTTCCCCCAAACGTTTTGCCTTCCTCCTCCACTTTTCTGATCTTGTTTTTGTTGGTATTAGGACTCTGTGAGCTTTACTACTGCTAACCAGTGCTGACGTGTTCGTGCTCTCTCCCCTAAACATGGTAATATTGGTTCATCCCCAATAGGCATATTTAATTTACTTATTAGTCCCTAATAAAGTGTAGCCATCACCTGTAAATTAAATACTACTGTAAATAAAGTTAAATGCTACTAGTGGGCCTGCAGCACTGATTGTGTCACCCCCTTAAGTAGCCCTTTAATCATGTCTCAGGCCTGCCATTGCAGAGCCCGAGACATGATTACAAGCCATCAAAATTACATTATCTGACACAGCCGTTTTTTATTTGATTAACTTCAAACTACATGGTCCCAGCCTACCTCTTCTATCAACAGCCTGAGACAACACATTCAGTCAATTGTAAAATGTCAGCGAGGGTTGTTAACTTTCATAATTGTAGGAGATTTTAATATACAGCTGTGCAAAATGTCCATTGATGTATCTAAAGCCTACCAAAAGTGTGCGTCTTTATCTGGGTTACACTTATATCGTACAACTGAAGGGGTTGCACTAATGTCATTGTTTAATGATTTTAATCTTGGTTTTTCCTTAGACATGTTGACTAATACTGATGGTAAGGGACTTAGTCCCACGTACACAGGAAGGGGCAGTGATACTGTTATTGATTATATTTTTCTGTCTGTACCAATATATTTTTTAATCACTAAGTTTAGTATTTCTCACCAAGCTTTCAATGATCATAACCATCTCATCCAAGCTTTAGGGTTTCCCTGTCTGCAACCTAGGGGCCGACATAGCGATCTTGTTGTACTCCAGACTTATTCTCATGGTAGACGATTAAGATGGGCTGTGGTGGAACCCGAGAATTTCCTTCATTCCTTGTTTCATAGTTGTGCTAAAGAAGTATCAATGTCTTAATCTTTCTGCTCGAGATTCAGAGCGGCTTATTGCTTTTGGTCAAATAGCCCAAAAGGCTGATGAGCTATTACATGTACCATATACAAAGACAAACAACTCTGCCCCCAAGTGGTTTGATACTGGGTGACCCTAGGCCCCGTGTAAGTTAAAAATTGCACTTAAAACAACTCCTAGAGATGTAGATCAGGTAGAGACCTGTAGACGTACTTATAAGGAGGAGTTGAAGAGAAGGAAGAGGACTTTGAGGGATATGGCCTGGGATAAACTGGTCCAAGCGAGTACAGTAATAAATAGTTCAATTTTTTGGGCACATAGTAAATCAGCCCTGTTTCGCCCATGAGAATGCAACTACTATGTGCCATCATATCACTGCTAGGGTCTGGGTGACCCACTTTGAGGGAATGTATATTTGCTTAGATGTGCCAGCTCTGACTGAGGGTGGTGGTCCCTATAAAATCTAGGCTGGTTTTTACACTGGAAGAAATAACCAAGGGCCTAACCAGACAAAAAACCCCGGGACCAGACAGTATCCCGCCTGACTTAAAAATCAGCTACCCAGACTTTTGGGGCCCATTGTTGACCTTGGGTCTTGAATGCAGCAGTGCGGGAAGGCCCACCACCCTCCTGGCCATCATCAGTCATAGTCCTTATTTTTGAAAAAGGGGATAAAGACAGTCCACAGTGCTACAGGCCCATATCCCTATTAGATTCAGTTGTAAAGGTAGTGGGGCGGGTGGTTTTAGATAGATTTAGATGCTTAGCTGAATCCAACAATATAATCTCTGATTCTCAATATGAGTTCCAGTTGGGTAAATCCACCATAGATCAGTTTATGAACCTCTATATGGTGGTTAATAAATATACAGTTGCGCACTCAGAGACAATACACATGGTCTTTATGGATCTTACGGCGGCGTTAACCTCTAAGTTATGGAAGATCCTGATAGGTCTGGGCATGGACCCTAATATAGTACTGTTTTTGCATGAGCTCCATTCTGAGACATCTGCTAGAGTCAGATATTTCAACGATTCATTATGCACTGAGAGCTTTAAGACGGGCCGTGGGGTTGGGTTTGACAAGGCTGTATCCTTGCCTTTTTTTAATTCTTTGTACAGGCATTAATTGCAGCAAAAGTAGACTGCCCATTGATTGGCACTCATTCCCTACCAGTACTTTTATACTCTGATGACGCAGTGTTGATAGCAAGAACGGCCAATGGTCTACAAGCCCTTTTGAATACATTTGATTCCTTTATGAGGGATTTAGACCTTTTGGTTAACCTCACTAAATCCCATGTTATGGTGGTGGGGCCCAAGAAACCCAGTATGAAATCCTTTAGCCTGAGTAGGCACTTACTGGCAAAGGTGGAGAGTCTCCCCTACCGGAGTGTGCTATTTGACTACAATTTGAGTTGGAAGCCCCTTATTGGGGCTAAAGGTCCGGAGCTTAGGAAGATCATAGGAGCAGTCGTTAGCTTTGCTGCTAGGTTGAGAAGTAGACCCCTCCAAGCCCTTGTCTAAATCTGTCAGGCAAAGTGTGTGTCTAAAGCTCTATATGGGAGCAATATCTGGGGCTTTTTGGACCCACGTGAGCTTCAGGTGGAGGAAAACAAACTTTTCAGACATCTACTCTGTGTGCCCCAGAGTATGTTGTCTTTCTGTGTAGTTGAAGAGTTGGCGGGCAGGTATTTAATTGATCAGATTGCTTTGTGCCCTTTGCTGAGTTGGGTTAGGATCTGGTCCAGGCAGAAGCTGGGTCTGAATCGATTAATCATGAGGAATTGTATGGTACTCGATCAGGCCTATAAAATTCCATTGATTAGGTATATAAGGGACACTCTCGCCAATCTGGGAAGGAGGGAGTTGTTTACCAATCCCGAGGATATCTGCAGAGGGGACCACAAATGGATAAAGGACCATTTTATGGAATGGGCGAAATATTCGAGGGAAGGGACAGAGCTGTCGAAACCCAATATGTTCTGACAACCACCACACTGATCATGGAGCCATATCTAACTTTTGTAAAAAATAGTAGAGATAGAAATTTGCCCGCAATACTCAGATTTAATTTATTGCACCTGATATTTGCTACCCCAAAATAATGTTTTGATTTTAATTCTCTGGGTCTTTGCAATTGTGACAATAAATCTCATCAGGACTTAATGCACTTTATGATGTCTTGCACGTTTTATTCAGAACCAAGGAAGATTTTTATTGTACCTGTTTTATAAAGGAAAAGATTTTTATAAGTCCATCCTGCTTTTATATATTTACAGATGTTATCAGATGAATATGTCATAGCAAATGTTATAAGTTGTTTAAGAGCTGTAGTCATCATACTGAATAACCGGAATGAGTAACAGAATGTTTTAGCACTTGTATATTTGTTCATCTTTTTTTCTGTGCATAATGTTCTTATATACAGGCCATCATGTTCTATTTTACGTATTGTTTTTATAGATGTCTTTTATGGTTTTAATCAAAACCAAATAAAGAATTTGATTGTTTGATTGACTGTCTGGTCTCTGAAGAACCCGAAAAAAAGTACAGCAAGGACTGGACCATGCAAATAAATCTAGCTAAGTGTAAAATTGCCAATCACCTTCAGGCAGAATCGCCCATCACCTCCCAAACATTGCAAATCGTCCAAATTAACAAATATTAGATGAACAACACCATTAATGTCTGCCATCACTTCAATCATCATCATCACTCACACTCACTCAATATATATCACTCATTGGTGCAATAGTTACCTGAGCCAATACAAGCATGGTGGTACACATTTGTCTATTGTATCTCCTCTTTTCCCATGAAAGCAGCACAATGGCAATTTTTTTAATTAATAATCTTTCGGGGTATAGCTCTGCATGGGAATGGAAAAAAAGGATGATAAGGATGGGACATAGGTCAGGCATTTGTCTTCATGTCCTTTAAGCGCATAGGAGTCTTTTGTGCACACTTGTCCAACTCCAGTCGAGCCTATATATGTGAATAAATGGTGTGGCTGCATAAGTGAGACACCAAATATATAAATGTTCCTCTATATCTAATTTTTTTTTTTGCAAAGCAGTTTGACTATAATTTAAAAGTTCTATTGTTGCCTACTCAATCAGGGAAGTAGAGTTCATCCTCAAACTTAGGGGGTTCGCCCAGAAGTTGGCCATCTAACCAGTGGCGGCCGGCAGGGATCGGGGTGGGGGGGTCCCTGGGGCCGGAACAGGAAGCCCCCAGGCTCTCCAGAGCCAATCACAATGCTGCAATGCAGCATTGTGATTGGTTTGAGCACCGTGGTTCAGTGCTCAGCCAGGGAATGGGAGCCTGGGCATGTTATCCATGCAGGCTGTATTGACAGCCTACATGGAGAACATGCAGCGTGCGCATGAATGTTTGGCCGGCCCCAGAGGGCCCGCCAAACATTCATGCGCTCTTGGAGTGGGCAAACCACTCCTCCCCCTGCTCCTCTGTCATCAGAGCAGCCCCCCGCACTCGCGCCACGCCCCCCGTCCTGCCCCCAAACCAGCAGCAGCAGGAAAACATAAAATGATAATAACCATGTTGTTATAATTTTATGTTTCCTTTCTTTCACTGCTTCAAAGCAGTGGAGCGACGCTCCTCTGCCTTAGCGGAGGAGTCGCCGCTGCGCTAACACACAAGTCTGACCACTGGCCCTCATCCTCCTCCTGTGCTGTTTCAGGAACAGTGTAATGTTGTGGTAAGAAGTGCTGGTTCATTATAAACATGGTCAATCTCTCCATGTTTTGAGGCTAGAGACGGGTCCTTCTCACTGAGACAACTGCGCCAGCTGCACTGATAGACGCTCTGCAGACATACTGGCTACCGGACAAGCCAGATACTCTATTGCCAACCTGCTGAGCTCTGGCCATTGGCGCATCTGCTCATACCAATAGACCAATGGGTTTTGATCCAAGTAAACTTCTTTTGCATCATCCAAATAGTCTTGGACCATTTTCTAAATGGTCATTGGTGCTGCTACTTGCTCGACCTCTGTTTCCTTCGCATCTGCACTTGACTTAAGCCCTGCCACTTGAAACCAAGCTATTGCAAAGGTTGAGTCTGATTCTTCTGTTGCTGGTGTTGTTGCTGGTGGTGGTGTTGCTGTTGTAGGCTGCCGTGAGACAACAGCACTGCCCTCTCTGGAGGTTGAAGGCTGCACACCAGAACTTCTGCCTGTATTCTAACTTCCAGCCGTTCTTTTTCCAGGTCCCTAACTTGCTCAACAATCCAAGTCTTGTATTATGAAACATCCCTTTCTGAAAAAGGAATGAAAGTGGCCAGTATTTGTTTGAACTGTGGATCATGTATTGTGGCACAGATGTACTCTCTGGAGGACACAATATCTCTTGCACCCTTGTATTAGCCAAGCGAAGGATTAAGCTCTGAACCAAAAACGAAAATTAAGTCCGCTATAAATATTTTACAACACACATCCTCCCAAGGCATAAAATATTATCCCACTAAAATATTCTTTTGCAGAAAAAAACCTGAATTATAAAAAAGCACATTTTGCCTTTAATCCAATGCTATCAGTGGTATAAATCATAGATGTTTTAAAACAACATATACCACAGAAATTTCATATATCCAATGACTAGTACTGGCTGGATGGCCTGTGGGCAAACTAGACCTAATGGTAAAATAAATAAATATTGCAAATTTAACAAATATGGTGAAAATGTACTGTACTAAGCAAACTTTTTCCCTTATAAAAGCTCAAAAAAATTGAGTGCAAAAAAATAGGCCCCTACTGCAACTCTAGTCCACCCACCACATTCAAATTTAAAAATTGAATTAAAGATAAAAAATATATACTAGGGCATTCCCTCTATCAAACAACACCCTTATCCAAAGTTTAACTTGCTTGTTGTGATGTCATAAAATCAAAGTCCTTAAAATCCAATGGTATTTATGCAGCAGGAACTGCAGACAAAGAAAGTGATCCTTTCACCTCGAAATCCAAATGAAAAGTTACCAAGAGATGGACAAAGCACTGGGCGAAGCCTTCTGGACAGGAAGAGGAAGTTGGAGTCTCTGTGGCACTTCCTACCTGTTGAATAAAAAAAAATTAAATAAACAAAACCTTTTCGCACTAAAAACAACCTGAACCGTCCATTTGAGTTGAATATTCAATCGAAAAGGTATTTTCAAGTTGATTTAGCTGCTTCTAAAGTAGACAATTTACTTGAGAAGCAGCTGTGGCCGCTCGCGATCGCTGGTGTAACAAAATGGCGATGAAAAGCTCTGTGGCAACTGGAAATCGTGCTAGTGGCTGGCAAATCTTGCTTGTGCTCACAAGCACGCGTTACAAAGCCTCGCATTGTTCCCTTGAACATGGCAGGGCTCGAACAGCAGAATAATTCTGCCACACGCCAATTGGCGAAATTTGGCAGGAACTCCGCGTAACGCAGAGTTACCAAATTCCTCCAGCTCCGCAAGCGGAATTATAATTTCATCCGAGCCTAACAATTACTTGAGTGCTTCAGTCTGGATCTGATCTTCTGAAACTCTGTTCAGAGCGTTCAAGAATTTTCAACTAGGGTATCTTATGCTAACAGCTTTTTACTCCAGTATTGTCTTTAGTCATCTAGATACCTGTTGTCCTTACATGTCTTATAATGGTGGCAGGACAGTGGCCCCCAGGAAAGTACCACCCATACCTCTGTCAGACTCGACAAGCGAATAATACTCTGTAGTTGCATCCCTGCATGGGTCGGCTAGGTGGACTGACCATGGTGAGGCTCTGTAAGGCAGGCGTCTGGTGGACCCACTGTGAGGCAGTATAAAGAGGTGCGTCAGTTTCCTAAGTGGATAACACAGGATTATATGTTTACATGGTGCGGTTTTGTGCTTGGGGGTTGAAGGCCAAGGGGGTGCTCTAGAGACCACACAGAGTAGATGAGCTTTGGGGATGCAGCTGGGATTCTGGGTTGGGGAAACGAAGATCACAATCGGCATCTCCATTTGCCTGAACTGTTGGGGATGCAGCCCTATTGCCCCTTCCTGCTAAGGGCATTAGTTATCTTGAAGTAACTAACTGATGAAAACATGCTGGTGACCCCCAATCCAGAAGCACTTGCTGTCAATGGACACTATGCCTTAGCACCATCACAGTAGTGTGACGAAGGCAGCGGACCATAAATGCCGCACCTGACCAGTGTTCCAAAAGTGTAATTCTCCCAATAATCAAGAGCGTGTGCACACACTACAAGCGCCTGCTGCCAAGGTGCAATCCCTAACAAAGGTTACAAACAGTAATATAGAACATAGAGATGCACCACATCAATAATAACACCATGGAAATGGGGGAAAGAAACTCCCCAGTCAAACAAGTAAGCTTTGTGCAATTCTTGTCTTTATTTTCTTTTCTTAAAAAATGTCACACGTGTAAGACGACGACAGCCAGCGCGTTTCGTCCATAGCAATGGACTTCTTCTGGGCAATATTGATGCTGGTGATGACTCACCCAGAGCGATGACGTCAAATTGATGTGTTGGATATTTCAAGGTAATTCCCTTTGTCAATTTTCGCAATTCGCGTGAATCTCAAACAATGTATTTTTCTTTGTAGTCCGAATCTCGGTTTGTAAAGTCAGCGAGATGAACAACAGTATTCCTTGAATGGGGTGGCAATAGCCTGGAAAGTGCAGGCCATTAAGCCCTGTATCGCACTACGATTGGTGGAGGAGACTGCACGGACCCGTCCGCTTCACGGAGAGCAAAGCAAGTGAACGGGAAAGTCATCACACTAATGAAGATGTTCTACATGATGTTGAATGATGGGCAATTGTACTATGCGGTTCTGGAGCAAGTTGTTGCTGCAAACACTTTGATGGAGATGGTGCCTACCTATACCTGCAAATGAAATGCAGAGCTTCTCAGAATGGCCCAGGGCCATGAAAACCAGTTTGAACTCTAATGGAGAACAGACTAAAAATGTGTTGGTTATATTGGTGAGAACCTGCAAAAATTCAATGTTGGGCCCAAGTATTGGTGACTGCTCCCCGCTGTAGGGTCCATACTGGGGAGGACTGGAGGATCCACACTGGGGTGGACTAGAGGGAGAATGGTTCTCACTGGGTGAAGGTCCCTCCTTGGGGGTCGATTTGTATGGTAGGTAGGAAGACCATGGTCAACTTTGTGAGATGTAAGCGTAGATATTCTCCTGTCCCACACTTCCCTTTCTGGATAGATGCCTACTGCTTCACCATACTACGAGGTGTAGCCTTGATGGGTGCAATTATCTCTGTGCATATATGGTGGCTTTCCCCAACAGGTTGTGGTCCCTTAGCTGGACGTTGTGATGGATGCAGCTGGTGAGGCAGAAAAGTTTCTGATTCCCATCTGTGGGAGCGACTGACTGCTAGATACATTTAGCTCCTTATCAAAAACTCATCTGATAAGTTGTCTTCATCTTTTGCAGAAGGAGGAAATGGAGAGGTTGAGAACGAGCTTTGCAAAAGTTATATCAGTACACATGCCAAACATTGAACAAATTGGGGCCAGAGCCTCTGTTTTCTGAATGAAACCAATAATACGTTGTAAAAATTGGTAACCCATGACGGACATTGATCAAATAGGGGCCATTCTCTCAATGTATTCAATAGAAAGTTGCACAAATTGATAACTCATGGCAGAGATTGAACAAGTAGGGGCCAGAACCCCTGTTTACACTGTGAAACTGATACAAACTTGCAGTAAGTGTTAAATTCAGCTACATCAATAGTGTTGCAGTGGTTGACAATCAGATCCCAAATTGAGACCCTGAAGCTGAAGTGTGAAGATATGGCATATGGAGCAATATGAGAAAACACCAGACTGAGCTGGAGCCAGAAGGAATTGGTGTGCAATAAGGTAAATATATTCCATTGAGACTGTTAGAGGCTGAGGAAAGAGTATTGAGTGAGCCACAGTCAACCTTAAGATAGTTTCTAATGCCAAGAGGCCAATTGATATCCTAGAAAAGATGTTATGATATCACCAAAAAGAGCAAATCCAGTAGGAGGTGAGAAAAAAGTCACCTGACATTTATTGGGGATTGTTGGAAAATAAACCATAATGTGTGCCTTTGCCACCGGAATAAAGCTCACAAAACGTTTTTCCACAATAAAGGTGACACCAATGTTCTAGAAGAAGGGAAGATCCCAAGACAAGACTTGGGAGTAAAAAGATGCTTTTGAAATCCCTCTTCCACTAAATTTTGGGTGGAATATTAGAGCACTCAACATGCTGGGATAAGGAGGACGACAACACTTCTTAAGTGTTAAGCTTGAAACATTCTCCTGGCAACTCTGTGAAAGTTTTGAAAGGCCCATATGGGCGCAATAATTTGCAGACTACCGAGGGATGGAATTTCTTATGAGCAGTTTGCCATATAGTGCTATTTTACAGCTGTTCCATCTTTACGGCAATTTTACTCAGGCATGGTATGTAATGTCCTGATAATGATCCCACAATTGCTTTCATGGGATCGAAACGTCGTCGACTCTCTGTACACCATAAACGCAATTTAATTTGTCATTGCTCATGTGTAACGGTGTCTCGGCACATCTATGCTTGTTTTATTTAATGCATGGCGTACAAGCATTTGTTATGCCTGAGCCTTTGTTTTATGTATACCTTGTCGGATGCAGGATTGTGTCCCCATTTTATGTTTTGCAAATATTTAAAATATTAATTTGATCCTGTCCGGCCGGACAGCACAAATATAGTACTGATTTCTAGTCTATATTCATTTTCCTCTGTTCCTATATTCCTTGTCCGGGACCACTGTGTTCATAACATATAGTGGTACAGCATTTTTTGTTTCCAGAACAGGGTTTGAAGGAACAATTCATTTATAGGCCATAGAGCCTAAACTGTTCTTTGTTTTGCAATTTTCCATTGTTTTGGGAAAGGGGGGTTGAGGGGAGATTGTTGGTTGCTTTTGGAGGATAGGGTTGAAATTATTTAACTGCTTCATACAGGAAGGTATGATTTCTAGATGGTTGTAGGATTCAGGTCCCTGCCCCTTAATGTTAAGCGGCAAATCTCATTAATGGTTTTATTATCCTTAAATCATGTCTCAGGAAACTTCAGTAGTGGATATCAATTTACTTTTTCCAATTTAAACCCCATTAGTGAAATTCAGGCTTACTTAGGTCCATGGAAAGACCTCAGTTTTGATGATTTCCACCCATCTGTCTCTCTTGCTCTGAGATCGTAGGTCTCCATGTTTGACAATACTCCATCATTCTTTCCTCACATTGGCAAGCTGAAGCAATCTTCAAACTTTTTCCTACATTAAAGAAACTTAACTACCTCCTTATACCCAAAAAGCTAAAAGGCTGCAACGCATATAGTGTCTTGTCACTGCAGACTAAACTTGTAAAACCATATATCGTTATTTACCACGCTGCAGCCCATCTCATTTTTTTCCAAAGAGAAAATTCAAGCATATTTCACCAGTGTTGAAGGGGGGAACTACAGTGGCTACTAGTCAGTGCCAGAATAAAATAAGGCTCAACTTCATGGCACTCCACAACAACTGGGGAATTTAGTAACTATTTTGGTAGGACTGAAGGGCCTAGGGAGCAAGGACACTTTACAGCTGGAAATTCTGAAATGTAAAACATCTGTGACACTGAAGGATTCTTGGACTGGTGATTCGTCCAGTCTTTGAAATTCTGTCATGTCCCTACTCAGAACTCCACCACCCCTCCTCTCTTTCAGGAAACATCTGAAAATACATCTTTCAATTTCACCTGAACCAATATGCACCTATTTAAATTTTTCCATGTCCTGCAATTCCTTCCATTCAGTATAGCTAGAATATTGTATTTTATAATCTAATCATCCTTTGTTACAAGGAAACATTTGAAAACACATTACTTTGATTTCAGTTGAAATAATATGCATCAACTCTAATCTCTTGTTATCCCCTTTCATTCGCACCATTTTGACTTTGTAATTATACTATAGATGTAATGTATTGAGCAAAACCTTTTGTTGTACTGCAGTCTGTTGCTGTTGCATTTAAAGTGACCAAACTTCTTTCAGGTATTGTAGAACAATAGAAAAACAAAAATAAAATGGAAATGAAGCAAAGCGATGTTTTATGAAGATCAATCCCAATTATTTATTTCTGGTACAAAAACATCTGAAATTCGACCAAGTCACACGTTTATGAAAAGCCACTTCCTGAATTCAAGCATTTTAGCTGTAGTCTGAAAGTAAAACTAAAATCATGGCTATCCACTCTCACAAGGGTTTTAGAGGGACTATATCCCTAGAAAGAGAACAGTTTGATTATCTTAGTATCTGATTGTCTGACACCGATTCTTGGGTAAATCAAGTTACAAAAAGGACTCTAATATTGAAACACAGAGCAGCAGCGGTATTCAAATTTGCCAACAAATCATCCCTTCACCCAGTTTCCCCTCTACTTATGGTGCAGAATTGTGGGGCGACAGCAATTTGGATGTCCTGGAAGTAGTAGAAAATAGCTTTTAAGGGGAATGCTTAAAAATCACTAAAGCTCCCCCTTAGTTTTTAAATATGACCTAGGGAATTGGTCTATAGTCCAATTAATTCGGCAGAGACCAGTATTGTACTGGTTACAAGTCTGGTTGACTCCAGAGCTGGCTAGTTACAGAGAGGGATTAAAAGATGTTTTGGCAAGGGCCCAGTGTGGGAAGAAGTTACCATTGTTGAATTTTGTAAAGCAGACTTGTTTTTTTTAGGTCTACAAGAGTTCTGGCGGTATCCACACACTATTTTCCCAATTGGCAAGAAAAAGCTGAAGGCAGTCTTCTGGGAGCAGGAGAAGCTTGCACTGTTGCACCGGGCAATTTTAGGGACGCTAACAGAACTCTTTCTTGAATTCAAACCATTACCTTCTTTTGAGAATTATTTGGATGAAATAGATCGCCCCTTTGCCAAAGCACTATATATTAAATTTAGGCTGGGGCCACAGTCACAGCAAAATGGAAAGATAGTCACAGGGCTTACAAATAATGCTCTGCAGGCAGAAGTGCAGATGAAACTAAAGACCATTTGTTATTCTTTTGTTCAAACTCTGGTAGGATAGTCCCTTTGTCGCTCTCTAGGCATTAGACACTACAGAGTAGCGCTGAGAATATGTAGATCTGATACTGTTGTAGTGTTCTCAGTTACTAAATACCTTGCAAGTGTTTGGCCCATCCGGTGTAAAATCTTATCTCTTTCTCTTCTGACTTGAATGCCGGCTTGCTCTCAGACTGTGGCTATTTTATTTAATCTTTGTTGAAATAGGATCGTATTATTGTATAGTTTTAAATCACTGTTATTGATGTAATTTATCATTTTTTATTGTATTGTTTTATCATTTATAATTTGTTATTGAATATTTATATGAATTGTATTTTGATACTTTTATGGTCTACGACTGTAATAAAGTATGTAAACAAAACTAAAGCTGTAGTCATTGGTGGTTGCATTTTTGGGTAACATTCATCAGGACTACACCCTGTTTTATTTCTAAAAGACAACGATATGCTAGATATTATAATAATATTAGTTTCTTTTTTTGCTCCAAATTGTTATTTATTTAAAAAGTTTTATATAGCGCAAACATGACCCTTGCGTGTATCAGAGCTCTTTGCAAGTAAGTGAGGCAATGACATACAAATCTTTAAGCATAGTAAAAGTACATACTAGATTGGAGAACAATAAGCTCAAGAGGCAGAATTCTGATGATCTATATCAAGAATTTGTTCATTACCAAGAGTTTGACTTTTTTGTTGAAGGAGGTAGTGGAGGGAGTCAGTCTTATTTCAGGAGGGAGAGAGTTCCAGATCATGAGAGCGATGCCCGAGAAAACTCTGTTGTAGGTTTTCTTCTTGTTGAAACATTGTGGCTTTAGCAGAAAGTACTGGCTCTTCTAGAGGATTTAGAGCCTCCAAACAGCTCAAGCTTCTTTGCAAGATAACTTGGGGTGTTGAAATGCAGCGCTTTGTGCATCATGCATGCAGTTTCTAGTTGAATTCTTGCTTCATAAGGGATCCAGTTGAGGCATTTCAGGTCAGGGGAGATGTGATTGAACCTTTTTTACCCCGTGATGAGTCTTGCTGCCGAGTTGAATTAGGCCCTTAACGGGGCTGTTGTGGCTCTAGGCAGGCCTGAGAGAATAGCGCTTCCATATTCCAGTCTGGGATCACAAGTGCTTGCACGGCCGACTTGAAGTCATTTTGAGGGAGGAAAGGTTTTAGTAGTATGCTCATTTGCAGGTTTAATCCTTTTGTGGTGGCACTAATATGCTCCCGCATATTACGGTTTTTGTCAAGGATTATTTCTAGCGATCTTGCTGACTCAGTGATTTGTGGTGTGCAATTGAATGCTGTTAATTGCTTCATCCAATCGCTTGTAGAGTGTATGTGGTTGGGTGGGGCGATTAGGAGGAATTCCATTTTTTGAGTGTTAAGTTGAAGGTGGTTGCATGAGAGCCAATTTTGGGTGTTTTGTAGAATAGGATTGAGGGATCGGATGTCTTCAGGGGATGAGATTTTCAAGTACAATTGAATGTCATCAGCGTAAAGATGATAGTGAATGTTGGGTGACCTTAGCATTTCTGTTGGTGGTTCCATGAGTAGGTTGAAGATAGTGAGTAAAGAGAGGAGCCTTGTGGGACCCCAAGTGTGACTGATGCAGTGTTAGAAAAGAATTGATTTAACTTGACTTTTTGTGTTCTGTTTTGCAGAAATGAGGTGAAACAATTTAAGACAGACCCTGATATTCCCATCCTGTGCTCTAGTAAATCGAGTAAATAATCATGCTTTATCGAGTCAAAGGACGAAGAGAGGTCCAAGAGGATGAGTAGGCACAATTAGTTTCGATCCAGCATTTTTAGAGCATCGTCCACTATATGTGTCAGGGCCGATTCAGTGCTGTGTCCCGAGCGGAAACCAGATTGGTGCCAGTCAAAGAGGCTGAATTGGTCGATGTGGTTACAAAGTTGGACATGAACACATTTTTCAAGAACCTTAGCCAACGTCTGAATGTTGGAAATGGGGCAAAAATTGTTAAGGTTGGTTGGATCAGCCATTGGTTTCTTTTAAATAGGGTTGACCTGTCCGACTTTTAAGCAATCCGGTATTTTACCCTGACGTAGTGAAGCATTTACGATCCTAGTCCAGAGTGGGAGAATAGACATTTTGATATCATTTGAGAGGGTGGAGGGAAGGGGATCACTAAAGTGATTTGAGGGTTTCACGACTGTAAGCATTTTGAGAATTGTGTTTTGGTCAATTGTTTCGAATGAACTCCAGGAGGCATTGTTTTTGAGGATGCATTCCGGAAGGTGCCTGAGATCACTCCTACCAGTAGGAGAGATTCTGGTGTTTAGTGCTTGATGACATGAAGTCTGAAGGTCAACTTTCAGGTTATTAGTCTCTTCCAGGAAGAAGGAGGCACATTCTTCACTGTTGGGCAGTAGACTGGGCCCATTTGGGGCGAGATTGGGTAGGCCTTTAGATTCCTGCTTGACCAGATCAAACAGTTTTTTGGGGCAATTTTGGCTTGGTCCAATTGGTTTCAGAAGAAATGTGCTTTTGCATTTATGATGCTTTTGTGATAGGTATTCCTGAGAGATTTTAGCTGTATGAGGTGTTCCAGAGTTGGAGAGGCTCTCCACTTTCGCTCTGCTAATCTGATGTTGCGTCTTTCAGTGTTGAGGCTTTTGTTGTACCATGGTTGCAAGTATTTTGTGGGTAGTCTTTTTAGTTGTAAAGGTGCGGTTGAATCAAGAATATTCTTCATGGAGCTAGTATAGTGGTCCGTGAGCTCTTGTACATCTACCATATTTTCAGTGGTTATTAGGATGTTATCACTGAGTGATGTCAGTTCAGTGAGATCGATGTTGTTCAGATTTCTTTTCCAAATTTTCGGGTTGAGTACTTGTGTGGTAGTTGTTCTCAAAGGAATAGTAATGTGGAAGCTGACCTGATGATGGTCATACCAATCACAAGGGACGTTAGATTCCAATTGGGTAGAGTTAACTTTTGCGATAAGATCTAGGATCTCCCCCATGTGTGTGGGGCTATCACAAATTTGTACCCAGTTAAGGGAGAACCTATAAGAAAAGATTTTAGGCTATTGATTATAGGGTCATTCAGGTCGCTCCAGTGGAGATTAAAGTCCCCAAGGAAGATTTGAGTGCCATGTTGACCCGTGCTTGTTGTGGTGATATCCAAGATTTGTTCTAAGAAGGCAAGATTATCACCTGGGGGATGATAGATAAATATATCCTTTATTTTTGTTGGTGCATACTAGTGCTGCAATTGAAGCCACAAGTTGTCCATACTACTGTTTGCTCTACTTACACTGCTCCCAAGAGTCAAACTAAGGATACCACCTTAATTTTCAGCCTCCGATTTCAAATTCTTTTACATTTACAGAGCGTTGTTAAATATTCAAAAATTTACATTTTGCTTGATCTATCTGTACTTTGTTTAGAAAATTAAATAATATTATATTAATAGTCGCAGATATACTGACCATGTCATGAGTGATGTAATATGTGAGATCATAAGCAGTGCATTGCAGGGGCGTAAGTTGTAGTTAGCTCAGGTAACTATAACTGATGAATGGCTATGACTTTGTGTCTGTAAAATCTGAGCCTAGCTATAACGTCTCTGTAACATTTACTTTTTTTAGTGAATTTCTAAGGTTTTTTTCATTCTATTTCCGAAATTATAACATCCCTGTAACCATTGGTTATTTTAGTGAATTTCACAATTCTTTTTATACAAATTATAATAAATTTCACCTATAAGTTCACTTTAGTAATATACATTTTCACAAGTATATAACATTTTAGTCACACGTTTATTCTTATTATACATTTTAAAAGTAACAGTTAACAAATCAACGTGAGGTAACTTGTGTAGTCTTTCTATAAATGCAATAAACCAATTTTTTCTCTTTTTTTAAATTCATTTTATGGATCCGCGGAGCCATCGCAAATTTGAGAATGGAGCCCATACGAGTACTCTCTGGTTACTAGCTCCTGTGACAAAATCGCAGTGGATCCGCAGATTCGATAAAAAGTTTAAAAAAATTAGAAATATGTTTATAAATATCATATACATGCTCCACAAATTTTAACATTTATATCAGAGAAACCATATCCATACATTAATATTTGGAAGCCTATCTGTGCTTCACAGCATATTTATTTTACGAGTTTGGCGAATCCTTAGATCTGCTGCGATACCGCGGATCCGCTGCGATTCCAGGAACCATCCCAAACCTCAACTTCTCATTGGATACAGTAAGCCTCAACCCATGCACATAGCAAACTACACCCTATATCAATTATTTGGGTTTCACATCTCTCGGGAGAGACTGAAAACCACAGCTCCAAAAGTCCAGGGTTTTAAATTCAGGATGTCTTCTGCTGAAGATAGAAGAGAAGGGAAAGAGCAGGACGAAGAAGAAGAAGACTTACCGGGCCAGATGTACAACGCCCAAAATAGCGCCTCGCATATTGCGAGTTTTTTGTGACTCGCAATTTGCGAGGCGCTATTTTAGATGTACAACAGTGTGTAACACACTGTTAGCGATTCCCAATGGGGTCGCAAATTGAGAGGCTCATGAATATTAATGAGCCTCTCGCAGTTTGCGACCCCATTGGGAATGGCAGGCCCTCCCAGGTATGGTGGCCTGCTGAGCTCAGCAGACCACCATGTCTGGGACTGCTTTTAAATAAAGCAGTTTTTTTTTAAATGCAGCCCGTTTTCCTTAAAGGAAAACGGGATGCATTTAAAAAAGAAAATAATGAAACGTTTTCTTTTTATTTTTTAAGGGCAGGTAGTGGTCCCTGGGACCACTGCCTGCCCTTAAAAAATATTTTCCCATGCAGATGCAAAGGGGAAAATGGGCTTGCGCACGCTATTAGGAAGGGAACGCCTCTTCCTAATAGCGTGTCGCAAAACCTATTTAGCGAGTCACAAATAAATTGCGACTCGCTAAATAGGCTTTGTACATGGCCTATGCTGTTTTTGCATGCGCAAACGGGTTCGCAAACCCGTTTGCGCATGCAAAAACGGTCGTACATCTGGCCCACCATCTCTAAAGAAGTCCTTTGACGTTTTGAAGTATTTCTCCAACCCTTCAGGAGAAAAGGTTCTTGCAAAAATTGTCCATAGCAATATTCAGCAAAAAACTGACGGGAGGTATAGGGAAGAAGTATTCACATGGCACATCCTCTATGTGGAAACATCTGACAACCATTCATACAGGGACGTATGACAAGATGTTGAGAGATAGGCAAGGTGGTGCATCATCATCACCAGCAGCTGGACTCAACCAGATGGTTACCATCCCCGCTGTTTCACCAAAACTGCAAGACATGGTGACTCATTGTGGCATGTGCCAAATGCACTAATAATGTAATCTGTTGCCCAGTTTATGGATGATGTCAACAAGCATAATTATTTTTTTTTCACCTCCCCATTCCACCTTTCATTCTTCTTTAAACGCAAGTAGATATCTGAAAAGCATTTACATTGCATACTATTACATTGCATATTATAAGAAAGTGAGTAGCTACATAAGTGGTTGTCAGAGTGTAAGAGGCTATGTAAGTATCTGAGTATGGGTATATAAATGGGTATATGAGTGGCTGTATGGGCGGGCTGACAGGGTGTATGAGTGGATATGTCAGTAAGTGTATCAGTGCCTCTGTGGGTGTGTCACTGGATGTGTAAGTAGCTGTGTGGGTGTGTGTCTGGGTGTGTTATTGACTGTATGGGTGTCTAAATGGGTATGTAAGTGGCCGTATGGATTGGTAACTGGCTGTGTTAGTGGGTGTTTGGGTGTGTACCTGTGCAAGTGGCTCTGTTAGTGCTGGATACGTAAGTGGTGTGTAAGTGAATTGTGTACATGTCGCTGTGAATGGGTGTGCAAGTGGCTGTATGATTTTGTAAACGGGTATGTGAGTGGCTGTATAGGTGGGTGATGGTGTGTGTAAATGGGTGTGTCGGTGTGTAAGTGTGTGTGTAACTGTCTTGTGTATAGGGTACATGAATGGCTTTATAGGTGTGTGAGTGGGTGTGACAGTACCTGTATGGGTGTGTCAATGACTATGTAAGTAGATGTATAGGTGAGTAAATGGGTGGGTGACTGAGTGTGTTAGTCACTGCCGGGCTATATGAGTGGTGGGTACATAAGCGCTTTTATGAGAGTGTAACTGGGTGTGTAAGTGCTTGCCTGACTGTGTGAGTGGGTGCAAATTACATACTATAGGCAACCACTTACATCTAATTTCAAACACATTCAAACACACTGGCTTAATAAAACAACTATAGTTCCAGTATAGCAATTCCCCTTCCTCCTTTGCTGCTCACTATATTTTTAGTTAATGTTCTCATCTAACCTCCCTTCTATTTTATCTTTTACTGTGGTGTCTAGAAGCTATGCATTCTCTTTCAGCTTATATACACTCATAGGTTTTTTGTTTTTTAAATATACCTTTTTAAAGTACAACCTAATTAACATACCTGTAAAATATCTCTGCTGTTGTCCAACTTTTATTTTAGTATCTGTTAATATCTGTTTTCCACTGCAAATCTCAAGTCAGAAATATGGCAGTAGTCCTCCAATCTCATTAAAAAAGTATCAATAAGGGCTACCCGCCCCACTGTGCTTTCACTCATACTCCTTTACTTAGAAAATCACAGTCTTCCTTTCATTTTTTATTTTTGTTATACCACTTCTAAGTAGTCACTATTTTTAACCCTATCCATCATTCCTGTAAAGAAGCCTATTTGGTTGTTTACTTGTGACTCCGCAGATACACCACATGCCTCAGTGTGGATTACAAGCCAGTCACAGAGTTAGTTACTTTTTTTCTTAAAGTCAATACCTAATTTTAGTTCCCTGCACATCTCCACCAACCAATCAAATATGTAATTTTATATTGTACTTGCTGTCCTCTATTGTAACTGCCTTTCATCTTCAAGACTGCCGCATTCTGCGGTACCCTTTTCCTGTGTGCTGCTCCTGCTTGTCTCCAAAATGGTCAGAGTCTGGATTCTGGGCCATAGTTTTGTGTTTTGGACCAGAGAGAGTGCTCGAAAGAATGACATTGACAGGGATCTAGGTTTACCTTATGTAGACATTACTTGGGTTGGCCAGAGAGGGTTAAAGTGGCATCAATTGCTGTCTTTTGTTTGAAAGCATTCCGTATTCCCAACATCCAGACCTCATGATTGTGCACTGTGGTGGCAATGACCTAGGCACAATTACTGGAGTAGGACTAGAAATCCTAATAAAGGATACCTTTGCTAAATTAATGTCACTTTTTCTCACATACTGCCCTGGTGTTCTCCATTTGCCAAAAACAGAAGTGGCAGTGGTCAACCCAGTTTTTGGCCGCAGAGAAAGAAAACCAAGAAACATGTCAATAAAGCTGTTTCTGCATTTCTTCAAAACTACAACATGGGCTCCATATGCCATAACAACTTAGGCTTCGGCGTGGACGGAATATATTGAACACAGAGTCCATTTTACAGACACAGCCAACCGGTTGTTCCTCAACAACTTAAGACTGCATCCTGTTCTATGTGTAATTATCATCTACACACCATAAACACAAAGGCTCTTTTGAGAGCCAACCCTTTATCAACATACTGGTAAAGTAATTTATTATGCATGATTAATCTGAAAGAAACACATAGTGATAGATTCCTTACCTTAGAATATCCCCAGGCGTCAGACTGGATCCGGAACGTTTTCGTCAGCAGTACCCCTGCGCGTCGGTAGGTGTCGTCGTGCGGCTCCGCGTCCGTCGTTGGCGTCGTGTTCGCCGAGATGACGTCACGGGCGCTACTTAGATGCCGCCCACGCGCGCTGATGTCAGTTCTTTCTTTTTCCGCGTCAGCAAGCGCAGATCCGGGAAGAGCAGGAACCCCCAGTCAATTTTTGACTGACTTTTTGAGGCTTTTTGTCTCTGTTCTTTCTTCGAGTCATCGACTCCTGGTGCAGTAGGATGCCCGGTTTCAAGTCCTGCGGGGATTGTCACTGCATGATGTCGGTGACGGACCCGCACCGCGTGTGTCTTTTCTGCCTGGGGCGCGACCACGACCCCAAGTCGTGCTCCGACTGCCGGGCCATGGCGCCGAAGACTTTGCGGGAGCGGTCCCGAAAGTTGCTGGAAGCCCGGCAGTCGGCTCCGCGCCGTTCGAAGTCCCGGTCCAGAGGGAGGTCGAGGGACCGTGCGCGGAGTCATCATCATCGATCTTCAGGATCCAAGTCTTCGCACTCGGGGTCAGGTAAGACGAAGCACAAGAAGTCGAAGAAACGCCATCGTTCTTCGACTTCCCCTCGCCAGTCGCGCGACGCGGCTGAGGGTATGGGTGGTGCCACCCCCGCGCCTCCGGCGGAGCCCGTGGAGTCGCCGGCCGACTGCCCGCCCTTTCCGGGGTCGTCGGCGTCTCCGGCCCATACACAGGTGTTCCTGTCGGCCATGGCCCGCCTCTTTGGGCCGACAAGTCCCGCCAGTGCGCCTTCGGGCCCCGCGGTCCCGCATGGGTGTCCTCGCGTTTCCTTGCCGGCGGCTCCGGCGCCGCAGGACACCCTTGGATCCAGGCCTGGATCCCGGTCGACGCCGGTTGACCTTGTTACGCCTCCACCGACGTCCACTCCACCGGCACCGATCCTGACGCCGCCCGCACCTCGGGACGACGTCAACCTCAGTTTCAGCCCCGAAGTGGACGCGGCGTCGAGCCGGCGTCGATCGATGCCGTTCTCGACGCTGCTTGGGGATTTCTATCCCCATGTCCCTGCTCCTTATTTTAGACCTGTTGAACAGCCTGAGGAGCAAGGGGAGGACTGGGAGGGGTCTGAGGACCCTCTCGCAGCCTGCAAGTCTGAACAGGACTGGGCTGAGGAATTGGGGGACGCCAGTGGTCTGGATACCTCACCAGACCTTGGCATTCTGTCTCCTCCTACCGTGGCTACGGAGGAGGGCGCTAGTTATGCAGTGGTGTTGCGTAGGGCGGCCGAGGCCCTACACCTCGAGCTCCCTACTGCGGCCGTCAGGACTAACCTCCTGACAGAGCTGCTTCAGCCAGCAGCTACTTCTGCGGAGCCGCTGCTTTCTTTCAATGAAGCCCTCTCTGACGTTCTTTTGGGCACTTGGTCCAGGCCCACCACAGGGGCTCCTGTGGATAGGAACGTGGCCCGACGCCATCGCCCGGCTCCGGGTGACCCCATTTTCCTCTCCCAACACCCCACCCCCGGGAGCTTGGTTGTCAAAGCCTCTGCTTCCCCTACCGCCTTCCCTTCTGCACCACCGGATAGGGAATCCAAGAAGCTGGATCAGTTTGCAAAGAAGATTTTTTCTTCCACCAGCTCTGCGCTGCGGTCCGTGAACACTGCATGCCTCTTGGGCCGTTATTCCCACTCTCTGTGGGATACGGTGGCGAACGTGCTGCCCCAGTGTCCGGAGGAGGCTTGGCCTGCTCTCTCCCAGGCTGTTGCAGAGGGGAGAGACGCAGCAAAGTTCATGTTTCGGTGTGGCCTAGACACCGCCGACTCACTAGGCAGATCGATTGCAACGACGGTGGCGGTTCGCCGTCACGCCTGGTTGAGGACCACTGGATTTTCGGGGGATGTCCAAAACACACTTATGGACAAGCCCTTTGATGGCCGTCGCCTTTTCGGCGACAAAGCGGACAGCGTGTTGGAGAGGTTTAAGGACTCGCGGGCTACGGCCAAGTCCTTGGGACTCTCGGCAGTCCGCCCTCCTCGGCCTTCCGCTTTTCGCTTCTTTCGTGGCACAGGAATGGGCGCCCCGCAGCGTTCGCAACAGAGCCACAGGCCGGCGCAGCAATCATCCCAGCGCGGCCGCGGACGCGTGTTCCGCCGTGGCGGACAAAGGGGCCAGCGGGCGGGTCAGTCCACCACCACCCCGGCTACCACTGCCTCCAAACCTTCCTAGTCCGAACTTTCAGGCCCATCAAACGCCAGTGGGCGGCAGGCTTCGCCATCACCTCCCCCACTGGCGCACCATCACTTCGGACAGGTGGGTTTTAGAGATAGTCCGGAGGGGCTACTCCCTCCCCTTCGAGACTACCCCCCCAGCCATGCCACCTCAATACCACTGCATGTCGGGGGATCACTTGGTGCTTCTTCAGCAGGAAGTTGCAGCCCTCTTGGCCAAGGGGGCCATCGAGCGCGTTCCGACGCCCGAAGTAGGTCGTGGTTGTTATTCCCACTACTTTGTGGTGCCCAAGAAGGACAAAGGCCTGCGTCCTGTCTTACACCTCCGGAACGTCAATCACTTCCTCCGCAAAGAGAAGTTCAAGATGCTCACTCTAGCTCAGGTCTTGTCTGCTCTCGACCCACAAGACTGGATGGTGGCGCTGGACTTGCAGGACGCCTATTTCCACATTCCCATCCTGCGAGCCCACCCGCGGTACATACGTTTCACGGTAGGCCACGAGCACTTTCAGTTCACTGTGCTCCCCTCTGGCCTTACCAGCGCCCCTCGGGTGTTCACCAAGGTGATGGCGGTGGTCGCAGCTCATCTGCGCAGATCAGGGGTTTCAGTCTTCCCCTATCTCGACGACTGGTTGTTGAAGGCGGGCTCGCCCCAGACAGTCGTCTCCCACCTCCAGACTACGGCCGACCTCCTGCACATGCTGGGGTTCTCCATCAACGTGCCGAAGTCGCAGCTGATCCCCTCTCAGAAGCTCCTCTTTATCGGAGCGGTTCTGGACACGGCGCAGTTTCGGGTCTATCCTCCCGAACAGCGAGTCCGGGATATTCGGGCTCTGATTCCTATCTTTCAGCACTTGTCCCGGGTTTCGGTCAGAGTGACTCTGAGGCTGCTGGGCCTCATGGCCTCCTGCATCCTGTTGGTCAATCATGCCAGATGGCATATGCGGGCTCTGCAGTGGGACCTGAAGTTCCAGTGGGCGCAGCATCAGGGGAACCTGTCCGATCACGTCCAGATCTCGGAGGGCACTGCACGACAGTTGCAGTGGTGGCTCACGAACCGGCATTGGGTCGACGGCAGATCCCTCTCCCTTCCCCAACCGGAGTTTACAGTGGTGACGGATGCGTCCCTCCTGGGATGGGGCGGCCATATGGGAGAGGCGGAGATCAGAGGCCTCTGGTCTCCGGCGGAGTCCCGGCTCCATATCAACCTTTTGGAGCTGCGGGCGATCAGGCTTGCACTAAAGGCATTCCTTCCCTCTGTCAAGGGGAGAGTAGTGCAGGTGTTCACAGACAACACCACTGCCATGTGGTACTGCAACAAACAAGGCGGGGTGGGGTCGTGGACCCTCTGTCAGGAGGCTCTGCGTCTCTGGACATGGCTGGAACATCAGGGCATGTCCCTGGTGGTTCAGCACCTGGCAGGTTCTCTGAACGCCAGGGCGGACGAACTCAGCCGCAGGTGCATGCTCGATCACGAATGGCGTCTTCACTCGGAAGTGGCGCAAGGTCTCTTTCAGCAGTGGGGAGAGCCTTGGTTAGATCTATTCGCCACCGAAGAGAACGCGCAATGTCATCAGTTCTGCGCGTTGGAATTTCCAAAGCGGCACTCGCTCGGCTACGCTTTTCGTTGCGAGTGGAGTTGCGGTCTGTTGTACGCCTTTCCGCCTATACCACTTCTGCCCAGAGTGCTGAAGAAGATCAGGCGCGACCGGGCCCAAGTCATTCTTGTGGCTCCGGACTGGGCTCGAAGAGTCTGGTATCCCGAGCTGCTCAACATGGCCATCGATCCTCCGATCAGACTGCCTCTTCGGGAGGATCTTCTGCCGCAGCAGCAGGGGACGGTCCTCCACCCGAACCTGTCCAGCCTCCACCTCTTTGCGTGGAGATTGAGCGGCGGCAGATGATTCCTTTCGACTTGCCGCCTGAAGTTTGTGACATTATTCTTGCAGCCAGGTGTCCCTCTACTAAAGTGGTATACGCCTACAGGTGGAACAAATTTGTGGCATGGTGCACAGCAAAGGCTGTGGATCCCCTTTCTTCCCCTCTTTCTGAAGTACTACTGTTCCTTCTTTCTTTGGCCCAGCAGGGCTCTGCTCTGGGCACTATCAAGGGCTACCTTTCTGCTATTTCGGCCTTTCTCAGGCTCCCTGATCAGCCCTCTCTTTTCAAGTCCCCTGTTGTAAATAGATTTCTCAAAGGCATTACACACCTTTTTCCTCCTATTCCTTTCGTGATGCCTCAGTGGGACTTGAATCTGGTTCTGACATACTTGATGTGCGCTCCCTTTGAGCCCCTTCACAACTGTCCTCTTCGTCTTTTAACATTAAAGACTGCCTTCCTGGTGGTCATCACTTCCGCTAGGCGGGTGAGTGAGCTCCAGGCTCTTTCTTGTAAGCCTCCTTTCCTTTCAGTCCATCCGGACAAGGTTGTGCTCAGGCCCCGTCCTTCCTTTTTGCCAAAAGTGGTTACGGCCTTTCACATTGGGCAGACTATTACCTTGCCCACCTTCTTTCCGCCTCCCCATCCTTCCAGAGAGGAAGAGAGGCTCCACCGTCTGGACCCAAAACATGCGCGCTCTTTTTTGATCTCAACCGCACACAGCAGTTCCGGGTGGACGACCAGCTTTTTGTTGGCTACGTTGGCACCAAGAAAGGTCGGGCGGTCCATAAGAGAACCATCTCCCGCTGGGTTGTCTTATGTATCAAAGCCTGTTACTCTTCGACTAAAAAAGAACCTCCGGTGGGGCTGCGTGCTCATTCCACCAGAGCTACTGCAGCCACTACTGCATTGGGACGCGGTGTCCCCCTGCAAGACATCTGTCAGGCAGCCACGTGGGCCTCGCTGCACACGTTCACCAAGCATTATTGCCTGGACAGCCAAGTCCGGAGAGACTGCTTCTTCGGCCGTTCTGTTCTCCATGACTTTCTGGTGTGATCTTAGTTCGCAGACCCACCACCGGGGTTGGTATTGCTGGGGTATCTATTCTAAGGTAAGGAATCTATCACTATGTGTTTCTTTCAGATGAACAAGTTACTTACCTTCGGTAATGATATATCTGTAAGAAACATTAGTAGTGATAGATTCCTTACCGCCCCACCCATCCTCTCCGTTCTGCAAACTGATTTCTAGGGTTAAGGTCATCCCTTTCAGGGCCCTAGTTTCAATGCACCAGTGGTCAGTATCTTGCATGGCTCTGCGTTCCTGGCGCGGAAAGTCGTGTACAGAACTGACGTCAGCGCGCGTGGGCGGCGTCTAAGTAGCGCCCGCGACGTCATCTCGGCAAACACGACGCCAACGACGGACGCGGAGCCGCACGACGCCACCTACCGACGCGCAGGGGTACTGCTGACGAAAACTTTCCGGATCCAGTCTGACGCCTGGGGATATTCTAAGGTAAGGAATCTATCACTACTAATGTTTCTTACAGATATATCGTTACCGAAGATAAGTAACTTGTTCATTAAAACCGTTGCATTTACATAACACATGTAATTAAAATATTTTGTACAGAGTTAAGATAGAATTAAAATCCTTATGTAGTCTGTAATTTCAAATTAGTTAGTCTTTAAGGTTAGAACCAAGGGAGACCGTCTCAGGGTTCCGTTTGTCTTATTCTACCCAGTGGTGGTGTTTTGGCTGCGCAGGAATCCTTCAAAAATGTGTATAATAAAGAATTCTTGTGCAAGATGCCACAGTGCAAAATAGACTTTTAAAAACGCGTAGGTCCAGGTTTCCCCCTTGACAGTCTTGCACCCACAGTACTTGTTCTTTTGGCTTGAGGTTTGTTGATCAGCCCTTTTATTTTAAATTAGTGATGATTTGTCTTTGTGGATATTATCCAATGTGCAAAGCTAGCATGGTTCTGGCTGCAGTCTCCTCTCTACTATGTTGAGGAAGTTTGTGAAACGGCATGTCAGTTGCGTGGAAGCGGATTTAAAGCAAACCAATAAGTGGCAAGACATGCTTCAGGTCCTTAAAATGAATGATTACAGGACATTTTGGCACATTATTGCCTATGGGACAATTGGAAGTTTTATCCCCAGAAGGAATAATATCCCGCCAGAGAGATGGGAAGAACATTTTGCAAAACTATACGCTGAGGCTCTGCCCACTAAACTGCTGGAATGCTCAGAGGGTGTTACTACTATGCAGGGAACTGAGAAGACAGATAAGATCTTCTTTAGCCTAGAGGACACTCTCTCGGCTATTAATAGTCTCAAGGCGTTAAAGGCCTGTATCCCGGGGGACTTATATAAATCAGAAGCTGGGCTGTGGGCTAGTTATGTGAACATCCTCTCTAATGCAATAGTAAGAGGGTGGGAAGATCCCAGACACGTGGAGAGGGGCTGAAATAATCCCAATATTTAAAAAAGGAGACACTGTCTGTCAAATTATAGGCCCATTAGCCTAGTAGATAATCTCCCAAAAATATTTGCCAGGCAGGTCTTAAATAGATTACAGGAGTGGATGGAAGACCAGAGGATTTTAACTCCCTTTCAGGCAGGATTTCGTGCTAAAGTTAGTACTATAGATCAGGTTTTTAAATTGCCCTCCTTTATTGGAAATACGTCCTGTTGGGCAACCAGAAACTTTGTGGCATTTGTCGATCTGCGTGCCGCATTTGATCTGATACACCGGGATAACCTATGGAGAGTACTGGCAGGAATGGGAGTTCCAAGTGGGTTAATTGAGTTACTAACTAGGATGCATGAAAAAAACGATACGCATGTTAGGTGGGGCAATAGAGGTGAGTTGACCGGGCGCATCCCAATCGCAAGAGGGGTATGTTAGGGCTCCCACCTTGTTCACCCTATATATAAATGATGTGGTCGGGGAACTGACAGTGTGAAAATGAGTCCCCGACCCTTAATGGGGCTAAAACACCTATACTATTGTTTGCAGATTACTCTTAATTAATTTCTAAGTCTCCGATGGGATTACAGAACCTGCTAAATAAATTCTTGGAGTTCTGTCGCCATAGAGGCTTAGAATTAAATACTGCAAACACCAAATTCATGGTCTTTGGCAAGACTGTTAGCTTGAGCTGTCCGGTTATGATGGGGAAGGACCATCTGGAAAGGGTCTTCAGCTTCGATTATTTGGGGGTGACTCTGTCAGACAAATTTAGGTGGGTCCACCAAATAAACAAAGGAGCCCTCCTACCTTTTCAGAAAAATATATATTTACGTTCTATCTCCCCGGCCTTGGAAGTCTATCAAGCGAAGGCCCAAAGCGCTGCACTCTATGGCCCTGAAGTTTGGGGTTACACTGACACCTCAAGGCTTGCAGTGATGGAGAACTCATTTGTCAGAACATTGCTCTCAGTCCCTACAAGCACTCCCTTGGTCCTGCTCTATTTTGACACAGTAATGAAAAGAGTATCTGACCAGGCGCACTTAAAACCATTACTGTTCTGGATTGAATTAGGCAAATACAGAGATTCTTTGAGCGATGTAATGAGTTTGGAGCACGCCATGGAGATCCCTTGGTTAAGGTTTATACGTGACTGGTGCAAAAAATAGAGTTAGATCAGAATGTGGGATTCACCTGAAGTTCTTTGTAGGGCGGATAAGCAGATTTTAAAATCGACCTATTGGTCCCTAGTGTGGCAAGAGACAAGTAGGGGCTCTCTGGGCAACCTTACCGAGCAGTTCTTGGCTTTTAAACCTATTCCAGCTTTTGAAAACTACATGGACATTATTACGCCACCACTGGCCAAGAGCTTGTTCATCAGATTTAGAATAGGTTGCTTGCCTCTTCGATCATTCTGCAAAAATTGGAATAACTCCTCCCCTGATTCATGCCCAGTTTCTGGCATGAATCCTGAGACCCTTGATCATGTGATGTTTGTATGTCCTGAATACTGTGGTGCACGCAGAAAATGGCTGCAACCAATCTGATTGTCCTTGGGGGTACTTCATATCTGAAAGAGACACGTTAGTGACAGATTCCTTACCTTAGAATATCCCCAGGCGTCAGGCTGGATCCGGAAAGTTTTTGCGTAGCAGTACCCTTGCGCGTCGGTAGGCGGCGTCGTGCGGCTCCGCGTCCGTCGTCGGCGTCGTGATCGCCGGGATGACGTCGCGGGCAGTACTTAGACGCCGCCCCTGCACGCTGACGTCAGTTCTTCTTTTTCCGCGCCAGTAAGCGCAGATCCGGGAAGAGCAGTGCCCTAGTCAATTTTTGACTAACTTTTTTTTGTGAATTTTTTCACTGTTTCTTCATCGAGTCTTCACGACTCCTAGGTGTCGTAGGGATGCCCGGCTTTAAGCCATGCGGAGCCTGTGGTCGCATGATGTCTATCACAGACCCGCATCTGGAGTGTCTCTTCGGTCTCGGCCGAGACCACGACACGAAGTCGTGCCCTGACTGCCGGAAACTTCACCCGAAGGCTTTGCGAGAGCGGTCTCGAAAGCTACTCGAGGTCCGGCAGTCGGCTCCGCGCCGCACCAAGCCCCGGTCCCGGGAGAGGTCGAGGGGCCGGTCGCAGAGTCCCCGCCGGTCGTCGGAGTCCAAGTCTTCGCGCTCCTCGGGTAAGTCGAAGCACAAAAAGTCTAAGAAGCGTCATCGCTCTAAGACTTCGCCTCGCCGGTCTCGCGACTCGGCTGAGGCCCCAGTCGGCACCGTCCCCGCGGCCCCGGACATGCCTATGGAGCCGCCCCCGCATTACCCGTCCTTTCCGGGTTCGGGGGCGACTCCGGCGAAATACAGGAATTCCTGTCGGCCATGGCCCCCCTCTTCGGGCCTCCAGGTCCCTCCGGTTCGCCTTCGGGCCCCGCGGGTCCTGATGGGGTTGCTCTGGCGTTGCCGTCGACTCCGGTCCCAGCGCCGCCTGTCCCACCAGCCTTCATCCCGGCCTCGGCCCCGGCCTCGATCCCAGGTCCGGTGGTACCGCAACCCCCATCGACGCCGGTTGACCTAACCACGCCTCCGCCGATGTCCCCGGTGCCGTTCCTGACGCCGTCCAGGGCTCCGGACGGCGTCGGTCCCCGGTTCTATCCGGCTCCGGACATGGAGCCGGATCGACGCCGGCTCCGGCGCCGATGAGACCTTGGGTCCCAAATGTCCCTCCTCCTCCATATTTTGAACAAGAGGAGGACCAGGAGAGCTGGGAGGGGTCTGAGGACCCTCTCACACAACAGTGTGAGTATGATCCGGACTGGGCTGAGGAACTTGGGGATGCCAGTGGTCTAGACACCTCCCCTGACACTGGCATGCTGTCTCCTCCCGTGGCTACGGAGGAGGGAGCTAATTTTGCAACGGTGTTGCGTAGAGCAGCTGGAGCCTTACATCTCCAATTGCCTACTGTGGCTGTCAGGACTAATCTCCTGACGGAAGTGCTTCAGCCGGCGGCTTCCTCCTCGGAGACCGTGCTGCAGTTTAATGATGCACTCACTGACGTTCTTTTGGGTGCCTGGTCCAAGCCCACCACAGAGGCTCCTGTGGATAGGAACGTGGCCCAACGCCATCGCCCTGCTCCGGGCGACCCCTTGTTTCTCTCCCAACATCCCACCCCCGAGAGCTTGGTTGTCCAAGCCTCTGCCTCCCAAACCGCCTTCCCTACCGCCCCTCCGGATAGGGAATCCAAACGCCTGGACCAATTTGGGAAGAAGGCTTTTTCTTCCTCCAGTGCTGGCTTGCGGTCCGTCAACACCGCTTGCCTTTTGGGCCGATATACCCACTCCCTGTGGGATTCGGTGGCGGCTGTTTTGCCGCAGTGTTCTGAGGAGGTCCAGACACTGCTTACCCGCGCCATTGCGGAAGGGCGAGATGCGGCTAAATACACCATACGTTGTGCCCTTGATACCGCCGACTCGCTGGGCAGATCGCTTGCAACGACGGTGGCGCTACGTCGCCACGCCTGGCTGAGAACAACTGGTTTCTCGGGTGATGTCCAGAATACACTCATGGACATGCCCTTTGATGGAGTCGGTCTTTTTGGTTCAAAGGCAGACCATGCGCTGGAGCGTTTTAAGGACTCACGGGATACTGCCAAGTCCCTGGGCCTTTCTGTTGTACGCCCTCCGCTAACCTCTGCTTTTCGCCCCTTTCGTGGCCACGGAAGGGGCGCCCAGTCACGTCAGCTGCCCAGCCACCGGCCCGCGCAGCAAGCGTCTTTGCGTGGCAGAGGACGTGGATACCGCCGTGGCGGTTCGGGCAACCAGCGTGCGGGTCAGGCCACCACCTCCAACCCGTCCGCGGCCTCCAAGCCCTCCTAGTCCCTCTTTTCAGGTGCACAGCACGCCAGTAGGGGGCAGGGTCCGCCATCACCTTCACCACTGGCGTCCCATCACCTCGGACAGGTGGGTCTTGGACATTGTCCGAAGGGGCTACTCCCTCCCTTGGAGACCACCCCCCAGCCATGCCACCTCAATTCCACTGCATGTCAGGGGATCACTTGGTGCTTCTGCAGAAGGAAGTCACGGCCCTCTTGGCCAAGAGGGCCATCGAGCATGTTCCGACCCCAGAAGTAGGACGTGGTTGCTACTCCCACTACTTTCTGGTGCCCAAAAGGACAAGGAGGACATGCGTCCTATCTTGGACCTCCGGAACGTCAATCGCTTCCTCCGGAAGGAGAAGTTCAAGATGCTCACCCTAGCTCAGGTCTTGACTGCCCTCGACCCTGGAGACTGGTTGGTAGCGTTGGACTTGCAGGACGCTTATTTCCACATCCCCGTCCTGCCGGCCCACCGGCCTTACCTACGGTTCACGGTAGGCCTCGAGCATTTTCAGTTCACCGTGCTCCCTTTGGCCTTACAAGTGCCCCTCGGGTGTTCACGAAAGTGATGGCGGTGGTCGCAGCTCATCTGCGCCGGGCAGGGGTTCCAGTCTTCCCCTACCTCGACGACTGGCTGCTGAAGGCGGGCTCGTCCCAGGCAGCCGTCTCCCACCTCCAGACTACGGCCGAACTCCTGCACTCGCTGGGGTTCTCCATCAATGTGCCGAAGTCGCATCTGATTCCTTCTCCACAGCTCCTTTTCATCGGAGCAGTTCTGGACACGACGCAGTTTCGGGCCTATCCTCCCGAACGGCGAGTCCGGGATATTCAGGCTATGATTCCAATCTTTCAGCCTTTATCCTGGGTTTCGGTACGGATGACCCTGAGGCTGCTGGGCCTCATGGCCTCCTGCATCCTGCTGGTCAATCATGCCAGATGGCATATGCGGGCTCTGCAGTGGGACCTGAAGTTCCAGTGGGCGCAGCACCAGGGCAACCTGTCCGATCACGTCCAGATCTCGGAGGGGGCTGCAAAACAGTTGCAATGGTGGCTCTCGAACCGGCAATGGGTCATGGGCAGATCCGTCTCCCTTCCCCAGCCAGAGCACACAGTTGTGACGGACGCGTCCCTTCTGGGATGGGGCGGTCACATGGGAGAGGCGGAGATCAGAGGCCTCTGGTCTCCGGCGGAGTCCCGGATCAAAAATCAACCTTCTGGAGCTCCGGGCGATCCGACTTGCACTCAAGGCATTCCTTCCCTCTGTCAAAGGGAAGGTAGTGCAGGTGTTCACAGACAACACCACCGCCATGTGGTACTGCAACAAACAAGGCGGGGTGGGGTCGTGGACCCTCTGTCAGGAGGCTCTGCGCCTCTGGACATGGCTGGAACATCAGGGCATGTTCCTGATGGTTCAACACCTGGCAGGTTCCCTGAACGCCAGGGCGGACGAACTCAGCCGCAGGTGCATGATGGATCACGAATGGCGTCTTCACTCGGAAGTGGCGCAAGGTCTCTTTCTGCAGTGGGGAGAGCCTTGGTTAGATCTATTCGCCACCGAAGAGAACGCGCAATGTCATCAGTTCTGCGCGTTGGAATTTCCAAGGCGGCACTCGCTCGGCGACCGCTTTTCGTCGCGAGTGGAGTTGCGGTCTGTTGTACGCCTTTCCGCCTATACCACTTCTACCCAGAGTGTTGAAGAAGATTCGGCACGACCGGGCCCAAGTCATTCTTGTGGCTCCGGACTGGGCTCGAAGAGTTTGGTATCCCGAGCTACTCATTATGAGCGTCGATCCCCCGATCCGTCTGCCTCTTCGGGAGGATCTTCTGTCGCAGCAGCAGGGGACGGTCCTCCACCCAAACCTGTCCAGCCTCCACCTGCTTGCGTGGAGATTGAGCGGCGGCAGTTGATTCCTTTCGACTTGCCTCCCGAAGTTTGTGATGTGATTCTGGCAGCCAGGCGTCCCTCCACTAAGGTGGTATACGCCTGCAGGTGGAACAAGTTTGTGGCATGGTGCACAGCAAAGGCTGTGAACCCTCTCTCTGCCCCTCTTTCTGAGGTTCTTCTGTTCCTTCTTTCCCTGGCCCAACAGGGTTCTGCCCTGGGTACCATCAAGGGCTATCTTTGTGCCATCTCTGCCTTCCTCAGGCTTCCTGATCAGCCCTCCCTTTTCAAGTCCCCTGTTGTTAACAGGTTCCTAAAAGGCATTACACACCTCTTCCCTCCTGTTCCGTTTGTGATGCCTCAGTGGGACTTGAACTTGGTTCTTACCTTTCTTATGTGCGCTCCCTTTGAGCCTCTACATAACTGTCCTCTTCGTCTTCTGACTCTGAAGACAGCCTTTCTGGTGGCCATCACCTCCGCTCGGCGGGTGAGTGAGCTCCAGGCTCTATCATGCAAACCTCCCTTTCTGTCTGTCCATCCAGACAAGGTTGTTCTTAGGACGCGTCCATCCTTCTTGCCAAAGGTGGTTACTGCCTTCCACATTGGGCAGACCATCACTTTGCCCACCTTCTTTCCGCCTCCGCATCCTTCCAGAGAGTAAGAGAGGCTCCACCGTCCTGGACCCAAAACGTGCGCTTTCCTTTTATATCAACCGCACACAACACTTCCGGGTGGATGACCAGCTCTTTGTTGGCTACGTGGGCGCCAAAAAGGTCGGGCGGTGCACAAGAGAACCATCTCCCGCTGGGTGACCTTGTGTATCAAAGCCTGCTATTCTTTGGCTAAGAAGGAGCCTCCTGTTGGGCTGCGTGCCCATTCCACCAGGGCAACGGCTGCTACCACGGCTTTAGGCCGCGGTGTTCCGCTGCAGGATATCTGTCAGGCAGCTAGGTGGGCCTCGCTGCACACATTTACAAAGCATTACTGCCTTGACAGTCAGGTCCGGAGGGACGGCTTCTTTGGCCGTTCTGTCCTCCGGGACTTCCTTGTCTGATCTTTGTTCGCAGACCCACCACCGGGGTTGGTATTGCTGGGGTATCTATTCTAAGGTAAGGAATCTGTCACTAACGTGTCTCTTTCAGATGCACAAGTTACTAACTTGTGTAACGATATATCTGTAAGAGACAGTAGTTAGTGACAGATTCCTACCGCCCACCCATCCTCCCCGTTCTGCGAACTGATTTCTAGGGTTAAGGACATCCCTTTCAGGGCCCTAGTATTTTTCAGACACCTATGTCAGCTTCTTGCATGGCTCTGCGTTCCTGGCGCGGAAAGTCGTGTACAGAACTGACGTCAGCGCGCAGGGGCGGCGTCTAAGTACTGCCCGCGACGTCATCCCGGCGATCACGACGCCGACGACGGACGTGGAGCCGCACGACGCCGCCTACCGACGCGCAAGGGTACTGCTACGCAAAAACTTTCCGGATCCAGCCTGACGCCTGGGGATATTCTAAGGTAAGGAATCTGTCACTAACTACTGTCTCTTACAGATATATCGTTACACAAGTTAGTAACTTGTGCTTTATGGTTTAAATCTTTTTATTGAAGCAACAGCCAGTGCAGCTATATAATATGCGAAAGACTTCAATACATGAGTTATGCAGAACCCAGGAGCGAAGCTTTAGCACAGGCATTAACGGAAATGATTCAAACAGAAAAATTAACAATAACAATTCACCCCGTCCCCCTGTCCACTGCGTGTTAGGAATCGTGTCTCGGTATGAGGGGTCGCCTCTGCGGCGTAACCCGCTAAATTGTATCGTCTGGTGAGGTAAGTCGTAGGAGGCAGAGGTATCTGGGGCACGTTAGTTCCCCGAACTCTTGGACCAGGAGAGCTAAGAATGGTTGCCAAAGCTCTCCAAAGGTTGAGCCTTTCCCTGCCAGCGTGAGTGTGATCTTCTCCATCCCTAGTATGTGCCACAGTCGCTGAAGCCAACCCGTGTGGGAGGGAATCCGAGGAGTCTTCCAGTAAAGTAATATATTTTGAGTGGCCGTACCTAGTGCTATCGCTATCTGACGCCCTCTTTTAGACTTGAGGGGATATGTAAGGGGGTTCGGGACTCCCAAGAGGACATAGGCCGGGAATCTGGGGAGCTCCGTATCTAGGTGTTTGTCAATTTCATCCAAAATTTGAGACCAGTACTGTTGTAGGTGCTCGCATTCCCACAGGTGATGAACCAGCGTTCCAGGTTTCCCACACCCCCTCCAACAGGTCGCACTGTGTGTGGGGTCGGCTTGGTGCATGCGCTCTGGAGTGTAGTACCAGTAGGTGGCTAATTTGGGGAGTGTTTCTGTGAGGCCCATATTACTTGCGGTGTGCCGCGCTCTGTAGTATACCCCTTCCCATTCTTTGTTGCTGAGTTCACGACCGAGGTCCGTCTCCCAGCGTGCGCGGCCTGCATTGTATACGTGCGTGTATCGAGTGAGTAGCATTTTATATAGGTCCGAAATTAGTTTCTTATCTGATGACCGAGTGACGAGCCATCGTTCGTAAGGGGTGAGATGTCTTTGCGCCTGTGGCCTGTTGTCAGGGTGTAGTGCCCAATGTCTTAGTTGCAGATAGCGCAACCTTTCGGATTCCAGGAGGCCGTAGTCGGATCTAAGCTGAGGGAAGGGGATGACGCCCTCTACATCAAATAAGTGACCCAGTGCTTGGCATTCCGTGGTTCTCCAATGTATGAAAGAAGTCTCGCCCATCCCAGGGCTAAAGTCAGGGTTGTCAAAGAGTAGGGTGAGGGGAAAGTTGTCAGCCCGTGTCTCCTATTGGTCTGGTCCCAGGTTGTTAATGTGGTGCGTGTAATGTGCGAAGCGTATAGATTGGGGGGTCTGTGCGACTCCTTAAGGAAGGGGATCTTCCTAAGGGAAGTGCCCGCCACCGCTCGGTCCTGGAATAGCCAATGCTTCTCTGATTCAGTGCGGCTCCATTCAACTAAATGCCGTAACTCCGCAGCTTTGTAATAGAGCGTGATATCGGGGATCCCAAGACCACCTTCGCTAGGCGGGAGAGTGCTTACAATCCTCTTCATTTTTGGCTTGCGACCATGCCAAATGAAGAGGGAGACCTCCGACTGCACTCGACTCAGCCAACCAGTGGGGGGCTGTAAGGGGAGCGTCTGAAAGAGGTATAGGATTTTAGGCAAGATTGTCATTTTAACAGCCACTATCCTCCCTAGCCAGGAAATGGGGTAATCTTTCCAGCGCTGCAGATCAGAGCGGATTTGAGTGTGTAATTTAGCATAGTTAACAGACGCCACGGCCTGTAGAGTGGGAGCTAGATGAATTCCCAAGTATGGGACCATCTCATCGGACCACTATATGGGGTGCTGACTTTGGAGGTGTGCTTGCGTAGATAGTGGCAATGAGAGATTTAGGGCGGTGGATTTTGCGATGTTTACCTTGAACCCGGAGGCCTTCGCGAAGGCGTCCAGCTCCGACAGAAAGGCTCCCAAGGCTATCTCTGGGTCCGCTAGGGTGACGAGGACGTCATCCGCGTAAAGGCTTATGGTGTGCACGTCGCCCCCGAAGCGGATGCCCGTGATTTGTGGGTGTTTCCCGACTCTCTGCGCTAGCGGTTCCATGTACAATGCAAAGAGCAGGGGTGACAGAGGGACACCCCTGTCATGTGCCTCTACTTATGGGGAACGGAGCTGATGTATGTCCATTAACTCCCACTGAGGCCGCAGGGGAACGGTAGCAATTGAAGATTTGCGTCCTCATTCTCTCCCCCAGGCCAATGCGGATCATTGTCTGTTCTAAATAGGGCCAGGGCACCCCATCGAAGGCCTTTTCAGCGTCGATGGTGAGGAGCATATAGTCCTCAGGGATTCGCGACACCTTCTCTATGAGATGGAGGACCCTCTTTGTGTTGTCACTAGTCTGCCGTTGGGGAATAAAACCCGCCTGGTCGGGGTCTATCAAACCTGGCATATAAGGGGCCAGTGGAGCCGCAAGAATCCCAGTGTAGAGTTTCAAATCAATGTTCAAGAGGGAGATAGGCATGTAGTCCCCGCCGCAAGTCCTATCTTTCCCTGGCTTGGGGATGACCACAATTGCGGCTGCAAGCATGGATTTGGGGATCGCTCCTGGGGACGCAAAGGAGTTATAAAGCCTGGTCAGTTGTGGCGCTAGGGTGGAACAAAATTGTTTGTAAAAGGCCGCTGTGTAGCCGTCCGGGCCAGTAGATTTAGCTGGCTTGAGTCTTGAAATGGCCGCTATGACTTCTTCGATTCGTATGTCCCTATCCAGGTGTTCCGCCTGATCCGGGGTCAGTGTGGGAAGACACGCCTGCATCAGATGAGCATCAATGTCCTCCTCTGCTAACTGCTGCCCATTATAAAGGAGGGCGTAGACATTGCGAAACGTCTCAGCAATAGCTGCGTCATCCGTGACCACTCTCCCCTCTTGATCCCGGATCTCTTGGACCCCCTGGAGCTGTCTAACCCCCCGTAGTATGTGTGCTAGCAGGCGCCCGCATTTGTCCCCTCCAACGTAAAATGAGTGGCGCAGACGCAGCACGGCATACTCTGCCCTGTCGCGGTCAATGGCTGCCAGCTGTGCCCGGATTGCCGTCAGTTGGCGCCAGGTCCGAGGAGCCCCTGTGCGTTGCTGCATTTGTTCTAGTTCCCTCACCTTCTGAGTAAGGTCGTCTCGCTTATGCTTGCGTTCAGCGTTATCTGCCGACGATATGGTGATTAGTTCGCCCCTGATTACTGCTTTAAGAGCTTCCCATCTGGTGGACAGGAGGGTATCTGGGTTGTCATTGTGTGATAGGTACTCGTCAAGTGCACGTTGCACTTGATCAACTACATCTGCGCGCTGTAAGAGGGTTTCGCGACGGCACCACTGTCGCGCTGGTTGTTGGATAGGCGGAAGCGTCAGGGTGGCCACGACTGGCGCGTGGTCGGACAATGCTGCTACTAGGATTTCTACCGCCATCGTGATATCGCGGAGCGCCCCAGAACCTATCAGATAATCAAGTCGCGCGTAGATTTTATGAGCGCTAGAGTAGAAGGAGTATCCTCTGAGCTGCGGGTGGTAGCATCTCCAGAGGTCCACCAATCCCAAGTCGTCCAATCTAGCCAACCCTGCAGGGGAAAGAGCGCCCACCTGTCCTGTGCGTTGGGCTGACCTATCTAAAGAGTTGTCAAATACTAAATTAAGGTCGCCCCCCCAGCAGAATCTTACGCTCTGGAGTAGCAGTAGCTTCGGTCAGAGCCTCGTGGAGAAACCGTTCTTGTCCCTCGTTGGGTGCGTATAAGGACCCGATGACTAGTGTGTGTGTCCCCACCGTGAACTGGTAGGAAAACAACCTGTCCTTAATTTCTGCCACCGTTTGTACCACCTTCCCTTTGAATGTCCGGGAGACTAAAATCGCTACCCCTGCCGACTTGGAGGGCTTGGACGAGAAAATTGTGTAGGAAAAATGTGGGACTTGAGTCGATGACAATCTTTCGAGAGAAGGTGCGTCTCTTGTAGAAGACAGATGTCTGCGCCGGTACTCTCCAAGTATGAGAGGATCGCCCGGCGCTTGACGGGGTTATTAAGCCCTCTCACGTTAAACGTGAGAACTTTGAGAGTAGTAGGAGGCATCTAGAGCATTAGGCCTGACGTGCGTTTGGGGGGGGGGGGGGAACCTGGAATAGGATCCGGATGTGTTGGCTATTATGCAACGGTAGGGTGGGCCCGGTATACCAACAGCGCGACTATGGGGTTCGGGAAGCAGTGGACGGGGGACCCCAAGAAGAGAAAAGAAAAAGAAAAAAACCCCTTGAAAAACTGACGTAACAGACGCCAAGAAAAGTTTGTAGTTCATAGTTCAGTCCATCATCCAGAGACGATCGGCAGTAGGTCTTCATGGGAACCATGTTGTGGCCGAAGTTGTCTCTCTGCCTCTCCTGCCGCCCGTCCCATTGTCAGAGGAAGGAAGAACGTGTGTCCCATGCAATGTTCACGGGATCTGCGTCTTTGCCAGCGCCTCTGACAGGGCATCCAGCACTGCTTGTTGTCCTTTCGTGATTTCTGCTGGATCAGGTCGTTTGGTGCGGCGCCGTCATCCTTGTTGCCGCCAGCGCGGTTGTGTATCTCCAGTCCCGCGGGTGGGGCTGCTGTCTCTATCGTCTTCATCTGGGATGTCAACTCCCAGCAACTGGCTTGCTTCAGAGAGGGAGCAGAGTTGGTAGAGTTTGCCATCCAATCGGAAAATAAGTCGGAATGGGTGCCCCCAAGAGTATGAGATGTTGCGCTGGCGCAGATGTGCAGTGATAGGTCGAAAAGTCTTGCGCTTCTGCAGAGTGAGTGCGGCTAGGTCCTGGTACAGAACTGGGGTCTGGTTTTGGAAGGTGATCGGGTGCATCAATCTGGCCTTGCGGAGGATTTCCTCCTTTGTGCGGAAGTCTTGGACACATACCAAAATGACCGCCGGGGGAGCTTTGTCGGAGCGGGGGAGACCCACCCTGTGTGCTCTGTCTATTTTGAGGTCCGTGTCGAGCGGGTTACCCAAGACCTGATTAAAAAGTTCTCTCACGTAAGTGAAGATGTCGCCAGTCTCCTCGTTCGCTCTCACCCCTCGAATTCTGATATTATGGCGGCGGGAGCGGTTCTCCAAGTCTTCGAGGTGCGTTTGCAGATCTACCTGCTGGTCATGGATGCGGATGACCTCCTGTTGTAGGGCAGCCAGTTCAGTGTCCCTGTTATCACCCTTGTCCTCCAGAGCCGCAACTCGTTCGCCAATATTGTCCACATCTTTGCGTGTCTTTAATTTCAGATGTGAGGTCTCGTTTGACATTTTGCAAATCGTCGCACAATGTAGTGAATAGGGATTCCAGGAAGGCCCGCGTCACCGGCTCCTCTTTAGGGTCGCCCATCTGTGATGTGGTAGCGTCGCTCGCTGGTGAAGGGTCCGACACGGCTCCACCCTGAGGGCGTGCGAAGAGTTCCTTTAACGTTTTGTCCTTCTTCCCTCGGGTAGAGGACATATTCTTTTCCGGTAGAGCGGGGTGTGCGTTGGCAGGTCAGGACCGATCAGGGCCCAGGATTGGGACCCCCGAACAGTGTTGCGGGCGTGGGGAGACTCTGTGTGTCCCTTCTCTGCATGTACGGCGCGCTGCTGCTGGTCCACCCTGTCTGTACGCCAGCCCCGTATTGGTCTGCCTCCTTGAGGGGTGAAGAACCCCAACTTAAGTCATGGCGGACTCTGTGTGCTACGAAGGAGAACTAACGGGCGTGAGCGACCTCCTGTATGCCCTTCCTCGTGCCGGCGGGCGCCCGGTGTTGCCGAGGAGTCGCAGCCAACGATTATCAGGTGGAGCCTCCCCTCTGGGTCTTCCTATCCTTGCCACCTGAAGCGCTAGTGCTCCTCCTGACCGGGAGATAAAGAACCTCACCCCTGGCGTGGCCCCGTGAACGGGCTGCTGTGTGGTGGTCTGTGTTGCTGCTGCTCCACTCCAGCCCCGCCGGTGGGTCTCAGGCTTGTAAGTCTTGTGCTTGGTGACCGGGCCAGTCCCCGAATAGAGGCCAACGACCAGTATCCCTAGAAGTCCCAGGCCGAAACCAGGGCCGAGCGGGGGCCGCACAGCACGCCCACAAGCCGCACCCGGGCCGCTTCCGTAGGCCGCCGGGCCCCACCCTCGGCGGCCACCTCTAATGGCGGCCGCGCTCGAACACTCCCGGTTCCGACTGTTAGCTCTCTCAGGGCCTGACTGCCTCTCCAATGGTGCCGGGTGGGTCCAGGAAACGGGGCGACACCCGAGGTGTTTCAGGGAGTCCCACCTGAGTGATGCAGTGTCTACTGTGTGCGGGCGTGTCGCGGCTCGTGTCTGAACAGCGGGGCCTCCTCCCGCTCACTGTGCCCAAGTGTGCTGGCCTGCGCTCCTCTCCCTCCTTGGTGCAGGCTTCCCCCTTACCCAACACTTTGAGGCCGATGGGGAGGGATGTGATCTGGGCACTGCAGTTTCCTCTCACCGGGCTCTCAGGGGGCGCTGCTGGGCCGGGCCGAGCCGACTCTCCCCCCTCTCTCTGTGCTAATCCAGTGATGCGGGTCACTAGTGCTGCCCCCTCACCTGCCTGCGATGTCGTCGTGTCTGGGATGCCGCGATCATCAGGGCCGGGTCCTTGCCGCTCCCTCGGTGTCAGGTTCGTCACAGGGTTGCCAGACAAAATGGCGGGTGTCCCTCCCCGTCTGTCTCCACAGCCGGGCCCCACGGCTGCAGGACCGCGCCCGGGACGACTCCACCCAGGGGAGCCTCCTCTGGTCAGTCGCTAGGTCGGCAATGCGGCCCGCTGCAGCCTCTTCCCGGCTTCTGCGGGCGGTCCGGAACCTCTCCGCCGGGCCGCGGCCCCGAGATCAGCGGCGCGGCCCAGCAGTTCCGTGCTCCGCGGCGCAATCCAGCACCAGCGGCCGTCAGCTTGACACTTCCCGGGTCCCCGGAGACGTCGCTTCGCTGGGGCACCTTTCCCGGGTGATCCTAAAGCTGTAAGCGGCCAGAGGCCGGTGCTTTGCTAGGCGGTCGGCAGGAGAGGCAGGGAGACACGTCCTATCTCGCCGCCATCTTGGCCACGCCCCGGGTACTTCATTTTAGAGAGGCGAAAAGAATATTAATGACAGGGAGCATCTGGTCCGGTTGTTATTTCTATAAGCCAGTTCTTGTTTAACATCTGTATTAAGCGGGAAAAGTTTTTGAAATTATTGTAAATTCAATGCATGTGTTGGCTTGAGAATTTTTTTTTTGTATTTATGCATCATGTATATATGTTTTACAGTTTTTACTATTGCCTATTTCTCTCTAAAAACACTTTACTTTTATGAACATGGCACTTTTTAATACATAATGGATTTTATGCATTAGGAACTGGGGAGAATTAATTTTTTTTGCAGAAATCAGATTATAACATGATGGATTATTTTCATAGTTTGAGAGCAACATCAGAAATGAAATCATATTGTGGGTGACTGTTGGGGATAAGTTTTATGATTGCATTTTATTGTCTTATTCATATTATATTTATATATCAAGTTATTGAATGAATCGTTTTTTGTTCCTTTGATGGTTTGAAACCGAATAAAGTATCCTGACTAAAGCCAATATCACCTGTCTGCAGGTGCGAATTCCATTTTGATTAAAGGGGATGCAGGAGTAGGCGTTGTTCGTTTGCCAAACTTGTGAAGTTGCAGATTATATGGACCAGATATTCCAATCTGTGGCTACATAGTCGGCAAGTGTTGTCTCCAAGCTTCCTCTTCCATGGTGGAAGGTGGGGTAAAATCGGTATTATGCCCAACTGATATTTTAAAAATGTCTCTTTCAAAAGAATATTAAATCCTGCGCTCAGGTACATTTGTGGTTTAGTTGCAACATAGTTGTTTAGTACAAGCCAGCCATGTGCCCTCCTTTCAAGTGTAGCCTTTTCTTCTTCCATTGACAGCGCTTTGATGGAATTAGTGACTGCTTTCTTAAAGCTAGTGTAGGTCGCTGATGACTCCCATAGGCTATTCAGGCCTAGTTGACATATGGAGTCTCTAAGGTACGCTCCGGCCGGTGAATTCCCTCTTAGTGACAGTTCAGCCCAGATTTACCAGTTTAATGTATCTTGCTCTGCTCCTCTGATCTTATGCCAGTATTTTACAAATGCACTCCTTCTAGCCAAGGACTGTTTCTGTAGTCCAAACTCTAGCCTTATTTGCGCGGGAGAGGTGTAGTTTGGAAGATGAAAGATCGTTCTATACAACCTGATGGTTATTTTTTTCACAGTGGTAGCATCTCTTCCTCGCATTGCTTCACTTCCGTATGTTATCGTCGGAAGGATTTTGTTTGAATTACCTCGAGTAGGGGCGCCAGGGAAGGCCCGGTAAGTGTTTTTTTTAGAGCCTTCAAAAGGTTATTGTGTTGCCTTTCCGTCTTAGTACTTCTATTTGAGGGTTGAAGGAAACTTTCTTGTCTAGCAGGACTCCTAAATATTTGTATTCTTTTACCAGTTCAAGTCGGTGTGCATCCAGACGCCACCAGGGTTTTTTTCTTTTTGGTGAGGTTTATGGCCATTGTTTTTGTTTTGCCTAAGTTGATCTTCTAAGTGTTCTCGTGAGTATTCTTGTGTTACGTCGAGTAAATGTTGGAATCCAATTGGTGTTCGACTTACTAAAAACTAAGTCATCGATGTATAGAAGGTTGGAGATGGTCGTCTTGCCGAGCTTAGGGGCGTGCGATTTGCAGTTGTCCAGACTTGCAGGTAGGTCTGCCATGAAGAGGTTGAATAACATGGGAGCTAGGACGCACCCTTATTTTAGCCCCTTTGTTGTACTGGTGCGTCTCGAAAGGTGTATCCCAGACCCCAGTTTGACTTTTACCCATGAATCCGTGTGTAATTAGACTAGTTGTTTTAGCAGGGCTGGTGGTATGCCCCATCTTTCCAGCTTCTGCCAAAGTCTTGTTCGATCAATGTGGTCAAAAGCCAAGCTTTAGCCAATGAAACACGGGTATAGTTGTTGCCTGGCTTCCTTTGCGGCGTCTATCAAAAGAGTTAGGGCCATGATGTTGGTAGTTGTTCCCATGTGTTTGCAGAAGCCAGTCTGGTTTATTGGTATGATAGATGAGGAGGAGGCCCAGGTTTTCAGTTCTTCCAGGATCAGTCCTGCGTAATATTTAGCATCGTTGTCGATAGGGGCAACAAGGCGGTAGTTTTTCACATCGCCCTTGTCGCCCTGCTTGTGAATTGGTGAGATTATATTTCCACGATTCTGGAATTTTTCCATTGACCATGATCTGGTTGTATACTGGTACTAAGATGTTGGACCAGAACTGTGGATCTTGTTTGTATAGTATTGGCGGAATCCCATTTGGTCACTGGGCTCCTTCTGGCCTCCCTTTTCCAATTTGCCTCATTATCTGTGGTTTTGTTATCTTGAGTGGTTCTTCTCGCAGATTTTGGAGTCCTTCATTTCCTAGGAGTTCTTTTCCTGCTTCGGAGTGTTTTTTTCTGTTTTTTAGTTCCAATTGCATCTTGTCGCCTGTATTTGCCCCAATATCTTCCTCGTACCCGTTTCTCTCTGGGCCGGGACTGTTGAAGTGATTGTGAAGAAATGTGGCCCAGTCGTCCTCTGGAAGGTAGGAGTCTATTCCTTGATTAGAATGGCGTTGAAAGGAATTGATTGTTTGCCAGAACTTTGCACTGTTCTTGCTTTTTGAATCGTTGAGTAGGCTTGCCTACATCATTTCATTTTCTTTCCTCTTTGTGGCCCATTTTGTCTTTCCTTGAGTTTCTTCAGTTCCCCCCCCAAAGGGAGTTCTCCTGCAGGTTCCGACTGAGCTTCCTTAAGGTTTGGTTTATGGCAGATTTGAGTTTTGTTATTTGAGGCATGTTATCATTACCTGATTATATCTTACTTAGAGTTCCTTTTCTGGCTCCTGCGTTAGTTGCAAACTTCTCCCTGAGGGTGAGGGTTAAGTTCTCCCACAAAGCTAAGGGACTCTTTTTTTGGTGTGAATTTTCAAGAAGGATTGATTTGGCTGATTCTAGAAGCTTCTCCGCTGAATCGCGATTGCACTTGATCCTTTTATTGTTAGTGGCATATTCTGTGGCTATTGCTTTAATTGCTGTGTGTAGCGGGGGAGCAACGCCTTTGAAGATGACTTCTTGTGTTGAGTGATCGCTCTCGATCGGTTCTCCCAGCCTGTAAGAAGAAATTTTGTGAAACAGTGAGAGTGTCGTAAATGTGTAGTCGATATGTGAAGTGGCAGTTCTCGAATAAAACGTGGGAGCTGGTGGGATGTCTTCCTGGAAGCCTCCATTCAGGGCTCTAAGGTTGAGGTGTTCAAGTTCCCTTATTAGGTGTGTACCTAATTCAGTCTGCTTATTTATGGTGCATTTAACCTGCATTGGGATTTTCCACACCCTGTTTAGGTCTTGTAGCAAGTCATCTTCAGTGAGTGTTCCCATGAGTTGTAGGTTGAAGTCTCCTGCGACTATGATGTTGTCGTTCTCTTCCTCAATGATTCTAAGCAGCTTGTCAATTAATTGTTTAACCCCATCAGACTTATTCCTAGGATGTAAGTAAACATTTACAATTCTAATCGGTCGTTCGTCTTTGTTGATTCTGATCGATGTTGTTACTGCTAATAATTCATTTGGTGTTGATATAGTAGCATTCAATTGTTTGACTGGCCCTAGTGGTGTTATTGATATATAAGTTGGCAAGCCTCCTTTCCTGTGGCCAAATCTTCCTTCTTTCCGGGTGAGGATATGTTGGGAATTATGCCCCTGCAGCTTTATTGGTTGATCAGCCCAGGTTTCTTGAAGAAGTACAAGATCGAAGGATTGAAGGTAGGTCTTTAGTTGTGGGTCTCTTTCTTTGTTTGAGAAGCCACTGATGTTCCATGTGCACATGCTGATTGTTCTGAGCTCTGCTGAATTATGATGGTTGTGGCGAGTTGTCTATCATTGGCTGTTGGACGCATCGAATGTTTGAGTTACCCGACTGCAATTACCCCTATTTGTTTTGTCCCGTGGCTCATTTTGTTTCCTTGTTTTATTCTTATCCCTTGAATAGTTGGGGTGGATTGTAGCCGGGGATGTACTTCTTGCAGCCCTTAGTACGGAATGGGTGGTGTATTGCTCCTGAGGGCCAATTGCTGATAATTTTTCAGTTAGTAATGGGGTAGGGTAGCCCGGTTTATGGTAGGGGTATATCCTTTTCCCCCATTGTTGGAATGTGAGCGATTCATTCATTATCTTCTTTGATATTTCTTTTGTAGTCCATGTTGTTTTGGTTGCCTCTAGTCCTTGGGAATTGTCAGCGTAGAGAAATTCTATGGATACTAGGTCAGCTAAGTTCACGTCTTCCAAGTTCCTTGTAGCGTGGAGGAGGCGCATTATGTTTCCTCTATTTAAAATATCTCCTTTTCCCCTGGATTTGTATTCTGGCTTGAATATTAATGAGTTTGTTAACAGTTGTTTGTTTTCTAAACTCCTTTTGTTCTGTGTTCGCATCCCTGTAGTTTGAGCTTGTGGTGCAACGTTGGTGTCCACGTTAGCGTCACTCCCTGCTTTCTAAAGGCTCTCCGGGCTCCATAATCGTTCTTGTTATACTGTAGTCAGATTTTTTCCTTGTGGCCAGTGATTTGGGGGTTTGTGAGCCTTTTGCTGCTACTGGGGACATGTGGTTGTAAGGGCCTATTTCTTCCTATGTTGGTGGGTGGTTTTCTGCTGGCTCGGTTTGGCCCAAGGTTGGCCCAAGGTTGGCCCAAGGTTGGCCCTGTTTCAGGTTGGGCCTTATGTTCTAAGGTTCTTATGCAGTGTGGCGAGGATGGTTTTTGACATGCTGTCTTGGTGTTCCAGAATTTCAGTTTGCATGTCCACTTATTGCTTAGTCTTGGTAATTCAGGTTGCCTGCTAGAAGTTAGGCTTTCTGTTTTTCCTGCTTGTATCGTTGTTGCTTGGCTTGGTTCCTCTTCCATTTTTCTTAGTGGGGCAGGTGATTATTTTTTCGGTTTGCGTCATTGTTACCCGAGTTGATCTCTCTTCCATTACTTTTAATTTTACAGGTCGATGAGAGAGTGTCTGTTGTTGGTCAATCTTGAGTTGATCTGTTGATGGCCTTATGGTTGCGTCCCATTCAAGTAGGCCAAGAATCTTGCTTTTCTTATTTCTGCCTTTCTTTCTATGTTTGCAGCAGGTTTGTTTGTTGTTTAGGCTTGCTTTGCCGGTCTAATGCGTAGATGAGAAAGCCGAAGCTGCTGTTGCCACTGTGGTGGGTAATTCTTGATTGCTAGTTGCCCCTGATGAGGGGCTGCCGTTAGGCAGGGCTTTGTTGTTGTTGTCGTTCTGCGCCTACCCTTGGTTGCTCTTTCTGCAGTGGGGCGACAATGGCATTTCTTGATCTGAAGCTTTGTTTTAGGTCCATTATTAGGCTGTCTAGCATGGTCGGGAGGGTCACCATTTTGTCCAATATTGGCGCACAGGTGCAGTCTGTTTGTGCGGCTGCAACTGCTTGAGCAGCTGCCTGGCCATGTTTTATCAGCCCTTTTAAATCTGCCAGCTTGTCATTGATTCTAGATACAGAATCCGCTAAGGAGTGGAGTACTATCAACTGTAGATCCATCTTGTCTGACTGATATTGTAAGGCAGTCACTGAGTGCTGCATAGTGTTGAAGAGAGTTGCCTAGAAAGAGTCTGATGTAGGAGCGTCGGCGATTATCCCTCTATCCTTGGGCATTGGATAAGTTGGGGTGATTGCTGGATCTGCACTGGTTTTTTGTGTGTAGGAGACTACCAACTTTTCCCAGTCCTTGGTTGCTAAGTATGACATGTCGCATTCGCTCCTTCGGTTTCCTCCTTGTACTGGTGGAGAGTTCCCTCTGTCTGGTAAGAGAGAAATTTGTCCTCAGCCTGTATTGATGGCTCGAAGCTAGCCACTACGGTTTCCCTTGTAGGCGAGCTATGTGGCTGTTGTGAGAGTAGTGGCTTTTGAGAAGAACTGCTTCTAATGCAGGATTTATCCAGATCATGCTGTTCGTGTTGTCCATGCGCTAGTCCTTGTATCGTGTGTTGTCTCCACCTGCCTTTATACTGTCGATGTCTTCGCCCATGCCTTCCTCTGTGCTAAATCTCGATGGCGGAGCCAGGGGTTCTTTGCTGTCTTCCTCCTGATGTTTCTCGTCCACCGTAGGGGGCCCCCCCCCTGATCGGCGATTGCTGTAGTGATTTTTTTATTAGGTTTCTCCCCATCTCTGCGTCTCGTGTGCTGCCCCCTCAGCTCCGTTTTTTTCTTCTGGTCCTCATTTGTCCTTCTGTAGAAGTTTTATTGATTTGCATGGGACATTTGCGTGTGTGTACAGAGCCTCTGGGCAGGAGTTTGAAGGTACTGGCTGTAGAGGGGATTGCAAGCCCATTGCTTTGTCGTTGATGGAGTAAAGTACGGTGCCCGGGTCCTTCAAAAATGCAAATTTGGTATAGATTTTTGGCTGGTAGGCACAGGTTCCAGTCTTCTGTGTCTCTCCGTCAATGCAGATGAGTTCTTCCGTGCCTTTTTTCCTTTGGTCCCTTAGGTCCATGCTTTGCATCCTGCTCTACGTTGTTGCTGGTGCTGTTGCAATTGCTGATGCAATTTTTGCTTTTGTCACTTCTCTCACCAGCGGGAGCCTTCCCCTTCTGGCTGCCTCTGTGCTTTTTTGCCCTTGTAATAGGGCCTCTCACTTTGCCTGACCTCATGGTTGTGTCCGCTGTTCTTTGCTTTGAAAGTCGTCTCAGTGACCTAAGGACTCTGATTTCCAGCTGATTCCCAGCTTCCGGTTTGACGATCCTCGTCGATCTGTGTCCTTTTCCTTTAAGCTGTGTGCTGTATGCTGGGTGTGTCCTATGGCACGCTCCCTTATTGCCTCAGGAGCTTACTGCGTTATGCAGCTCCCCCTTTGTCTTCGAGCTAATGCGCTGCAGGAAGGCCTGCTTGTTTTTTTTCTGTATCCCTGTTATGCGTTTGTTCCTGCTATGTGCCCTTCTGTTGCAGGTGAGCAAGGTGGACCAGCTGACCCCCAAGCTAACTAAACCCTCTCCCAGGGGCTGTGTGGGCTCACTGTCTGCTTGGCCCCTGCTTGGCCCCCTGCTGTCACTCAGGGCTCCGGCTGTCCGTTAGAGGAGTAGGCTCAGGTTATCCAGGATTTCTCAGGAGCAGTTGTGCAGTTAAGGATTTGTATGGAGCAGTTGTGCAGTTACAGATTTGTTATGGATTGGGCCGCAAATCGGCAAGGCAAGTGGGTGCAGGTGTGGAGCAAAAAAGGATGGGGCAAGTTGTCCGGTCCTTGAGCCTTGGGGCATGCGGGGGCTAAGACAGAGACCTGAGTGGGAGCACTCTATACTGACCGCAAGCTGCACCCATCCTAGCTGGGCTGCTTCTGCGGAAGGTGTGGGCTCACGCTCTACGGCGGTGTGTAATACCGCTGCGCTCGGGTTCTTTACCTTGCCTCCTGCTTGGACCTTGCACTCTGGTGCCTACGTGGCCGGTCCGGGACTCCTCTCTCCTCTCAGCCAGCCGTGCTTGCTCTGCTCCGCTCACCGCAGGTCTGTGCAGGTCTTGTTGCTGGACTCGTCGTGGTGAGGTGGATTCTGCTTCTGCTACCGCTTCCGGGTGAACCTAGACTGGTTGCATGGATGGATTCTCACCAAATTCAGGGTTGATGGTCAAGCATCCCAAAGCACTGTACCTCGACTTAGTACTATACCGTCCCCCAACGTCTCTGCCTAAATCGTCCTCATCCATCCTGGATTATCCAAATACTGATTCTTTTTGTTTTCAGTCCCTTTTTTCAAAGTTTTCACTCGGATCCACAGACCCGCCACAGATCCTCGGCCAAATAAGGGGTCTGTCGACTATGTTGCAGATGGATTTGTGACCGATCCGCAAATATGTTTCCAACCAAAAGCACACATTCAGTACAAAACAAAAACCCATTTAATACAAACATAACCTATTACAATTTATATAACTGTATCCCTGCCTGTGTGTGAGTAGCTGTGTAAAACTGTAGGTGTGTGAGGGGTTATATGGGTGTGTGAGTGGGTGTGTTCGAGGCTGTGTGGGTGTGTAACTGGGTGTGTGAATAGCTGCCTAGTGCCTGTGTGGGTGGTTTTCTGGATCTGTGAGTGGGTAAGTGGCTGTATGGGTGTGTGAGTAGTTATGTAATTGGTTGTGTGGGTGTGTAAGTGGTTCTGTGAGTGGGTATGTAACTGGCTGTGTGGGTCTGTAAGTGGGTGTGACACTAACTGTATGAGTGTGTGTGAGTGCCTGTGTTGGTCTTTGAGTGGATGTATGGGTGGTTTTCTAGTCTCTAAGTGGGTGTGTGAGTGGCTGTATAAGTGTGTATAAATGGGTGTGTGAGTGGTTGCTGGGTGTCAGTGGCTGTTTGGGTATCTAAGTGGGGGTGAGTGGTTTTTTGGATCACTGACTGGGTTTCTGAGTGGCTGTATGGGTGTGTGAGTGGTTGTGTGGTTAAGTGAGTGTGAGAGTGGCAGTGTGGGTCTCTGAGTGGTGTGTGAGTGGACGTATGGTTGTGTGAGTGGATGTGCCAGTGGTTTTGCTGTAGGGGTGTGTTAGTGCCTGTGTGGGTCTGTGAGTGGGTGTGTGAGTGGTTCTCTAGGTCTTTGTGTGGATGTATCAGTGACTATCTCTGTGTGAGTGACTGTATGGGTGTGTGAGTAGATATATGGATGTGAGAGTGGGTACGTGAGTGGTTGTTTGGGTGTGTGAGTGGGTCTGTAAGTAGGTGTTTTTTTATTGGGGTCTGGAACCACAGATACATTGAAGATTCACATGGGAGGTCGCGCTGAGCGCCGTAGTGGATCTACAGATCCTCGTGCACAAAAAAAAAATGTTTTTCCACAATTTCTTCCCCATGACGGACCCCTCCATCAGTGCCATGGGGTCAGGATAGCTCTATCCTGACCCTTTGTATCCTATCTCTACCCCATTCCCAGGAACCGTGTCCTGAGTCACAAAATGGCGGACATAACTTTTCTCTCAAGTTGCGGCCAGCCAATCACTGTATTTCTGTTGGCGCGTAGATCCGCGGATCCACCGAGGTGGATCCGTATCTGTAGATATTCATAAATATTTTCTCTTTATTAACTCCAAAACTACTGAATAGATTTACACAAAATTACAAAAGGCACTTTTTCTGGACCACAATCTAGCTTTCTTACAAATTTGGTGTGATTCTGTTCAGCAGTTCAGGCTGTGGACGTGTCTAAAATCTCTCTGGGAAATTGCATGTGGAAAACGTGTTTTGTAACCCCCCCCCCCCCCCTCTTTCTTGACACCCGCTTGACGAATTGCTCCAAAACTTTACAGACAGCAGCTGAAGTGACAGGCGACAGCAGCTGAAGTGACCGGCACACTAGTTTTGAAAGTTTTTCGTCAAACAGCGCCAAAGTTATTAGCAAAACAAAAAATACTTTTGCTATGGAAACTAGGGGCCAGATGTACGATGCTTTATTTCGGTCGTAAATGGCCCGATTCACAGAATCGGCCGTTTAAGATCAGAAAAAGACATTTTCCCAGGTACCAAATCCTATTTTGCGATTCGGTAACCTAATACTGAATTGCAAAATGGGTTAGCGATTCGGTATTAGGAAAGGGCGTGTTTAGGGCATCCCTTCATAATAGCGGTCGCAAAATATTCTCAATTTACCCCCTACTTCAAGTAGGTGGTAACCCATTCACAAACAGGAAGGGGTCCCCAAGGGACCCCTTCCTCTTTGTGAAAGAATGTAAAAACGTCTTTTAAGAGCAGGCAGTGGTCCCACGGACCCATGCCTACTGTTAAAAAAAAATTATAGAAAACTTTTCATTTTTTGTTTTGACACACATCCCGGACTGCATTTTTTTTTTTTTTTTTTTTAAACGTTGCTTTATTTAAAAGCAAAGCAAAACCAAAGGGGATGATGGACGGAGTGTTGACATTGCAAGCACTCACCCCCAGTCAACTGATCTGGGTTTAATCCATCATCATTCTTTAGCTCACTCCGCCACCCCAGTTCAGACATGGCCATATGCAAATCAGTCTGACCCTGTGCCTCATGGGAACAGTCCAGCCCGAACTGCCAAGCCATGTCTTCCCTGGACCGGAAACAAGCATCCTGGGACCGGTTTCGGGCTCACAGCCCTCATCAGCCAGGCTATCTTGAATCCAGTGGCAAAGTGAGCAAGGGACCCACGTCTGGGCATACCCTGCCAACTTAGGGCGAACAAAGCAAAACCAAAGGGGATGATGGACGGAGTGTTGACATTGCAAGCACTCACCCCCAGTCAACTGATCTGGGTTTAATCCATCATCATTCTTTAGCTCACTCCGCCACCCCAGTTCAGACATGGCCATATGCAAATCAGTCTGACCCTGTGCCTCATGGGAACAGTCCAGCCCCGGGGACCGCCACCCTCCGGGGCTTCTTATTTTTAATGTGTGGGGGGGCCTCGAAGGCCCCCCCAAGCCCCGGGGACCGCCACCCCCCCGGGGCTTTTATTAATTATAATCGCGGGGGCACACGGCTGCCCCGGGGACCGCCACCCCCTCGGGCTTTTAAAAAAAAAAACATAGACCTGTGTGGGGGGGGCTCGAGCCCCCCCACACGCCCCGGGGACCGCCACCTCCCCAGGGCACTAAGTATTTAAATGCGGGGGTCTGTTACGGACCCCCGGGGACCACCACCTCCCCGGGGCTGTGCATGTGATGGGAGGGGGGCCGCGCGGCCCCCCTCCTGGAGCCTGTGATGGCCCTGGGGACCGCCACCCCCCAGGGCCGGCTCCTGCAGTGTCCCGGGGTGCCCACCCCCGGGACACTGCTGTTTGCAATGACAGGGCGGGAGCCGCGCGGCTCCCGCCCTGTCATTGCAAACTGCTTTGCTTCATTGAAGCGAGAGCAGGGAAACCTGCTCTCGCTTCAATGAAGCAAAGCAGATTGCTTTTCCACAAGGAGAGCTGCATGTCAGCAGCTCCCCATGTGGAAAAGCAATGCCGGCTCCCGCAGGACGCGGGGAGCCGGCGGGACCGTGGGGGCATTGGGTCTTCCCCCACGGTCCCCAACGGATAGGGCCTGCCCTGGGGGATGGGGTCCCCGGGGCTAGAAGTGGCCAGGGAGGGGGGCCACGCGGCCCCCCTCCCCAAAAAATAAAATAAAAATAAAAATAAAGGCCGGCCCCGGGGGATGGGGTCCCCGGGGCCAATAGAGGCCTCAGGAGGGGGGCCACGCAATAAAAAAAATATATATTTGGCCATGCCCCGGGGGATGGGGTCCCCGGGGCCGGAATTGGCCACGGGAGGGGGGCCCACGCGGCCCCCTTCCCGTTCAGATTAAAACATTTTTTTTTTTTTTTAAAGGGGTCAGGCCCTGGGGGATAAGGTCCCCAGGGCCCAAAAAAAGGAAAAAGAAGGGGGGCCACACAGCTCCCCTTCTAAAAAAAAAAAAAAGCGATTGTGCCGGAGACCCCGCCCCCTCCCAGCAACACTCCCCTTCAATCCTGAGGCCCCTGGGGGCCAACTAGCCCACCAGGTACCTCCAGTAAGCGCCACAGGGCTGCGTTGCAGAGAGGTGGTCCAGGCCACGCTCCTTTTTACACCTCTCTGCAATGCAGCTCTGTGGCGCTTACTGGGGGTACCTGGTGGGCTAGTTGGACCCCAGGGACCCTCAGGATTCAAGGGGACTTTATCCCGCAACTTAAAACGTGCCACGGGGCGTGTTTGCACAGTGGTGAAGGGAGGGGGCGGGGCCTGAGGTGACATCTGTGCAAACACGCCCTGTGGCCCCTTTTAAGTTGGGGAATTAATTCCCTTTCAATACTGAGGGCCCCTGGGGGCCAACTAGCCCACCAGGTGCTTCCAGTAAGCGCCACTGCGCTGCGTTGCAGAGAGGTGGTCCAGGTTACGCCCCTTTTTACACCTCTCTGCAATGCAGCTCTGTGGCGCTTACTGGAGGTACCTGGTGGGCTAGTTGGACCCCAGGGACCCTCCGGATTCAAGGTGACTTAATCCCCCAACTTACAACGCGCCAGGGGGCGCGTTTGCAGAGTGGTGGAGAAAGGGGGCATGGCCTTTGTCTACCTCTCACCAATCCCACTGCGTGGGGCTTACTGGAGGTAAAAGGTAGGCTGGTTGGCCCCTAAAGGACCCCCAGCAGTGAAGGGGACTTCAATCCCCATCCAAGAGCGCGCCAGGGAGCGCGTTTGTAGAGTGGTGGGCAAAGTGGGCGTGGCCTGGTACGAGTACTTACCAGTGCTGCTGTGTGGGACTGACAGGAGGTAATAGTTTGGGAAGTTGGCCCCCAAGGATGTCCTTGGGGGCCAACTACCCCTCTTGTTAACTCCAGTAAGTCCCACACAGTGGGATTGCTAAGGCGTCTTCGGAGGCCATGGCCCCCTTTCTCTACCACTCTGCAAACGTGCCTCGTGGCAAACTACGGGATGGGGGATGAAGTCCAATTCAGTCCTTAGGGAGTTTGGGGGCCAAGAATCCCTCCTGGTACCTCCTGTAAATCCTACGCAGCGGAATTCCTGAGCGTTGGTTGGACGCCCAGCACCCTTTCTCCACCACTCTACAAACGCGACTACTAGTTAAAGTAGCATATTTCTGCACCTCTGACTTAGAGGTAGTTTTAATCCCCCTGCCCTATTATGTACTAGGGCCTTACAGAGGAGGTCATGCTAATCACAGGGGTACCCCAACGCATAGTGTTCCCTAGTGTATGTAGGTGTTTTCACTGTATTCTAAGTGTCTTTTAGCATAGCACTGGCTCTAGGCCTTGTTAGTCAGACTCAGTTACCACCAGTACCCGTCTGAAAAAGTTGTGGGCACAGGATGATTTTGCAACAAGGCCTCTTTCTGCTCCTCTGTTGGTTCTTTCTGCACATGTCTTGCTTCTTCCTGCACTTTTCTTCGTGTTTGTGGACTTCTGTTGCTTCTTTCTGCATTTCTTTTGCTTCTTTCTGTGCGTTTTTTCTTCTTTCTTCACATGTCCTACCTCTGTAGGCATAGTTAGAAACTAGCATTTAAAAACCTTTGAAATTCACTGAAAAAACCATAGGTTTCAGGCACGTTATAGTTAGAAATTAGCATTTAAAAAACCTTAGAAATTCACTGAAAAACCATAGGTTTCAGGGGCGTTATAGTTAGTTGGACATTTCACTCGTACAAAACCAGAGAAATTCCCCCGTTATAGTTAGTTCAGTTAACTATAACTCGCGCCCCCGCAATGCACTGCTGATGACGTCACATATTACATCACTCATGACATGGTCAGTGACATCACTGATGACATCACTGATGACATCATCCATGTGATAATTTCATGCATCTTCTCACACCCTAATATAACTTTTGATACACCCACTCTAAATTACAGACTGCCATTCTCAAAACCATAGACACTCCAACACCAATAACTACATACACACTCACTGATTCTTAGGTCTACACACACATACACTCACTCACCCATACAGTCACTCATACTTACGGTCACTCAGTATAGGACTATCATATGCACTCATACACCTATATAGACACTCACACACCGCCACTCATCCATAGAGGTACTCACACACCTAGTCAGTCATGCAAATAATTAATCACACTGCCATTTACTCACCTATACAGTTATACACGCACCAGCTCACTTACTCATACAAATACTAGCACATTCTTACGCTCTTATACAATCACTGCTACAAGTACACACTCATCCATACAGCCACTCTCACAATCACGCACTCTCACTTATAGCCATTTATATACTCCAACACACATATATACTGCCTTTCACATATGTAGTTACTCACACATGTACCACTGAGATATACATTCACTCACTAACACACCCATACACACACTCACCCACCCATACAGTCCATCACAGATGCACTCTTGAAACCAAGCACCCAGTGAATCACCCACTCACACATCTATGCACAGTCACACACACCCCACCCACACAAACACTCAGGCACCCATACAGATACTCGGACAACCAATCAATAACCCATGTAGACACTCATGTAGCTATTCACAAACCCATGCAGCCGCTTACACACCAACAGACAGACGGATACAGACATTCACACAGTTTAGTTACTAACCCATGCATTCAGTAAGATACGTTTAATCACTCACTTATAGAGTCAGTCACGCACCTACTAAATCATCCATTCAGACACTTATACACCCACTCATTCTTCAATACGCCTTTCCCTATATATATTAAACATATTTCAAATTTACAGAAACACACAGTCACTGGATGATGTCATCAGTGATGTCATTTGAGATGTCATCAGTGATGTCACTGACCATGTCATGAGTGATGTAATATGTGACGTCATCAGCAGTGCATTGCGGGGGCGCGAGTTATAGTTAGCTGAACTAACTATAACGGGGGAATTTCTCTGGTTTTGTACGAGTGAAATGTCCAACTAACTATAACGCCCCTGAAACCTATGGTTTTTTCAGTGAATTTCTAAGGTTTTTTAAATGCTAATTTCTAACTATAACGTGCCTGAAACCTATGGTTTTTTCAGTGAATATATATATATATATATACACACACACACACACACACACACACAAAGCAAAGAGCTCTGGGTAGTTTCCAAGTGTAGGTGGAGAGCAGCTCACGTATAGAGCACCCTGCAACACACTGAATCTGCTGACCTCAAATGTCTGTTTTTCTAGTCAAGTTTTAAAGCCTAGGATTAGCACAGTGCCAACCACGCTGAGCTAGAAAGGGACAAAGTCTTTTGCCATTTCCACAGCAATGTATTTAGGCATAGGATTAGCATAGTGCCACACAAGCTGATGTGTAGTACTGTGCCTGGAGTTGTAAAAGGCTTTTGTCACTTTACAGCTCGGCAGGTGAGCAGGTTCAGAGTATTGCTGGTGCTGTAGGGTGCTCTATACAGGAGCTGCTCTCCACCTAAACTTGGAAACCACCCAGCTCTCGCCTCGGCTTTTGTACTTAATTTATGCATCACTCTAAACCTGAAAGGGTATTGTTTTGATATATAAAAATAAGTATGGACAGGAGGAGACGCGAGCAGAGATCCGCAGATATGAGCTGCAAGCAGAGGTCGCTGGAAGCGAGCCGCAGGCCGACACGGGGATCTGAACAGCATGACCAGGGGGAAGTAAGTGGGGACCAAGCGGTGAGCATTGTTCGGCAGCAGCGTGAAGGAACCCCATCTGAGCCACTGTCACCATTGCAGAAGCGTGTGCTGAGACTTCTAGCTGCCGCCCTAACGCCACAGCCGCCAAGACGCTGGCACTCAAGCCACTCGAGCAGACTGTTGAGCTGCTCTGCCCTCCCCGCCCTCTAGTTTACAGGGGTTAGGAGGGACAGTAGGCACAGACATGGCCATGGGCGGTTGCCGCCGGAGAGCTCCGCACATAAACGTCTGGGAAACACTTGGGAGCACTCTAGTGAACGCTCTGGCGAGAGCCCACATGTATACATTGTTGACATATGTACTGTGACTGTCTTGCCTGGGCCTGAACAGGGATCCTGGGTAAAGGAGTATCTAGGCATCAAGGTGTGTCAAGGAGTGACAAGCAAATAAAGTAGTGAGGTGAGGTGCAGTGCATCCTTGTGGTGTGTGCCCACTGGGTGCGGCTTGGCGGCAAAGGGGATATAGGTTAACGCTACCATCTTTACACAGAGCATTAGGCACAGAGGAGGCTTGTGACGCATGCGGAGGCGACCGGCCTAGGTTTCGGTGCAGTTTGTGGTGGGTCTGGCCTGGTCCACACGTGCATTGCTACTCCTGGTGTTCCCGGTCTCACTTTTCAGCAGTGTTTAACTACCTGCCCGCCTATTACTTCCTTCTGCCACCTACCACTGACTTTTTACCACATATTACCACCTGTACTCACCTATTATTACCCATTACCTAGTACCATCAAAAAGACTACATATAACCCTCTAATTTACAATCAGTTACTGACCAACAGTCATGATCATTACTATTAATAACCGTCAGCGTCTGAATATTATTTAAGGACTTGATTAATCACCAACTAACCAACCATCATTCTACAAGATGACCGCAAAGAAGGGAAAAGCTTCTGATAGGCTAAAGGTTATGAGGTGCTCAATGAGAGTGTATAATCGTGTTCTGTCATATCATCCATAGGCTCTGAGCTATATGGACTTGAATCATATAGCGTTACGGGACAATGTTCTTGGAGAAACTGGTGAAATGAATAATACTTCCCCTTCAGTTGCTCTCATTACGCATTTCTTCTCTAAATCCTCCAAGGCCAAGAAAGCAGGGGCAGCGCTTGAATTACAAGGCTTATTAATCCCGTGATGTCTTAGTCTCCCTCGAAATCCTAAGGCCATCAGGGTTGTTCTTGGATAGACATGATGGGCCCAAAACAAAGATTATTATTGTTGGACATTGCAATACGCGCCCTGTGGAGGGCTTATAAGGATCAGCCCACATTAGTAGGAAAGAAAAGCAGTGGTAGACTAGAAGAGATTGGGAGCAATGATAACAGGAGCAACCTGGAACTAGCCACCAACAAAAACAGGACAATTGTAAGATCTTACCAGTATTGTTAACAGCAACCCTACCAGGAAAGGATAACATGCAGGGTATTGCTGTTCAACTAAGCAATCTGATGACCATAACATCTGAGTCTGTGACCCCTACAAACTATGACTTTACCCTGCCAGATGCTGGTGGGTATGTACAAACAGTCAAAGCACAAGTACACAGGGATTCAGGCCTAGATCAACCATTGATGAAGCAAAATGTAAGCAAAAGAACAGTGTTGGCGATAGCCGATTCATTCTTCCTAGATTTCCAAGATTGTAAAAAAAGAAATCTGTTAATTCACCTCAGAGTGCGATCAAAAAGGACATCATATAAGAGGCCTTATATTCACTGCATGGTATTTTAAGCTCTATATTGATGCGTTTGGGGAAGACGCTTGGTGGGTCTGACCATACATTAGCTGCGCTCGCTGCCATATTAGACGCTTGTGAATCCAAGTGAAAAATAAGGGATCAGATAATACAGACAGAGGTACTCTGTACAAGGGAGAATGATGAAATTAGTCCCAGAACTGCGAAAACTTGAAGTACTTCACCTACGAAATAAATACTTGAACAAGGGGTTGTTGATTGCAGTATTACTGGGGTTTCACAAAAACATGATCAGAGCTCTTCAATTCCAACCCCGTCGTCACATATAACTGTAGATGATGGCTTACAAATTGAGCAGTTGTCTGCAGATGACCTCCTCGCGCCCCTCTCAAAATCACAGCAAAGGAAAACCTCCGAAAAGGAGCATCGAAGAAGAACCCAGAAACACGTAATTGATCCCCCTAGATCAGCGACTTGTATCAAATCAAAATAAAGCAACAGCAATAGCTACTAGTTCAAAACAATTGCAAGCAACTTTAAACCCATATGCTGCACTGTTTTGAGAAGATTGCATAACTGGATCATCGAGAAACAGTTTGGCCTTCAAGCATAATGAAACATCAAACCCCAGCAGGACACCTCCAACCACAAGAACCTGTGTATTTGGGAACCACTAGTATCGGGGCCAAAAAAGATGGGCCATATTGTATACCGCATCCAGGTTTAGTACACAGCAAAGCAATAGAAGCTACGAGTCATACCAAATGTATTGATGTCTTTCCAGGCTTGAATAGTTTCAATTCACTAAATAGGAGGCGGCTAGTAAATCTCTTCCTCATGGTCCCAGCATTATGAGTTATCACATCTAGTGACATCAAGAGAGTGCGACTCGAGAACAGGGAGGGCTATGGTGAATCTAGAAATATCTTAACCTCCAAGGTTGAGTTTGCCTCTAATAACGCTGATAGATTAGTACTGCAACATCTTCATGATCTCCGTGTGATAGGTATAGACGTACTCCCACTCAAACATAACACAAACCTAAAGGAAGCAGTAAAAACATCTAGCTCCACCCATCGAACAGAAGCGTCAGTGACAAACTAAGATAAACCTAAGCCCATTGGAAAAGCACCTACAAATAATCAGCTTCTAGCCATTGGCTATGAAAACTTGAATATCACAAGGAACTATAGCAAGCTATTGATATGTTGCCCCCAACTTCAGTCAAGTGACTGAGGAGCAAGCTATAAGAACCAGCCAACCAAGATTGGGGCTGGTTATCCCAGGCATTGGGTGGCAGAAACTCAGAGAAAGTATTGGAGGAGAGAAATTGAATCACACTGTTTGGAGCCACCCATGGCAAGGCTGACCTGGAATATAACGTACTTGAGCAAACAGCTACATCCAACAGTAGGGAATCAGCCTATATGAACATCCTAGCATGGAACATCGCTTGAGTGGGGACAACAATGGAAGACAGAGATTAGGTGAAGTTGGTTAATAATTTTACAATTCGTTGCTTCTATGAAACATAGTCTTTGTCTGAAGATGTCCTTGAGGGCTTTTGTACCCTGGCTATTAAATAAAAAAGGGGAAGACCATTGGGGAGCTTGGCAATTTGTTGCATGAAAATTAAATTGTGAGATGGTCCAATGTTCTACGATAGTAGAAGAGATTTCAATGTCTGCTCAATGAACGGAATGTTTAATGGTGAGATTCCGATGGAGGATCGCTGTTTTGATATGCCAGAACCTGATACCTGGGGCAAGCCATGTAGAAAGGGTGAGGCCTTTGTAAATCTACTGCTGGAGATGCGTCTGTGGCCACTAAATGGCCGTACCATTTCTGATAGCCCAGCCAAAAATACATATGGAGCTGTTCCTAGGGGGTTTGCTTATAGATTACGTCCTAACCAACCTCGAGAATTGGGTTAATGTGAGTAACATACTAGTAGTCAGGTGGGTTGAAAGTGATCACGAACTTCTCACAGTGAGACTTGCACTTGGGGCTAGTAGTAAATGGACCCAGATACACGCACAGAAGCTCTACGCTGTCTCAATTGAATCAACAAATAATAGGAGAACAATTCGCTGAAAGCCTGATCAATAGTTAGCTGAGCTACCACAGCTCGAAGCTCTACTAGATAGGGTGGGAGAGGTCTTCTTTACCAACCAGGGCATATCAAGGGAAATCATATTGGACACTTTTCAGGCATTGTTTTCCTAGATCAAATTAACGAGGCCATGTCCTGTTAAACATACTAATCGAGGGCATGTCAATAAGCCCAGGCTTGCTTGGTATGATGAGGAATGTTATATAGAAAAAAGTCTAGTCTCGCAAGCCCTTATCGTCACTGTGACTGGCAAAGTGAAATTAATTACAAACTTGCAGGCGGGCCTGTAAGCACTACTAAAAATTAAGAAACTCAGACAACGCCTATTTTGGGAGGAACTGAAGCAGGCACCAGTTGAGAAGAGCACCAAGTACTTTTAGAGATTAGTTAGTAATGTCGAAAGGGGAACCACTAATCAGATAAGCCAGCATGTTGACTCAAAGGATTGGGAAGCTCTCTTTAGTAACATATATAGAGAGGTTATGGGGGAGGGGGACAGGACAGCCTTCAGATCAAGGACCTGACTGCAGGCACACCAGTGAAAGTGAGGTTGCTCGATTACAAATTTTAAGACCAGAAGTTGGGCATGCACTCTAGTCTATGAAAAAACAAAGCGCTCAGCCCAGATGCTGTATCCCTAGACATATTCCAGATGGATCCAAGCGACTGGTCTTGGGTCCTGACAAAGGTTTTCAATGCAGCCATAACAGTGGTTGTAAATCTGCCTCCTGGCGTTTAGCAATTCTAATTCCAATCCACAAAAAGGTAGTCTAGGGAATCTATCAAATTACTGCCTAATCTACCTCCTGGATGGAGTGGGGAAAATATTGGGAAGGTTTTACTTAGGCTACAAAGCATGGTAGATGCTGGAAATCTCCTGACAGATCTGCAGGCTGGCTTCAGGTCTAAAGTTGGGACTATCGATTAGATATTTCGCTTATATTTAGTGTGTTGTAAAGATACTGTTGTCCATAAAACCTTGCTGTACCTAACTTTTATTGATCTGAAGTCAGCCGTTGACCTAGTTGACCACCCTAAATTATGGGACATTGCTATAAATTATAAAAGGTTCACATCGGGATAATAATGCACTTGTACATTATGGGAAAATGGGGAAGTGCACCACATCATTCCCAATTGGAAATTGGGTAAGACAAGGGTGTAGTAAGCCCCACTACTTTTCACTTTATTTATTATTGACATAGTAAAATATCTTTTGGAGACACCCCTTGATATCCCCAAAATTGCAGGCAGCAAGGTTCCCATCCTCCTCTTTGCTGATGATGCGCCATTAATCACTAGAACAGAGAATGCTTTGCATAAATTGCTGATCAGGTTCATGGATTATTGCAATATTAAGGGCCTGGCCATTAACATGACTAAAACTAAGGCAATGGTAACGCCTCCGTCCATAGCACTTTAAAAGGAAGATCATGGTCAGTGACGAGCGAAGTCATTATGACTATCTCTGCATTCGTCTGAATAGCAGATTACATTGGAATGATCATTTAACCAAGGCCACCATCACCCTCCAGCAAACAAGCCGAGCGGTACTCAAGTTTACATAATAAGGCAGTCTCTCATCACTTAAGTATTATTCTGCAAATTTACAAACAGAAGGCGGTAGCAGCTGCCTTATATGGAGCCAAGATATGGGGTATGAGAAACTGGAGAACGCTCCAGGTAGTAGAAAATAACGTGTCTGATAGAGAAGTCTAGCCACAGATTTCCCAGGCTCCGGACTGGATCCTGAAACTTTACTACAGCAGTACCTCGGCACGTCGGTAAAGGGCGTCGAGCACCTCTGATGTTGTCCACCAAATGTGATGTCGACAGAGTCCATATAAGCCCTCCCCAATGCGCTGACTTCTGTTTCTTCCTTTCTGCATTTCCACCTGGCTCCGGAGTGCAGTTCCTTTGCCCATGCTTGGCCTATCTCAACGTTTGTCAAATGCACAGTGTGCTTTTTTCTGTATGTTTTTGGGGTCCTGTGGACTACGATGTGCACCCCGCACCCTCATTCTATTTGCATGTGGTGTTTGGGCGTGCACCGTAACTCCGAAGTGTGCGGCTCATGTCTTCTGTTTCAGTCATCGGTGTTGCAGGCGTGTTGCATAACTCTTAGCGGCACAGTGGTCGAAGGTCGGTCGCGGTCCTCTTCTTCCAACAAGGACCGCTCGAGCGGCAGCTCCTGAAGTTCTTTGCTGTCGACTGATAAGTCCCGCCATAGGCAGTCGGAGTCGTGGTCTTCTCAGACTTTACTGCCTCCTATTCCTCCGGTTACAGAGTCGGAGTGAGAATCTGCCCCACGCCTTTCAATAGTCCCAAGAGCAGAAGTGGCTCTGGATCAGATGAGGGAATACTATCTCTCCCTTCATGCTATTTTCGGTATTCTGCCTCCCTTTGGTGCGTGTCTCGACCCCAAAGAGGCTAGAGAAGCCTTGACTGACTCCAACCAGGCAGGACGTCCCTCGGTGTCAGTGAGGCCCTCTGGATCGGTCATCAAATCCGTCTTGGCTCCGGTGCACAGCCCTTCGGGGTTCCCACCAGTAACGCCAGTGTTGGATACACAAGCATCAACGGTGCCAGTCACCTCTCCTCCCGACGCCGAGGTGTCACCTCTTTGATATCGGCAGAAGATTTCTTTTTGGGCTACCTTCCCTTGCCTTAAGAGAAGACTCTTGCTATTTTCCCCTCTGGAATCAAGTTTTTGGGTGATGTGTCTGATGACACGAGTGACAGTATTCAGCCTCCTCCGCAGTTTCAATGGGTGTCTGACCCTGGTGAGGTTAGTGGCCTCGACTCTTCACCATCCTCTGGTTTGTTTCTCCTCCTTGCCTCACTAAAGAGACTAGCTCAGCCTTTGCTGAGCTTTTGTGGAGAGTTGCTGTGGTTCTGGAGCTGCAGCTTCCTTCTGTAGAGGTGGCCAGTGAGCCCCTACTTGGGGTGCTTCATTGGGGCCTGATGGGGGCTGAGCCTGTGCTCCCCTTCAGTGAAGCCCTCTTTGATAATCTGTTGGGCTCTTGGGTTAAACCCATTTCAAGGGCTTCCGTGGACCTGTCTATAACTCATAGGCACCATCCTGCCCCTGGAGACCTGATCTGCCTCTTCCGACAGCCTACTCCTCCCAGCTTTGTGTTTCAGGCTGCTACAGCCTCCCCTGACATCAGCGCCCTGCCTGATGTTCCTCCAGACAGGAGGTCTAGATGCTCTTGGCTGATTTAGCTTTTCTGTCACCAGTTCCGCTTTGCGGTCCCTTAATACCGCCTGTGTTCTAGGCTGTTTTTCTCACATGTTGTGGGATTCAGTTTTGCTACTTCTCCCCTCTGTCTCTGATGACACCCGGGACACTCTTACGCAGGTAATGAAGGATGGCCGTCAGGCGGCTAAATTGCTGATTCGCTGTGGCATGGATACCACATATTCTGTCGGGCGAGCCATGTCTCTTTCGGTAGCTCTGCGCCAGCGTTCCTGACTACGCACCTCTGGTTTTTCAGAGGCTGGTCAATCCACCTTGGTGGACATGCCGTTCGATGGTCAACATCTATTTGGCTTTCAAGCTGACTCCGCTTTACGCCATTTTCGAGATAGGGGTGAAGAGAAATCTTAGGTCCTGCTTGCTACACCGTCCTCTTCTTTTCCCCGTACTCCGTCTGTCTGGGGACGGTCTCCTTCTTTCCTTTTATGTGTGAGCCTTTCTGGGGCAGTGACCCTTGACATCTTTTCACTTGCCACCTCAGAGTGGTACCCGGCCTGGTGCTCCTGCCCCGGCAGGTATTTTCTTATTTTGTGTTACACTTACTCTGTCGATGACCGGTTGTGCTCCCTGGTTAATTTTCGTGACGCGTCTTATTTTTTGGCCTTGTTGGGTTTCTACACCGGTGGCTGCATGGTGTTCTTTTGCTTACTATCCAAGTTCTTTTTGGATTATTTTCATGGTTTTGTGCGGATGCACTGTTGCCTTCTTCCCGGTTCTAAAGGGTACTTAGTTTGTATGCCTTACAGGTAATCCTCCATATGTTTCTGACACAATGGTATCCCTCTACACATGTCGCGCTTTGGTGCAAGTCTGAAGACGATGCACAGGGGTCTTCTTGTCCTCTTCCCCCTACTATTGAGTTTTTTTCTCCACACTAGCCAGGGGGTTCTTTCCTTCCACTCTCTCTGGTGCCTTTTTTCCTAGCAGAGACAAGGGAAGGGGCATAGTTCTTGGCCTAGGGTGCAGTGTCTGGTCCTGACCTAGGTGGTGTTCCTTCTTTACTCTCTTCAGGCATGAGCACTTCTTGTGCAAGTTCTCGCTACACACGGGCAGGACGGGCTCCTGCCCTTTTTAGGTCTTGCGCCTAGCGTTGCACTGCGTAGCAGTGCTCGCGCAGCGCGAGACATTTAGTAGGGGGAAAATGGGGATTCAGCACTCAAATCAAATCAATGGACATTTGTATCGCGCTCACATCACTAGAAGTCTCATGGCGCTCGCAAACGGCTCTGATAGATGAAATAGCTCAGATGTCAAATAGCCATGTTTTTAATCCCTTACGAAAAGCGTTGTGGTCAGGCAAGGTGCGCAAGTGAAAAGGGATTTTATTCCAAGATGCTGGAGCGAGGAAAGAAAAAGACCTGCCTCCTTTTCTGGCCAGATGAACTTTAAGGGGAGTAAGCAAAAATGTATTGCTGGATCTGAGCGTCCTATGTGGTTGGTACCAACATAGTTTCTGAGACCAGTATTTAGGGCCTTTACCGTGCATCTGTTTGTGGGTCAGGCAGAGAACCTTAAAAAGGATTCGCTTTCTCACAGGGAGCCAGTGTAAAGATCTCAAACAGGGAGCGGAGGGGGATCTGGATGGAAGATCCAGAACTAACCTTGCTGCGGTATTCTGCAAGATCTGCAGTCTGTCTAGGAGACCTTCATTAATTGAGAGCAGTAGAGCATTTCCATAGTCCATTCTGTTTATTATTAGTCCTTGGACCAAGGGTTTTCTAGTCTCAATTGGAATCCATTTAAAAACCTTCCGTAGGCTACGAATTACTCCAAAACAGGAACCAATAATGTGGTTGATCTGGTTTTTCATGGACAATTGATTGTCCATGTAGAAACCTAGGTTTCGTACTGTCTGTTTGGGTATTGGACAAAGTCCCAGCTGGGATGGCCACCAGTCATTAGACCAGTGCTCAGATGCATTGCCAAAAAGCATAATCTCCGACTTACCCCCATTCAATTGTAAGTAATTGGAACTCATCCACCTATCAATATGAGACATACATTTTTTGAAACGCTCTTTAGTTTCAGCGGGGTCTGGACCAATAGTGATCAGAATTTGAGTGTCATCTGCGTAGGATATGACATCAAAACCGTAAAGTCTGATCACTTTGGCCAGAGGAGTCATATACAGGTTAAAGAGTGTTGGGCTCAAAATAGAGCCCTGTGGCACTCCCATCCTGACTGGTCTCTCACATGAGATGTTGTTTCCCATCTGGACTGTAGTAGTTCACTGACCTAGGAATCGCACACGCTCGTGCGTGTGCGATTCCTTTTGTGCTACCCCATTGGTCTTTTCGTGCGTCTTTGTATAAAAGACTGCACGCAATAGGCCAAAGGCGGGCGCATTGCTCCGCCCATGGCCTATTGGTGTCTGTTACGCGCACCAAAGCCCATGTGGTTTCAATTATCGTGCCCAGACGCGGGCGCGATAATTGAAAACATATGGCTCGCGCGCACCACTCGCGGGCGTGTTTTTTGTTTTTTTTAAATAGCGATCGCTTCCGCGATCGCTTTCAGTGCCGCTTGTTTTTAAAGGTATTAAAGTTCTGCAGGGCGAGGGGCCTCAGGAAGTGGGAGTGTGCTTGGTTTCGGAGCAGGGTTGGTGGGGAGGGGGGCAGGGGGCGCGTTAATTAAAATAATAAACAAGTGCTGGTGAGGGAGGGAGATGGGTGCGTGTGGGGATGTCAGTGCGGTGACACAAAGCTGGGCAGGCTTCAGGGGTTAGGGACGAGTTAAGGCTGAGGTTTGAGCGGTTTCTTGTTTGATGTCGTTCTCTTTCACCCCAGCATCCCTTAGGCGGGCCGTACCCTGGGTAAGAGGCCTAGAACTGGCTTGGCCATTACCATGGCAACTAAAATTGGCCTATGATGGGAGCAGGGGCGTGGGCTCCCTACCTCCGATTTTGGTGAACTCTAAATTTTGGGTACCAGCATTTCTGTCAACTTTTGGCGACTGGCCTGTTTTTTATACCGAGAAAATGTATTTTTTTTAGACTAAAGTTGCGGTGAATTGAGCTCGTCCGGGGCACTTTGCCCCTCCCCAGCGAGTAGACTTTTCTTCCTGTGTGTAATTGAGACCAAACGCTGGGCCTGGGGCGCCAGGAGAGAAGGGCTGGGGCCTGCAGCTCATTAGTGAGGTGAGCAGAAGGGATCCGGCCCCGCCGAGAAGGCCTGCTGTGCCCGTTCAGCTCCATCGGACCTACGTCGAGAGCGCGTCTGTGATCCTGAGCACACCGGCCGGGCATTCGCGTGCAGCGCCTTGGAAAAGCGGGTAGGGAGGGCCACTGCCATGCTGACTTGTGCGCCCCTGCCGCTGAGGATGGCGTGCAGTACGTGGGACCTGCGAGCTCTGGAAATGCCTCGGGTTTTAAAGGGGCCTCTATAACTGGGGGTGCGACGCTTTGCTGGAGGAGTTGGGGCCTTGGTTGCTGGACCTCCACAAGAAAGATGTAGCTGTCAATGGATGCGTCATAATGATTGGCGTGAACTTCAGCCTGCAGAAGTTGCTGAACAAATTTGAAAAGGTAAGGTTAGCTGAGTGGGTCAAGCACCTGCTGCTGAGACAGGAGTCTCAAGATTTCCAATGTCAGGCCCGAGTACTTATCCTGTCCTGCATCTATTCAAGTTTTCATTGTCATACTTGAAGTATTTCCTTTTTCCCAGCACTGTAAGAAACAGAATGCAAATTAAAAGAAAGCGGAGCCGTACCTTGCGTATTGCACCCCAGATATCAGCAGCAATCTAAGTATGCCCCGTGCCATGCATGAGTAACTGTGTGCTGATAAAAGCGGGCATACGTACCCGTTCATCCTTCAGGAGTCAATCAGATGACCACTCTTGGGGAAACAAAGGCGCGTTTAATTCACAGCGCTTCGAATATGCAAGCTCTTGGCAGAGCTCTCTACGTGGAGAGCGAGTTCCCTGTTCTTTCTTCCTTTCCCGGGCCTCTTGGGCTCAGCTCCCCTTCCCTTGGTGTGCCGCAGCCTCCTTCCTGGAAGGCCATCTTGCCATTCATTTTCTTTGTCATTTGTAGTTCAAAATCTGCTCCTTTGGAAGGTTTCAGTTCACACTGAACAAGCATTGGCATAGCCAATAGGTCTCGCCTTTTGGATCTTATAAGTGTTTAGCCAAGCAGCACATTATCCTGGGTTCTGTGCCGCCAGGGATTGAAGAGCTATACAATTACTACACAGCGTCATTAATATCTCTTCCATCTCAGCTTGAGAGCTGACTTTGGAATCATGTTCGCCCTGCCACCATGGCAAAGGCTCACCACGCATTTCATATAGATCGATTCGCCCACCCTGCAGTCTTTATTCCCCTTTCAAAAGGTTGTTCTCTTCCATGAGGCTCAGGGAGTTAAGCGCAGGCCCGGCCATCACTGAAGGAGGGGGTGATTATAAAATGTATTTATAAAACGAAAATGCAGGCCTGGCCTTTTTGTCTTAGATCAGGCAGCACTGGGGCCGCACCAATATGTGAGGCGACAAATCCTGGAGCGGCGTTGTAAGTTTAAACATTTTTACTTCTCAGAAAGAGGTGCTCCTTACACATAAAACAAGCTCCCTTCAGTTGAACGTTCAAGGTCCTATCAGAGGGATGTGTAAGCTCACCTCAGTTGAACGTTCCTATCAGAGGGATGTGTAAGCTCACCTCAGTTGGTTGTGCAGGCTACCTTTGGTGCCTATGAGTAATGAAAAATATCACCTCACTGGGAAGCATAAGCTTCCATAAATGGTATGCGTCAGCTACCTCAGTAGGATTTCCACGCTCCTCTCAGTGGAATGCAAAAGCTTCCTTTATTAGGATGTGCAAGCTTCCCTCAGCCAGATTTCACAACCCCCCTTAAGTGATGTGCAGACTTCACTCAGAAGGGTGATTAAGAAATGTTCAAAAGGTCCAACTGGTGGGATGCGCAACCTTACCTCAGTGCCAATGGGATGTGCAAGCTCCACTCAGTGTCATGTGCAAGGTCCCCTCAGTAGGGTGGGCATGCATCCCATATTAGGATGTGAAAACTTGCCCCGTGGGATGTGTAAGTTCATCTCAGTCAGATGCACAAACTACTGTCAATGAGATATGCAAGCTCCTGTCAGTGGGATACGAAATCTCCCCTCAGAGGGATGCATAAATGACCTAGTGATGCACCAACTCCCTTCAGGAGGATGAATAAGGTGGGATGTGCAAGCTCACTTCAATAGAATGTACACGCCCCTCTCGGTGGGATATGCACGTTCCTTTCATGAGATGCAAAAACTCCCAGCTGAGGGAATATGGAAGTTCCTCTCGGGGAGGTGGGGGGGGGGGGGGGGCGGGGCAAAGGTCCCCGAGTGAGGCCCAGACACATCCTTCATTGAGATGAACCAGCGTCCTTTAGCGAGATTTAAAGGCGTAACTGAACTTGTGCACCTTAATTCTGGGATGGGAATTTTTCATAAAAGACCGCAAATAAAGTATGGAGTTCGCCAGGTGAGTGCTTCAGGGGAGTGCTCTTTCTCTCTCTCGCTCTGTGTGTGTGTGTACACATTGCGCATAATCAGCAGGTACGCCCTGGGGCGTTTATTAAGGTTTAGATTCCCAAATAAAAGTAGTATGCCCAATAAAAATTCGGCATGCATTGTGTTGTGATTTCTGGGCAGCCAGAATGAGCTGGTAGTTAGGGCTGAAGTACTGCGCCATATATGACGCACTGACCCCAGCCCTACCGGCCTTTCATAGGTTCCCGCCTTGTCCCAAAATCCCCCATATTCACCCAGGCCAGGCCGCCGCTATTGCCCGCCCAAGGAGAGCCAGCGAGTCGAGGGGCAGAGTCCAGCCTTACCTTAAGGTGCAGCGGCCAGAGCGACAGAAGCAGCAGTGGGGGCAGGAGGCGGGCACCCCCGGGCATGGTCCGGGCTCGGAGCAGCGCGCGCGCCAGCAGCAGCAGCGCCCAGCACCAGTTCAATGAGAGGCCGCATGGTGAGCGGCCCGGCCTTTACAACCTGTCCACTGGAGGGAAGCCTGTTCAGGCTTCGGGCGCTGATTGGCATGCCAACCTGAGCCCCCCAGGCAGGGGAAGGGGGTGGGCTGAGAGGAGGGAGGGGCAATGGGAGGGGAGCGAGGAGAGGGGCAGAGCACCGAGGAGGCAGAGCCCAGACATGTGGGTAGAGCCAAGGCCCACGGGAGGGGAGTGTGTGTGTACGTCCCGATGTCTAGATTCTCCGGTCTGCACGGAGGGACGTCATCTATTTATTTGTTTATAGAAGAGCTAATAATCCGTCAATGACCGCTTGAAAGCGCCTGGGGAACGTTTGATAATACGAAGCATCATATACATGTTTCTCCCTATGATTTATATTCACGCTGTCACACTCGATATAAAACTGTGTAAAAATAATGATTTCTGTTGTAACTCTGACATGAAATTCTTAACAAGCGTGCCGCGAGTGGTGCTCGCGAAAGTGATCGCGTGCTGTTAGGGTGCCGCGAGCGCTTAATGAGCCATGACGGAAAGCCGTCGGCAGCGTGAGAGAGGAGCAGGGGCGAGCGCGGCAGCGTGCAGAGCTGACCACACGCTCGTGCACCATGGCCTTTTGCTCGCGCGTAACCGCCCGAAAAAGGCCACGACGCACGAGCGTGTGGTCAGCTTCTGAAACCCCCTTACATAAAGTCTCGCCAGAGCAGCGCTTGCGCGCTACTCGAGGCTCGACCTAAAAAGCACCTTTGACAGTGATTAATGTCAGACAGCTTGTTGGCAGAGTGGAGGGGCACTCCACTGAACGCTTTTTTCCCCATTGTCCTGTAGTTAGTGTTTGCTCCTGATTTCTTCTTTTGCTGTTTTTGGGCACTTTAAGACCGACACACAAACTTATAAATACATAAAGTAGTCTTTCAGCAGTACTCGTTTACATACTCTTACACCCCTGGTGCATCGGTCCCAGATTGTCCAACTCCCAACTGTCAAAAGTGCAACGAGGGCAGAGTCCTTTCGATTTGCACTGAGCGTATATAAATAATCGATTTTTCCCATTTTAGATGTTTTGAGGCCAATTCACAAAGGCATATAAGAGTCCTGCAGGCGGGGGGGGGGGGAAGAGGGGGGAGATCAAAATTCCTGCAACTCAGTTTCTTCAATTTTTTTCCTGCATAAGCTATTTGCAATTGCTGAACCTGTCTGTCAGGCAAAGCTGTATATAGCTGCATGTTGATATTTATTTCTGCCTCATGAGCGGGGCAGCTTCTTTTATGCATTAAGGCTGTGCAGTATGGCTAGTCCCTTAGAGCCAGCTGTAGGAAGTTATAGACTCCACGCCCAAGTGCACATGGGTCTGCTCGGGTGATCACATCTTTTGAAGGTCAGAAACTAGCAGCCCACTCTTGTCCTCATGAAAAAAAAAAGTGTAAAAAAAAAAAAATCTATGCAGTGTGGCTGACCACCTTGTCTTGAAGTAACACACAAACATGAGCCCGCCTCTACTTCTAACTTTTTACAACTCAGACAAGCAAAGCTCACCCTTAGAGCTGGTTTAACTACATGGGCCCATCGCTAGTGAATGAATGAATGAGGTAGTTTTATAAAGCGCGCATTACCCATGGGTGTCTTAGCGCTAAGCAGATCCAGTCCGAGAGAGAGGTACCAAAGGTTTAAAGAGAGCTTGAACCTGGGCAATCAAGCTGCTTAGGTGGAAACAGCCAAGTCTAAAGCTGCTTTCTAAATAGCTGCAGTGCTGGCTGTGAACGGAGAGCCAGAGGAAGGGAGTTCCATAACTTTCCCCCCTGATATGCTAGCGATCTGCCTCCCCACTTTACTCTGTTGATTCTTGGAACCTTGACCATGAAGGCAGAACTGGATCTAAGGCTTCTGCTTGGCCAGTACAAAACTAGTCTTACTTCATGCCTCTTATTGGTCAATCCTTGAACTTTACTCTGTGATGCTGCATTACACATACTTTACAGTCCCAAGAACTTACCTGGGGTGGTTCTAAAGCATACACATCTCACTTTCAGCACTAGGTAGCACTCGTTATGCTTCAAACAGACTTACAGAGCGGCGTTAAACCGCTCTTTGCTTCATCTGCACAGTGCATGTATACATTCTGTGGTTTTGTATGTTGTGGCCTTGTTTAGGCGCTGGTTAGCATCTGATTTTCCTTTCGTGCTCCTCCAAAGTACACCAAGAATGTGTTTTTTTCAGACCTCTAAAGCCCAATCACTGAGCACGGTTGTAGATACTTTCTCTTATTGGAGCAGTAATGATGATTTGGCGATGTTAACCGGGCGCTGTTTGCCCCCTGATGAATTTTATAAGACGATATGTCAAATTGTAGTATAAAAAAGTTTGCATCTGTGTCTCTTTCACATGGACTAATGAATTATTTTCTTCTGTACCATGAACTGCAATCTGTACCACCTCTAGGTGCTTTACATTTTTGATATAACGTGAACAGAGACATTTTTTGTGTGTGTGCGTGGGGGGTGGGGGGGCGTTGGGTGGCAGTGACTTGCTCTGTAAAACAAACTTCAGTGGAGTCGGGAAGACAGAATTTGAGCCACACTCAGAGCTCCTGACCACATCCCCACCCGGTAGTCTATACATCACTTAATTTAGTTTGTTCTAGATTATTGTCTGGGTAGACTTACCAGGTGAGCCAGTGACAAACTGATTTCAAATTTTTCGATGAGTCTGTGTTTGATGCATGCTCAGAATGAGCAGTTTTTACTAAATAAATAGCAAAGACAATCCAGGTTGGGCCTGCACTAAGATTTCTTGGCCAAGCACCCCACCCACCCCTCACACACGTAAATAGCAAAAATAAAAACACAAACATATAGAAAGCATCAAAGAACCTTTGTACCCGTGCACACCAGGACAACCCATTATACTGTTTAAGCAATACGGAAAGGAGCTAATTTTGTTCCCCTCCGCACATCCTTCCGCAAAAAAATAGGTTTTTGTGCCTTAGCAAATAAAAACAAGCATTTGCAATGCAATAGGTCTCGCATTATTAAAGTTTGAGCTATTGGCATTGCTAAATAATTCTTTCTCTCTTTAGTTTCCTTGTGGATGTACTGTGTCCGTATCTTGACATGGGTGGCCTACTCTGCCAACCCTTTTTCTTCTATGCCTCTGCATGGCCTGTTTTAATTTGCTTCTGCCCTGCGTGAAGTTGCTATTATTTTTCTCTTTGGACAATGTTTTTTGTGCTTATTGGAAAGGTTTCCATTACAACTCCGATACCCACCTCACCATTTAGTTACTGCCCTGGCAGTTCTTCTGATGTGCCTCTACTCCTTGTTCGGGGTTTATGGCTATTTTGCCTCTTCTGTTTCTTTTCAATCATAGGTTCCTTGACCACCCGCTCTAGGTTGGTTCGTACGGAGGTTGGTGATTCCTTCGGATTTCTTTCCGGGGAGCTTTGTTTGCTTCTCGCAAGCGCGGATACAGTTCCAACCCATTGGGGGGTTTGTTACGGTATTGGGTGATGTGTGGATCCTCACTTATGATGTACCATGGCTTGTTGTCCAGGCACAGTCGTCCTGTGTAAACGGGCACTTTCTTTTTGCTTCTGGGCTCTATGCTTGTTCGGCTGTAGACACTGCCTCTCTATCTGTTACTTCAGTTCTTTACTCTGAATTCTTGGTTTGGACCTTCACTTGTGGCGTTGGTCTTCCCATACTACTTCCTCGGTCTGGTCTGCTGCTTCAGCCAGGTCCCTTCTCCTGTTATTCTTTCTCTTCAGATGAGGACTAGTTATCTGAATTGGCCTCCCATGTGTTGGCCTTGTTCAACTCACCCTTTTTACAGTCCTCTGTGGTAGTTTTTATTTCTGTTCTAGCAGGGTTGTTTCTCACCTGCTGTTTTCTCTTTCTCTGTTTCTTTTATACGGGGCCATGTGGCTGGTTTCCAGCTCCCACTTGTCCCAGCTTCGGCCCAGGACCGATGTTGTGGCCGTTTATACATACCCTTCTCAGGCATGTTTTATTTTAGTGCTAATTCTGTAAATTTATTTGTGTGTGTGTGTGTGTGTGTGTATATATATATATGTGTGTGTGTGTGAGTTTTTACACCTCCTTTATTAGGTATCTCGACAGTAAGTCCTGTTTGTAGTAACGTAGACCACGCTGGTATGTTGTAATCCAAGTAGGTTTATTCAGGTAAGTAAACAGGTAGCATAAAGTCTCATCAAGTGTTGCAGGGCAGCCTGTTAGTCATCATCAACAGCCCCACCAGGAGCAGCCTGCTAGCTGCTCAGCCTCATCCACCAACTGTCATCACTCATCCAGTCACACAGGCATTCCACTCATAGCCCACACACCAACATTCCACTCAGAACACTCACACAGGCTGAGCAGCTAGGGACAGGATAATATAGGAGATAACATAGGAGAAAACCATAACATCAGAATACTACATTACCTCTTCCCTATTGAACAGAAGAATAACGAAACCAATCCACTAAAGTATAAACATAAAAGTACAGCAATAGTAAATAGTCCACAACCCAGGGATGAAGGAAACACCGCCCGCATCATAAAGTGGAAAGGAACTATTTAAATCAAAGTCAAAAGCCCAGACCCAGGCATGACGAAAACACCGCATCACGAGAGGGTAAGGAACTAAAGACAAGAAGGAAAGATGGATACTGAATACCCATCCCCCTCCTCTACTAAGGAAAATTAAAATGTAAGTTCTCCATGTAAGGAGACTAGTCATGTGGACCAAAGGGACTAAAACCCAATATCCTGCCCCCAGCTTAAACAAGGGGCAACAATTTTACGAATGTGCTCTCCATGTGGGGAGACAAGTCATGTGGACTAAAGGGACTTAAACCCAATGTCCTGCCCCCACCATTAACAAGGGACAACCTGTGAAAACGTATGTGCTCTCCGTGTGAGGAGGCAAAACAAGGACAAAACCCTGCAACAAATAAAAAACGTGCGGCACAATGTGTCTTATGCACGCAGGGAACCAAACCCTGCATCAAAATTGATCATGCGGCACAAGGTGTCTTACGCACGCAAGGAAAGTGTTTCCTTGCAACAGGTCAACCCTGCGTAAGGGTTAAACGTAATGTAAATGGGGAAAAACCCAAAAACATACCCCGTGTAAAGGTTACAAAAACAAACTTGTGTAAATGGGAACATTGCCCATGAACCTACCCCTGTGTAGGGACACCGTGAAGAGCTGTATGGAAAAAAAAAAAAACTCATAAACTTTAGGTCATGCAAACACTAATTGTATGACTGTAGTAAATACTTTTAAACTGTATGCCATCGCCGGTTAGCGAGCTCTCACCCGAGTTGCACAACCATGCCCTGTGCTCACAACACAGCTAACCACAAATATGCTGTAAAAGATGACTAACGCAAAGAACATTAACATTGACAATAGATGCTGAAATTAATCACACTGTAACTAAATATGATGAATCAAATCCTCCTGTGAGCGATGTCTCACACGAAATAGCCACACCAAATATCTGGGAGTGCACTGCAATGTCAAACAGCTGCCTCCCTATTGTAGCAAGAACATTAAGGGCACCTCCGACTGCACAAAATCCACTGAAGAAAATTCCTGAAGATTCTTGCTTTGTAAAAAAAAAAAAACTAACGAAGACGCAGCAGTCAAATGAATGAAAAAAAAAGTAGCCATGTTTGATAAGAGGTATCACTAATCCGTCTTGACTTTGTTGAAAACTTTATTGCCGCAAGAAAAAAAAATGTGGTTGGCAGCTCGGAAGCAAACAAACAGGAACCATCACAGATGAAAGAAAGTAGCAGCCGCCAACCACAAAATGGCAGCACGCTGAGGGCGTCGCGCCGGGTGGCTCCAGGCACGTAGGTGCTCCATAACGTCCAATATAAGGGAGAATCATCACCGAGTATCCCTCGTCACAGAGAATCCCTCGATGAACAGCGCTTCACAGAAGCACCACAGGTAAGTCTGCGCGCACAGTGCCAGATCCATATTTTTTTGAAATACTGCACGCGCAAACTCGAGCCTCATTTCAAACATCAAAAGAGCGGTTGAAAGGCAAGTCTCAGCATTGTCGCAAACAATAATAGACCACAACTGTCTCACCATTTTAGGCAATACAAACTGTTCATGCAGCGATAAAACTGCTACTGGTGCTCTTCCTCAGACTCCGCTGTGCGCAATGACCCAAAAGACCAAAGTTCAGAGACAATAAAACATAGTAGCTCGACTCAGTAGACAGCAGGCATCACTTCTCCCTTGTGAAAGCGGCACTCCCACTCCATCCTTAGCGTAAAGCGGAGATTGTAATGATAACTCAACCTGCAGGTACACCCTTTTGATCACTCCAGATACAGATGTGTCAGCTGGTATATAAGAAAGGTATCCACAAGACTGTGTAGGGCCACACCATTCCAGTCTGGTCCGCATTATGTACCCACATTGGTACAACTTCGATCACCAAGGTGCAGCACAACACACCAACCATGTCAAGTAGCAAGTCTAAAATGATGTCACTTACGTCTAATGATGGCGCAGTTCTTGTCGATATGTGCAAGATGAATACAAAACAGCACGCTTTGGCTGGGGCTGTCCGATGTGATGGACACTGGTGGGGCTGCCTGGCGTGCTCTTTATGTTCCCTTTGTGGCTCCCTAAATTTCTGTTTTTCATCTTGTTGCTCCTACTTGTTGCGTCTTGTTCCTGTTGTCTGCGCCTGTCATCTTCTCCCTGTAGTAGCTTCATCCCAACATGTTGTAGAAGGCATCTTGAAGTCTCTTCAGGCTACTTGTACCCACCGTAGAGCGTGGGGACGTCTCCAACTCGTCGCCAAAATTTATGTAGTAACGTAGACCACGCTGGTATGTTGTAATCCAAGTAGGTTTATTCAGGTAAGTAAACAGGTAGCATAAAGTCTCATCAAGTGTTGCAGGGCAGCCTGTTAGTCATCATCAACAGCCCCACCAGGAGCAGCCTGCTAGCTGCTCAGCCCCATCCACCAATTGTCATCACTCATCCAGTCATACAGGCATTCCAGTCATAGCCCACACACCAACATTCCACTCAGAACACTCACACAGGCTGAGCAGGTAGGGACAGGATAACATAGGAGATAACATAGGAGAAAACCATAACATCAGAATACTACACTGTTCTCCTGCCTCTCTTATGGAGGAGTGTGTTTTTGCTCACGTTGTTGCGCTCTCCCTAGTGTCCTGGAGAGACTTCCGCATGTTCTTTGCTTTGCACTCGCTCCACCCTCCCCTCTGAAGATTCTTTGTTGGACAGTCACAGAGAGCTCCTCTCTCTCTCTCAAAGTGTTCCTCTGACCACCCATAGTCTGTGGCCTTTACTGCTGTTATTGCTTGCAATGCTCACTTCAACTATTTGCTGGTGCTCGCTGCATTGCTTCTTTCTATAGCTAGGGGCTTTGGCTCAGTGGGTTTAGCTATTGTCTTTGGCCCTGCGCCTGTTCACTTGGGCCGGTTTACATTGGGGGAGCGATGTAATATTATGTTTATATGGAGTGTTCTTTCCAGCTTGCTTTATTCTTCTGCAATGGTATCTTTCTCCCATTTTTTTTTTTGCACAGTTGTGGATTTCAATTCCACACTGGGTTATACACAATGTTTCTGGTGGGATGTCTTCTTCAGAAAAATCAAAGGAGGGGAGTAGAAGCGTTTTCACACTAGCTGCACTCTGCTTCCAAAGCTCAACTTAAAGGTAATCATAGGGAGTGTGCCCATGGCATTCTCAGTGATCATTAGAGTCTCTTCATTAGGTACCAATAATAGTAATAGTAAGGCCCTCACTGACCGCTTTCCTCAGTAGTATATTAACACCACTGACGTACTTGTGGTCATTGGCATCATCATTGGGCCTCTCCGCCACCAGCAGGTTAAGTCTTTATTCTCTGAGACATGGCTGGATCTGTGCAAAGGGTGACTTAAAATTGCTTCCGGTTCTTTAAGAAAAATGCTTTTAATCTGAAGGTAAAAAGAGAACAGAGACAAGGTTAAAAAATGAGGGATGTGCACAAGACTATTAGGTCGTCCTACACATCTAATAAAAAAGAACGGGATGTCGACATGTTTCAGCCAACTTGTGCCCAACTAGGGTTGGTGGCTTTCCTCAGGATCAAAGTTATGTATATGAGATCCTCACTATACCTGGTGGGACTATTTGTCCCCCTGAAACCTAGTTTTGTGGTGCAATTTGCACATGCCTCTGGAGTAAAATCTTCATAGCCCCTAGAAAATAAACAAAGAGGGGAGAAAACAATGTAACCCCTGTATTTATATACTCTGATCACTTAGAAGGAAAAACAATGTATTGTGCCTGATGAAAGGCATACACGTTTGAATGCATGTTCAATAGTGTACTCAATGATTTCACTTATATAACAATAACAAGGGGGTAAACAAAGGATCTGTGGACAGTGTGTGTGTCTTTTGTTAAAAATGCATCTGTCTACTATACTATTAACAATTAAAAGCAACTCTTGTAAGTTACTCCCCGGAGATTCTAGTTAGCGTTACCATTGGGGCATACATCATGTAATTTTTAACACAAGGTTAACCATTTACCTGTATCGAAAAAGTACTTGCTCCCCTCATAGCCCGGGAAGAAGAAATACGCTGTAAAGGAGTCATACAAGAATCAGATTTGCAATGTGCTCAATATATTCGCAATGGTGAAATCACAAAACGAAGAAGATATGAAAGGGAAAGCACGTACTGTAAAAGATAGTACCAAGTTGTGAAGCGCGCGCTACAAAGTTGCGTGTTGACTGTGCTTAAAGAAAGGAAGAGAAGGCATACTAAAAACATTTAAAAGGGAATACAGATGTTCTAGTTTTCTTAACACCCTGTGACTGCGCCGTACTTACTAAACTTTACCCAACAGCGTAACATTCCATGCTGTATACAAATAAAGGGCGAAAATCGAATCGGTCCTCCAATCATGATAAAATTAGCTGTTCTAAAGTTAGGAGATGGGCAAACTTACTGAATTTGTTTTTGTGAACGCATCGGGGGACATGCTCTTCCTGGGCTGGGTGCGGACTTGCAACTGAGAACGCTATTAAGTATGCACTGCCAGACATATGTGAGGATAATTAAGCACATTAGAAGCAGTTACTCAACCTGCTGTACGTCACATTGACTACTTAGAGGGGTGGAGAGAGGGGTGAGGCAGGGCTGTGTCCTTGCCCCCTTCTTATTCTCTCTTTATATAAATAATGTGGGTGCAGTACTCGTAGCATCGTCTAAAAATCTTCCACAAGTGGGGACTTGCCCTGTACCGGCTCTCCTCAATGCCGACGATGCTGTCCTTATGGCACGTACTCCTCTCGCCCTTCAGACCCTGTTGACAAATTTTGGCGAATACATGCAGGATCTTGGTCTTTTAGTAAACCAGTCTAAAACTTTTGTTATGAAATGTGGGAAGAACACCACTAAGTGCCGAGACCTAAAAATACATGGTACAACTGTAGGCATTACCAATACTTTTTCATATCTGGGGATTTTATTTGATAACGAGTGCCTATGGAAGAAGGCTATTTCAGATAGGAAGTTGCGATTTGGTAAAGCCTGTATGGCACTCAGAAGGTTTGCTAAACGACTGGGTTCTAATCCACCTGCGCTGATGATGTCAATATACAAAGTTAAATGTCTTAGTATCGCACTTTATGGTGCAGGCATGTGGGGATATAAGAAATGTAGAGAGATTCAACTGGTGGAGAACGAGTTTTTTAGATATCTTCTTGCCACCCTGAAAAGTACTTCAGTACAGGTATGTCACGCGGAACTTGGAGCTCCATTCATTACAGATCTGATCCTGCTACAGCCTTTTTTACGTTGGCATAAAGTATCGACTTCTGTACATACTGATTTAAATCGTGCAATAATCAAGGACTGTCTCAAATCAATTCTATATCAGCGTATTCCATGGCTTGTCTATATTCAACGTTTCTGTAATGATCTGGGTCATCCCGAGTATTTTGAGAATCCTGAAACACTAGCTCCCATTAGCAGAGACTTTTTAAAAGACAAAATCATGACCCATTTGGAGAATGTTAGACTTGCATCTGAAATCTGTAAACCTAGTGTTCTAAAAAATCAAATGATTTTAAGTACTTATGATATGCAACCCTATCTTAAAGCAGTTTTAAATGCAAGATATAGGTTTGTGCTGACCCGCTTAAGATTAGGTTCCTTTCATCGATTGGTCAGTTTCCCAAATATAAATGATTGGTCCACAGTTTTATCTAGCTGTCCCTGCAGTGATGTAATAGAGCAGAATACTATGCATGTGGTGTTTTTTTGCAATTTTTTTACCCACCAGAGGAAGCGCTATATTATACCTATTATAAGAGGGGCACATTTCACGCAATGTCGACCTGCGTAAATATACTTACAATCTCTGCCCACTCTGGAGAATTGCTGCAGTATGGCATCCTTTTATGGGCTGTCTTTTACGCCAGAAAGAAAATTTCTTTACCTTTTTCACAGTAACAAGACATAGTGTGTAAGTTTGTGCTGTAATGCTGGGTGGTGTAATCTGCGCCAAGTGTATTTTATTTCTTGTTTATCTACTGCCATTCTATGATCCTACAATTGAAAAAAATCTAAGTCTGTTTGCTGGGGCAGATGGGGAGTGCATGGCGGACCCATTACGAGGTTTTTGTCCCCCTTCTTTGCTCTGGTTTCGCTGAGTTTCAGCCGACTATGCTGTGGGAGCTTTGTGTGAATGCGGGAAACAATCCATCTAGATGTGAAGGTCTTTTATATTTTGTCGATTTTATTGACGCACATTTGTCCTTTATCAGTGTTACATGGTGGTATTGTGATCTCATTTTAAATTTTTATTATTATGTGGCCCACTTGTAGAATTGGGCATATATTTTAACTCAGTGACATGAATTGTATTTTTATATTTTTTTTAATCTTGTATTGTTTTTTTATATTGCTTTTATGGACGGCTATCTGCCACCTGTATACAGTTTTATATTGATTGACTACGTAGAAAGACGTCCTGGTAGAAATAGAAAAGTGCTAAAAGGACACGTACATGGGAGTATAAACTTATTCTGTGTGTAAAATGTATCTTTGTCCACCTGTCGAATTGTTCTAAATTTTTATTGAAAGATAGAACCAATGAGTGAATTTCTTACCCACACTTAATGGTGAAACATCTTAATCGGTCTATCGTATCATGCCTATATTATTGTACTATGAGGACAACTCGGTGTTCATTTTAAACTGCCCTCGCACTGACCCTAGTTGGTCACAAGTTGGCTGAAACATGTCGACCTCCCATTCTTTATTATTAGATGTGTAGGACGACCACTACTGAGGAAAGTGGTCAGGGAGTGCCTTACTATTATTGGTACCTAATGAAGAGACCCTAGGGATGTCTTCTTCCTCACCTCCCTTCCTGGCAGCCGATCTCTTTCTCTTATTTTCTTATATCATACCGAATAGCCTAGTCTAGTCTGGATCTTCGTGGGATTGGTTTGCAGGCCCCGGTATGGTATTGCTTGGTATCTCATTCAAAGGTAAGGAATCTGAGGCAAGACGTCTCTATCAGATGAATAAGTTACTTATCCTCTGTAACACCTTATCTGGTAGAGACAAGATCTAGCCACAGATTCCTTACCGACCCACCCATCCTCCCCGCTCTGCGAAATGATTCTCCTTTTCTTTCCAGATCCTTTCTATACACTCTTGTGCCTTTCATTGATGAAAAAGAAGAAAACATTAATGTAAACTTTTTCCAAACAGAAGATTCTTTTTGGGCACACAGTTTACATAGCAGTTACGATACGTGGCACCGCGTTGTAGCACCGGAAGTAGTCGCGGAAGTCGCTGACGTCAGCACAGCGGGGAAGGGCTTGTATTGATTCTGTTGACGTCACATCCGGTGGAAGTTGTTGTCACGGAGTCACTTGATGCCCTCAACCGACGTGCAAAGGTACTGCTGTAGAAAAGATTCCGGATCCAGTCTGGCGCCTTGGGATAAGTCAAAGGTAAGGAATCTGCTGCTAGATCTTGTCTCTACCAGATATGACGTTACCGAAAGTAAGTAACTTATTCTTTTAGATTGTTGTTGAGTCTAAGATGATCCCAGTCTTTGCGGAACTGGATGTAATCTCCTTTACGCACCAAGCGAGAATCAAGCCATTTCTATATTGGATTGGATTAGATTAATCAGGAACCTAAAGGCTAAGAATTATCAAAAGCTGTAGAGGACGGTGAGCAGCAGCATGTCTTTGGTCTGTACATATAAGGAAAAGACTGGTGGCCATGGGACTAAGCAAACTATGGGAAGATCCTGGACAGGTGGGGCCAGATACCGCAAATATAGTTAAGGAACGGTATTCAGCTCTATTAAGGGAGACTAAGACTGGGAGTGTGCAACCCTGCGGCTTAACAGAGTCCTATCTTGGGTCTAGGACTGAGGTAGGATATAAAGACTACCTGAATAAAATGCAGCCTGATCAAAGACGACGGGCATACATCTTATTCAGACTAGAGATACTCCCAACAAGGAGTCACTATGCAGCTGCTTTGTAGGGGGGGAGGATACTGTAATCCACCTGTTACTGTTCTGCACAAATTTACTTCTTTTTTTAAATTACATGGGATCAACAGTATGACAGATGCATTTACATTATGTAATAAAATAGATAGGGAGGATATCTTTAGCAATGTTTCAGCCTTTTTATGGGGAACTTGGCGGGTCGTCCAACAATTGATTGAAACATCTAAAAACTCATCAGAGATAGCGCTACGAGACTAATATGAAGTTGTTTTCAGACTGATACGTAGTTGATTGATTTTTATTTGTTTTAAAGCCTAAATGAAGTATTTTATCAACATGTATAATAAAGCATATGTTGATTTTATTTATATTGGTATATGGCGCACTTTACGTATATCATTTTCTTGCACTTAAGTAGGAATTGCATTTATGTAGGGCTCGTGAAGGACTATTTTATATCTGATCTTAAATTGATTGCAAGGCTTTTATTGGCTGTTACAAAAAAATCGAATTATATATATATATATATATATATTCACTGAAAAAACCATAGGTTTCAGGCACGTTATAGTTAGAAATTAGCATTTAAAAAACCTTAGAAATTCACTGAAAAAACCATAGGTTTCAGGGGCGTTCTAGTTAGTTGGACATTTCACTCGTACAAAACCATAGCAATTCCCCCGTTATAGTTAGTTCAGCTAACTATAACTCGCACGCCCGCAATGCACTGCTGATGACGTCACATATTACATCACTCATGACATGGTCAGTGACATCACTCATGACATCTCAAATGACATCACTGATGACATCACTGATGACATCATCCTTGTGATAGAGTGGCAGACCTCCTCTCACCCTAATATAACCTTTGATACACACACTCAAAAATACAAACTAACATTTTCAAAACAATGGACATACCAATACCAGTTACAACACACCTATTCAGTAATTCCAAGATCTACACACACATCCACTCATTCACCAACAGTCCCTATACAGTCACTCATACATGTACTCACTCATCATATGTACTCATACACCTATACATCCTGTTACACACCGCCACTCATCCATAGAGTTACTCACACATAGTCACACATGCAAACAAAGTATCAAACATCCATTTACTTGCATATACAGTTATACACACACTACCACACTTACTTCTGCAGAAACTTACACATACTCTCTTAAACAATCACTTATAGAAACACCTACTTATTTGTACAGGAACTCTTCCAATCTCTCACCCTCACATATACTCACTTATATACACCAATACTCACATATACTAGTTTAAAACATATGTAGTTACTCATAAAGACACTATTGAGACAGTCATTCACTCACTAACACACCCATACACATACTCATCCACCTATACAGTCCTGCACACATGCTGTCTTCAACACATACAAACAGTGAGTCACTCATTCATGCATCTATGCACTAAGTAATACCCCCCACCGAACCATACAGACACTCATACTGATACTCAAAAACCAACTAATAACCCATATAGACACTCATGTAGCTACTCACCAACCCATGCAGCCACTTATACACAAAGTGAGAGACTGATACAGATATTTTCATATTTAAACATTACTCACTAACCCATGTATTCACTAAGATACACTTAGTCAGTTATACAATCAATTTTACAAAAAAAAATCGTCCATTTAGACACTTATATACCCATTTATTCTTCCATCGACCTTGAGATATACATATATAAAACACATTTAATTTTCAGAAAAACACACATTCACTGGATGATGTAATCAGTGATGTCATTTGAGATGTCATCAGTGCTGTCATGAGTGATGTCACTGACCATGTCATGAGTGATGTAATATGTGACGTCATCAGCAGTGCATTGCGGGCGCGCGAGTTATAGTTAGCTGAACTAACTATAACGGGGGAATTTCTATGGTTTTGTACGAGTGAAATGTCCAACTAACTATAACGCCCCTGAAACCTATGGATTTTTCAGTGAATTTCTAAGGTTTTTTAAATGCTAATTTCTAACTATAACGTGCCTGAAACCTATGGTTTTTTCAGTATAATTTCTAAGGTTTTTTAAATGCTAATTTCTAACTATAACGTGCCTGAAACCTATGGTTTTTTCAGTGAATATATATATATATATATTTATTATACTATTTATACATGTGAAAATGTCTCGGTCCCCTGTTTGCCTCGATGGCACGGAAAAAATGGGTGGAACTGACGTCAGCACGCCGACGAGGTCCTCTTATGGCTCCGATGACGTCATACGGTGTCGCGAGCGGAGCCGTGCTATTATGACGTCCTCGTTGACGTGGGAGAGCTAGGAAAGAATTTCCGTGGAATGCTGGTGCAGGGGATATTCACCTAAGTGTTCATGCTAGTACTTTGGGAGCAACTGTTTATGTTGCCACTCCAGAAACCGAAACCAGTGATCCGAGGGCAGAGGCCCTGCAGATGGCACACGAGGTGGGGTGCCCAGTCGTGTGCACCGGCGGGGCAGCGAAGTGACAAGCACCACAACCCACAAAAAGGTAACGAGGGCACTGAATAACACAGGATCTTCTCTTTGTATCTGGCAGGAACAACGAAGTTAAAATGCCCTAGTACCAAAATGTAGAATTAGTGCTACAACGGTCTTCAAGAGGACCTGCGATGCCGCTTCTGCCTCCCGTACCCTGGAGGCCGCACATGGGTCACGCGGTACGGTCATACTGCGGTGGGACGCACACTCGTTGACGTCTCATGGCACTGCTCCACACTTCAGGGAGGACGCTTTCCATTAGCTATGTTTTCTGATGACATGTCGCGCCGGCCCCGTCCAACAACAGAACTCCTTTAGATCCAAACAGACTCTTCCACTCTCTCACCGGAAGTGAAACCAGGCCACGCGGACACTTTCACAATACAACAGCCGGGAATGCACTTTTCGGTAAAAAAACCACATTACTTCCTCCTAATTAATCAAATAAACGTCTCACTGAAGAACAGGGGCCAGCTTCGATCGGTAAACAGCCTTTACAACGACTTTTTAACTTTGCGATACCATTACAACGCATGCATTACCACGCATGCGTTGTACATCACGAAGTCATTACTACGCATTTTTAGAACGCATGGTCATTTACCACGCATGCCTTTACAACGAATTTTGTTGTAAAGGTATGTATGGTAAATGACCATGCGTTCTAAAAACATGTAGACGATCCATGTCGTTGTAAGGAAACAGAGGCTGTTCCGTTTCCTCACAACGACGTGCACCGCCCCTCAGAGACGACGTGAAGCAGGAACCACGAGGAGAGAGGAACCACGAGGAGTGAGAGGTAAGGGGGATTGGGCATGGGGTGGGGGTTTCTTTTCTAGGGTTTAGGGTAGTGCAGTGGTGTTTGGGTAGTGTAGGGGGTCATGCTGGGGGTAGTGTTTTAGGGTTTAGGGTAGTGCAGTAGTGTAGGGGGTCGTGCTGGGGGTAGATTTAGGGTTTAGGGTAGTGCAGTGGTGTTTGGGTAGTGTAGGGGGTTGTGCTGGGGTAGTGTTTTAGGGTTTGTTAGTGCAGTGGTGTTTGTGTAGTGTAGGGGGTAGTGCTGGGGGTAGTGTTTTAGGGTTTAGGGTAGTGCAGTGGTGTTTGGGTAGTGTAGGGGTTCATGCTGGGGGTAGTGTTTTAGGTTTAGGGTATGGCAGTGGTGTTTGGGTAGTGCAGGGGGTCGTGCTGGGGGTAGATTTAGGGTTAAGGGTAGTGCAGTGGTGTTTGTGTTGTGAGGGGGTCGTGCTGTGGGGGTAGTGTTTTAGGGTTTAGAGTAATGCAGTGGTGTTTGTATAGTGTAGGGGGTTTAGGGTAGTGCAGTGGTGTTTGTGTAGGGTAGGGGGTCATGCTGGGGGTAGTGTTTTAGGGTTTAGGGTAGTGCAGTGGTGTTTGTGTAGTGTAGGGGGTAGTGTTTTAGGGTTTAGGGTAGTGCAGTGCTGTTTGTGTAGTGTAGGGGGTCATGCTGTGGGTAGTGTTTTAGGGTTTAGGGTAGTGCAGTCGTGTTTGTGTAGTGTAGGGGTCGTGTTTTAGGGTTTAGGGTAGTGCAGTGGTGTTTGGGTAGTGTAGGGGTAGTGTTTTAGGGTTTAGGGTAGTGCAGTGGTGTTTGGGTAGTGTAGGGGGTCGTGCTGGGGGTAGTGTTTTAGGGTTTAGGGTAGTGCAGTGGTCTTTGTGTAGTGTGGGAGATCATGCTGGGGTAGATTTAGGGTTTAGTGTAGTGCAGTGGTGTTTGGGTAGTGTAGGGAGTCGTGCTTGGGGTAGTGTTTTAGGGTTTAGGGTAGTGCAGTGGTGTTTGGGTAGTGTAGGGGGTAGTGCTGGGGTAGTGTTTTGGGTTTACGGTAGTGCAGTGGTGTTTGTGTAGTGTAGGGGGTCGTGCTGGGGGTAGTGTTTTAGGGTTTAGGGTAGTGCAGTGGTGTTTGTGTAGTGTAGGGGGTAGTGGTTTAGGGTTTAGGGTAGTGCAGTGGTGTTTGTGTACTGTAGGGGGTCGGGCTGGGTTCTAGTGTTTTAGGGTTTAGGGTAGTGCAGTGGTGTTTGTGTAGTGTAGGGGGTCATGCTGGGGGTAGTGTTTTAGGGTTTAGGGTCGTGCAGTGGTGTTTGGGTAGTGTAGGGGTCGTGCTGGGGGTAGTGTTTTTGGGTTTAGGGTAGTGCAGTTGTGTTTGGGTAGTGAAGGGGTCGTGCTGAGGGTAGTGTTTTAGGGTTTAGGGTAGTGCAGTTGTGTTTAGGTAGTGAAGGGGGTCGTGCTGGGGGTAGTGTTTTAGGGTTTAGGGTAGTGCAGTGGTGTTTGTGTAGTGTAGGGGGTCATGCTGGGGGTAGATTTAGGGTTTAGGGTAGTGCAGTGGTGTTTGTGTAGTGTAGGGGTCGTGCTGAGGTAGTGTTTTAGGGTTTAAGGCAGTGCAGTGGTGTTTGTGTAGTGAAGGGGTCGTGCTGGGGGTAGTGTTTTAGGGTTTAGGGTAGTGCAGTGGTGTTTGTGTAGTGTAGGGGGTTGTGCTGTGGGTAGATTTAGGGTTTAGGGTAGTGCAGTGGTGTTTGGGTAGTGTAGGGAGTCGTGCTGGTGGTGTGTTTTAGGGTTTAGGGTAGTGCAGTTATGTTTGGGTAATGTAGGGTGTCGTGCTGGGGGTAGTGTTTTAGGGTTTAGGGTAGTGCAGTGGTGTTTGTGTAGTGTAGGGGGTGTGCTGTGGGTAGATTTAGGGTTTAGGGTAGTGCAGTGGTGTTTGGGTAGTGGAGGGGTTTAGGGTAGTGCGTCCAACCAGCCACAATATCCGTGGACAAAGGGGATCCTGACTCTTTGGAACGCTCCGTCAATTGAATAATTTGGGTCAAGGGCCCTACCACGTCCAAGACCTATCAATTCCTTTCTTGGGATCCCTAATATACTTGGAGAAAAAGGTACATAGTTTCTCATCAATTTCAGGCGTGTGTGCCACCTTCCCCTTCAGTGAGGGCCTGGGGCATTCTCCCCTCATCCTATTCCTGACCTCCCTTTCAAGGGGTTGATGGATTTTCCCCACCACATACTCTGCCACTTTGGCGTCAGGTGTCCACTCCGCCGACCTAGGATGGTTAATTTGGGTAGGCTCGAACATGTCCGAGTGGACCCCGTCCCCAACCGGGGACTGAGAGGAGTGGGACTCTGGACGCCAGGGACGCCCGAGTCCTTATCCTCATCGGAGGAGAAATCGTCCTCCGATACACCCTCTCCCTCTAAGGGAAACCCGCCTTCGGGGTCTACAATAGTGGTGACAGTGTCGCAATTTTCTCCGGGCCCCTCCTCCTCCCGGCAGGGTGCATGTTTTAGCGTTCGCGCACTCTTGAGGAAGGTCTCCGTAAGTTTATCAAATCCTTCCAAGTGCCCCGCGTTATGCTTAACGGCCCTTTTATTCCCCATCTGGGAGCTACTGGGACCCGCCACCACCAGATCTGGGTCACTGAACACCCCAGGGATGCTTTTCGCCAGCTTATCAACCTGATCCATAAGAGGAGCCAGCGCCCTAGAAATAGCCAGAGAGAGGGCTTGGTCCACTGCTGGAGGGAGAAGTTGGGAGGCCATTCCTCCTCCACTTCCTGGTAGGAGGAGTAAAAATGGTCTTCTGGTGAAGACATGATAGCAGAGGGTGTGAGCACAGAACAAATGCCCTTAAAATCCTTAAGGCAGCCACCTCGCCGGTGCTCCAACAGCTGGGCTTTCCCCGAAGCTGTTATAAGAATAGACTGAGGCGCAATACCAATTACCACCACCAGGTGGCGCTGGTCACTAACGTGGCCGTGTGGGGAAATCACCGCGTAGCGGTGATTAAATTAGGCGAGGGTTGGTCGGGAATCAAGCGGACACTAAAGGAGTGACCGGATTCCCAAACGCGCGTAAAGACCAGCGGGAGCGCTCGATGGAGCTGCCTCGCTCGGACCAGACGCACCTGACAGGATCTCACCGTGCGCAGAGCACACAACGGGAGAAGCTGCGAGGGGGAGAACGCGCTCGGGCAAGAGCCTGCTGCGCAGGGAATATGAAACAATACCAAGGCAATAATGCTAATAACATGCACAAGAAACCGCTATACAAACAGCAACAACGTCAGATTAAGCCAAGAATGTAAGGAATGCACTTAACTGACGAGCAGTGAAGAAAGAGGAAGCGGAAGGGACGTCACGATATTATATACGATGGACTGTGATATGATTGGACTATAGTTGCCTTGGAGACTACCCCCTAATGGTTCATGGGTTGTGTAGTCTTTTGTTTAATGATTGTTGTGTTACGTTTTCTTTGAACTGCTATGCAAATAAAGTGAGGAAAGATATGCATAATCCTCGCCTCCGTCCTGCCATAGAATTCATTAAACTTTATTTGATCTGATTTAGAAACATACATCATAAAAGTGTACATAAAAACAGTAAATCCTCTTTTCTAATACAATACAGTGAGAATTAATTAAAACCAGTAGGTAAAAACGGGTGTTACAAAGCCCGGTTCAGAGCAACTTCAGGTTAACAGAATCGTAAAGTTCAATGTTTCGCAAGATCAATCTCATGTACTTCGTGCAAAATACGCGATAAGGGGTCCAAGTAAGATGTAACGCTCCAATACCTGACCAGTTTGCACTATATAAAACTGCAGAAAAACTAAAAATAAAAAGTGTTTTGCACACTTCTGTCATTGGGCTATATGTGGGCTACATCTGGGTGATATTTGTGCTACATTTGGGCTCTTTTTTCTCTGGTGACCATCTTGGGAGACTTATTTGTTATGAAGTTTCCTAATATCGTCATTTACTGCAGTCTCCTCAGTAGGAAATGCTTTCAGTTTTTTACTTTGATTCCATCAAGAAGGCATTCAGATGTGTCACACATTTGCCATTAATTCATAATGTTAGCACTCTAGTTGTTCATTAGATCACTGTAGTAAAGCTACTGCTCACCAGGGAGTTAACTGGAAGTCTAATGCTGGTATTGAAAGTGATTGTTTCAGTCTGCATGTCAGAATTTTCTAATGAAATAGAAGAGGATTTGAGATCTCACTTAAAACATGCCCTAAATTTTCTTTCTGCAGCACTAACCATAATTTCTATGGCAAAATGAACCCCCTCATTTTGTTCCTTTTTAAATTAAATGTTTTTAGTGTTACCAGTTTATTCCAATCAAGATGGCTTCAGGTGTGCCATACTTTTGTCATAAGTAAGACTGTTAGCACTCTAGTTGTTCTTTAGAGAACACTGGGAAGCTGCAGTAGAACACAAAGGCATCAACTGACAGGCTGCTCCTGTTGAAATATAACAGGAAGATATTTGAGATCACACTTGAAACATGTCCTAATTTTTCTTTCTACAGCACTAACCATAATTTCTATGACAAAATGAACCCCATCATTTTGTTCCTTTTTAAATTAAATGTTTTAAGTGTTACCAGTTTATTCCAATCAAGATGGCTTCAGGTGTGCCATACATTTGTCATAAGTAAGGCTGTTAGCGCTCTTGTTGTTCTTTAGAACACGCTGGGAAGCTGCAGTAGAACACAAAGGCATCAACTGACAGGCTGCTCCTGTTGAAATATAACAGGAAGATATTTGAGATCACACTTGAAACATGTCCTAATTTTTCTTTCTACAGCACTAACCATAATTTCTATGACAAAATGAACCCCATCATTTTGTTCCTTTTTAAATTAAATGTTTTAAGTGTTACCAGTTTATTCCAATCAAGATGGCTTCAGGTGTGCCATACTTTTGTCATAAGTAAGGCTGTTAGCACTCTAGTTGTTCTTTAGAACACTTTGGGAAGCTGCAGTAGAACATAAAGGAATCAACTGACAGTCTCTGCCCTTGTTGGATGTACATGTTTTACTGAGAATGTCAGACTTCATTCTCACATGACTGAGAAAGATAATGTGAATTTACAGAAAATATGCTCTCATTTTAGCTTCTGGAGCACCTTCCAAAACTGTATGGGACAAGCATGTGAAAATAGTTTTCTCTCAAACATGATTCATGATATCCCAGCAGAAGGTTTTTCACAGGGTAAAATCACTTTAGAACACACCACAATTCCTGAAATTAGTATGGTACCATCAACAAATGAATTCTAATGTAACTAAAGTCTGTTATTACCCTTTATAGTTCTCCTTTTGGTAACCCTCAAAATCTTCGATTCACTACAATGCATTTCAATGGGGTACTATCATTTATATTGGTCCCAAGATGGCTGCCAGCAATTCCAGGATGAAGTGCTGACAGCCAATCAGATCTCACGATGACATGTGTGGTTAGGCTCCGCCCAGATATCGATATGTTTTCTTTTTTAAATTTCTCAGGAACTACTGAACGGATTTACACCATTTAACAAAAAGGGTTCTTTCTGAACCAAGAACTACCTCTTTGCCAAATTTGGTGTAATTCCGTTCAGCAGTTCGGGCTGTAGCCGTGTCTAAAGTTTCCTATGGAAAATTGCAGGGGGAAAACACGTTTTGGGACCCCCCTTTTTTCTCGGCCCCCGCTTGCCGAATCACCCCGAAACTTTCAGGATAGGAGCAGACTGGAGCGCCCCACGAGTTTTGAAATTTCGCGAAGATTCATCAACCGGCGCCAAAGTTATTGGAAATAGAATGTTGTGATTTTCCTATGGAAAATAGGTCCTAACTATAACTACCTACTGGCGACCGCCAGTAGGTAATATATATATATATATATATATTCTCCAATTCCTTCTGAATGAAGGAAACAGGGTCGCACTCCCAGATTAGATGTTTATATTCTCTTTATTTTAGTTTTTCAGGTATTCAAAAGCCACACCAACGCGTTTTGTTCTCCCCTGAGAACTTGTTCACGGTTTACATGACGACAGTAACAAGGACCAATAAAACACATTTTACACATCACATGACACATTTTTTTCTGCCTTTTTTGTGTTCCCTGCCGTCTTACATTGTGGGAGTTGTAGTGAAAAAGGTTCATTGTGTAAGGTTTTCAGTTTTGTGAAAAAATTATAATAAACGTGGATTTAAGGTGAGGATTTAGAAGAAGAAACCATTTAATATGATTTCAATATAAGTAGAGACAATGATGCCACAGTATCGTTCATAATGACAGTGAATGCAAAGTGGGGAAATTTCTCATTTGTTTCCCATTTGTTCGTTTTTCCATTATAAACATAAGTATGTTGCATATGTTCGAAATGGTCATTTACACAGTGCTTTTTCAAAAGGTTATGGCACCTTAATTTGCTATGTGTTTAACTGATTTGTGGGATTCTTTTACCCTCATATATATATATATATATATATATATCATGTTACCTGATCATCAGAGCGATAAGGAGAAACGTTTTCCTTAAATTCATTTTGTCTTTCTTATTTCAGGCATTACGTGTCATGGCTAAGATTATGCGGGAATGCTGGTATGCCAATGGAGCAGCCAGACTAACAGCATTACGTATTAAGAAAACTTTATCACAACTCAGCCAACAGGAAGGAATAAAGATGTGAATATGCTTTGGTACCAATCAAGTTTCAGGACTTTAAAAGTAAATTGTTCTACCTCCAAGAGAGACCAGAAGATTGTGCTACATTTTGGAACATCATAGGACATGAGTTGCTATTTTCAGAGAGGGTGTGAACACGTAAACAATGGCAAGCACCTTTCTAGACATTTTGCAACATCCAAACCTTCTTTTTTTACAGCAGACATTATTTACAAAAAGACAAATTGGCTGTCTTTAAGATGCTGAAAATGAGAATAATATATATTTTTACAACAGTAGAGATGGTTTAGCTAAATTAGACAAAAAATGTATAAAGTGGATTGCTGTTCAACAGTCGGTACATTCTTACTATTTTAGAACATTATGTATTTGCAACATAATTTTATGGTTATTAGGACTGGCACCCATCATGATTACGAAAGTGTGACCTCTTACGACTTGGAGAATATAATTTATGCAGTTGCATTTTGTCTGTTCTTGTTTTTTAATTATGATATTTTTATGCTTCATTATGGTTCTTAGTACAGCCTGTGCCACTTGCATCTCTGGATCTTTTTAATCCTGATTCTTTTATAGGTAGCTAGACAATGTATATAGTTTCAAGGGAATTGAAACATGAACATTATGTGGAGAGCTGGACTGCTCATGGTTTAACTTAATACACATGAACTGTGAACGGAAAACATATAACTCGATGTTATTCACTCCAAAATCCTTTCTGGTTGCGATTGTGTTTAAATTAATTAATACCAAATATTTGTTTTCTGAAAAATGTTGGTGCACTTTCTGCACACGAAAAAAACAAATTTTAAAGTTCATTATTTTAGGCATGCCAATGAATATAAGAAATGAGTACATCTTACATTTAGTTTATTTGTTTCATTAACTTGCTACCTGATTGATGGATGAAAATGTGCCTCTTTATGCTAATTAAAGGGAGAACCAGTGCACAACTGGCACTGTGCAGTTTATGCAAGATAAGACACTGGGCATATGTTCACACAAATTATTGTTGCCGCATTGACCAGCGTGACTGGAATTTGTGTTGAGTTTCACACTTTTTTTTCAGGTTTTCAGACCTATGGGGCTTTAGCTTCTGTTTCTTTTCAAATATTCCAATTTGATTGCAGTTCTACATCTGAATTTCAAGCTATTACTTTAAGGAGACATTTTAGTGCCTGGCCCTAGCAGAGTTTGTATAGTTTGCCTAGAGGAAAAAACATTTATTCAGCCTCATACCTGCCTATTTTGCATTAGAAGTGGATTAAGATCCTGTAGGAATTGCTTTTGATAATGAGAGATGCAAGTTCTGGTCAAATCTTTATAATAACATAAAATATGTCAGTAGCTTCGGAAAACCAGCTTTGTCTAACATGGACCCAATATTGAGCTTTGTACACCAGCTGTGATAGGACCTCAGTATTGCTGAAAAGATCTTAACCCAAGTTTTGGGTCATTCTACCAATCATTCTGACTGATTCTGCTAGGCATGTAGATGAGCTTAACGGTTGTTGTTGTGTGATGGGAGGAAAGGGTAGCGTTAATATTAAACTCCCTCATTTGAATTCTTTTCACTACAATCCTGGTCAATCTCATAGGTTGTAGATTAGCTAGTACTGAATTCTCGTATGCAAGTCTCCCATTTGAAAATGATAACATTGAAATAAGTGATTCCACTCCAGTAGTGCTCGATCTGAAGTAGGCCCACTTTTGCATACCAATGCTCTGCTTGATTAGTGAAAGGAAGAGTGCTGGTGCCCGAAGCTCTGCTCAGAAGCCAGCAAACTGGTGCAATTAAACGTCGGGTCGCAGAATTCCAAGGCTGGTAGTCTTAAATCCACTCCATGCCTCTTTATCTCACTCGTGTACGTTCCTGCTTTCTACCGTTGTGACTATTTTCCCATTGTTCTCTTCCTCTCTATTTCCAATTTGTGTGCATTTCCCTCTCTTGCTCTCGAGAAATTCAGATGCGTAAAAACAAGTGCCGGTGCCCCCACCAGTTCAAACTAAGCACTACCAATGCTTTTAAGTGATTGCAAATGTCTGTGATTTATGGTATGTTAAAAATTTTACGTCCAAACATGAAATTTGCTCCAGGAGTGCTTTCCAAATGCCTTGCAGTCATTACGGCCTACCTCCGCCCCCAGGGACTATGTTTACTTCTGTGTGGATGACAGGTCGATAAAGAACAAATCAGGCCAGCATTGCCTGTCCCACACGCAAATAATGGTAATCCTGCTTCATAGGCTAGCGTTCACCATTAATGTCAAATAATCCCACCGGCAGTCTCTGCAGATTCACATCTATTTGGGAGCAACACTCAGCCCAAGCCTACCCCACAAAAGAGGGAGTACAGGCATTTCCGATTTATATTCCAATTTTCCAGACATCACAATGAGAATGTGGTGAAGTTGGTGGGCATAATGCCTTCATATATGCAACAGGTTCTCAATGCACACCTACAAATTTAACTGTTGTAGGAGTGTCCAATGTCACATTGAGCATATGGATTGGGAAATCTTACAATAAGGTGACAGATCTCTAAACTTGCATAACTCTGACAACATACGTCTCACTTCAGGGATGTATGGGCATATCTCTGTCATCTAAACAACCACTTCACATCAATGTTTTGGATTTCAAAAGGTTGTTTCTAGTGCTCAAGGCATTTCAAACAGAGAGGAAACATTGATATCCTAGCAGATATGACAGCCATGTATTACATTTGCAAGCAGAGAGAAATGTACTCTTATCCAGTATTGGGGTATCTTTCATAGATTCACTTGCTTGAATAATTTCCCATTGTTGAAGTGGGAGTCACACTGTACGTTAAATAAGCTGTATGATAAAACTGTTATAGGCTATAATAGCCCTTGGCCATAAATTTAATAGCCTATCTGTGTCCTTTTTTTAATTTATTTTTTAAAGACCAAACTTAAACTATAACCAATCAGGTGCTAGCACCCTTTAAAACAGTCCCAAGAGAGGCTGAGTCCCTAAGATGTCACCGCACGCAATGTGTGAAGGGAGTCTCCCTGAGCTCTGCTCAGTTTTCTTAAAACTATTACAACTTGCTATTTCTGCAACCATGTCTGAAGGAAAAGACCTGTGGGAAGAAAAGGGTTCATGTGGATGACCCACCTAAGGACTTTATTTACTGCCTATTCCCAACATGAGGTAAATCATTGTAAAATATGTTGCACTTTTTCCTCTAAAACCTTGAGGGATAGAGAGGGGAGGTTACTCTTGTGGCTTCAAAAAACAAAGTCACACAAGACATCTGATGAGGACAGCGAGGCCTCTCACAGGTCTCACAAAACAGCCAGGTCCCATGAGGACGTATCTGAGGGGTCCAGAAAGCTTTTAAAAAACTCCAGGGCTAAGGATCCTCATAAAAAAGAGAAACACTCTAAAGGTGCCTGAGAGCCAGCCTTATCTGTGCCATCTACTCCTTCTCATAAGGAGAAAGTACACCCTCATGCCTCCTCTTCTCATACAGGGAAACATAAATCTTCTCAGAAGTCCCCGTCGACGACACCATCTCCATCAACGTCGCAAGCACAGATGACAATAACCAGCACTTCTATCTCGTCTTCGAGACAGTCTGCATCTATAACGTTGACTACAGCTGCCATCAACACTCCCATACCATCAACGGTACTTCAACCATCCATGATGGCCTCGTCATCGTCACCGCTGACGAGGAATGCGCCAACTAAGCCACCTTCGACAGCACCTTTAGATACGGCGTCGGCGATCCTGTCGACAAAGACATTACCACCGACGTCGGTCCCGTCGACAAGGGATCCATCGACGATGGAACCGTCGACATCAGTCCCGAAAGTCAACACCAGCCATCAGAAGTCAACACCGTCGAGTACAAATTAAGATACACAAGACATGTTTACACCCAGTAATCACCTCACCAAGCAAGGTGTCTCTGTTGCCCCCAAGCCACCTACTGGATCTTCAGGACTCGGGCAAGGAGGGTCCTTTTGGCACAGCTTACAGTCCGTCTGAGCTCCATGTAAAGGTTCAAGATGAGGACTATGATGATTTGATAATGAGGAGTAGTATTATCAACATTACTGCCCTGCTCCTCAAAGACAATTTGAGTCTTATGGGTTCTACTGAAGACCCCCTAGGCTGGATACTGCGCACCTACTGCCATCCTTAATTCAGGACCTACAGGCCATGCTGGCAGACTAAAGAAAGAGATTTCCTCAACCACAGGACAAACGTCCTGCAACTCCACCAAAGCAACCAGCTGACTCTCTGACTCCAACTAGGCCACCTCCACCCACACCAAGGATAACTCCTCGCCCACTAGCGCATTTTCCTCCAAGGGAAGATCCATCCTCTTCGGATGAAGAGGGTGAGGAGGGCAAAATTCATGACCCTCCGTTGCCGACTAATGAGTGGGATGACTACATAATGCCTACGCCATCTCCACCTCCACATAAGCCAGCTGTCTCTCCACCAGAGGATATGAGAGAATTTCACAATCTATTGGAGAGAGGGGCCACTAGGTTCCACCTCTCCATGGTGTTAAAGCAGTCGGACTGCTTCCTATACGATTTTAAGGAGCAAACACGGAAATCAGTCTGCTCCATACCTATAATTGACTATATTTGGTAGGAGGGGCTAAAGGTTATGAAAACACCAGCTTCAATGACTGCTGTCCTACCTCGAATTGGTAAAAAATACAGGTCGCCTGAAGAGTCCCCAGCATGCCTCACTGGGCATCCCAAGACAGACTCTATCATATCCCAATCTGCACAGAGAAGGTCCAGGAATCTCTCAACGACAATTACCGCACCCCGACAAAGAAGGGCGTAGATTAGATGCTATTGGTAAACGCTTCTCCTCGATGTCTGCCATCACAATTCGGGCTGCCATTGCCTTGGCAATTCTGGGCCGCTATGATCGGCAGATGTGGTCCGATATGGCATTTATGTTGGTTCTCATCCCGGAAGACAAACAACAAGATGCAAGGAAAAGGGGAGTGAGCAGCATCGGAAGTCATAGCTGTGTGATGATTATAGCTACAATTGGCTTTCGGCAGCTAGCCGGCGCAGCTGTTCTATGACACCAGGGATGGCTGAAAGCAACAACATTCAGGCCAGAGGTTCAGACCAAACTCCTGGACATGGCGTACAGTGGAGAATCGATATTTGAGAAACACATTGATGAGGCTTTGCTGGCCATCAAAACTGACACTGACACCACCAAATCTCTGGGCACCCTGCAGTATTATAAATTGCCCTTTCAAGGTGCGCAAGGTCGAGGCTTTCAGACTATAAGGGTGAATACCAGCACACCCAACAGTACCAGGCTTACCCGTCCTGGTACAAGCAGTGTTACCAACAGCCACTTATCAACAGTCCGCAACAGCTGGTTTCTCCAAACAGGAATCCCAAAGGAGAACACCTTCTCAAGGCCAAAACACAGGTCGCAAACCATGACCTCAATCAGGTACCAACTATGACCCCTTCAGGTCCTGTTGGTGCAAAAATATCCAGCCACATCCATCAGTGGAGCAACATAACATCGGACAAATGGGCGCTGGACTGAGTTGCCTCCGGCCACACCCTAGAATTTATACACCGACCACCCAACACCCGTTCCAGGGTACTGCACCCCCCTCGTCTTCACTTATTTATTTTTAAAACTGTGTTGATTGACTTTTTAGATAAGAACAAACAATACAGAATAAGAACGCAAGCAAATATAAATGCATTGGAGGGACCTAGGGTAAACATGAATTCCGATTAGCTTGTACACTCCTGGAAAGTAAACCACAGTAATGAACATGGAAAAGAAATAAATGGCCCCAGTGAGAAGAGAATGAGATCAGGAAAAGAAATAGTAAATGGAGAAGAGAGCATGTGATGCAGTAAGAGGATGGACAGGTATCAGGCCCACGAACCTAGTCGGAGAGACATTTATAACAGTGACTCCAGTTGCATAATCAGTAGTGACAGCATGAAGCTTGATTGCATGATTATAGGCTTTAGTCTCAGGACGGGATGTTCCTCAAACATGGTCAAGTTCCCCCCTTCAGGCGGAAAGAGCAATAAGTAGTTTTGCAGTGGTTGCCGTATGTTTTTAGGTCTGGATGTGGGTGGCTGCAAAGTGGCGTAGGTATTACTAACGGTGTCAAAGCATACCAAATCCCGAATCCATCCCTTCGCTGTTGGGACAGATGTGCCGCTCCAATGCAAGGACACCTGGCGCTTCGCCAACAATAGCGCAATAGCTGCATAGCACCTAACTCGCACAGGGAGCGGTCGGATATTATCTAGTTATGGAGTCGGAGTGAGCTCAGATTCGATCATCTGTGATAGAGTGAGAAACACTTCCTCCCAGTCGTCTTCACTTGTTTAAAAAAGGGGGCCAACATTATGCTCTTCAACTGAGCAATAGAGAAAGTTCCTGTAATGCAAAGGGGGAAAGGATTCTACTCCTGTTTCTTTCTCAGACACACAAAGTCAGGGCAGTGGAGACCTATATTAGATATCAGGAAACTCAACAAATTCCTCTAGAAACAGACATTCAGAATGGTTACAATTTTGGATATCTTGAATCTCCGCAGCAGCGGAGATGCTATGACATCTCTCGATTTGGAAGACGCTTACTTTCATATCCCCATTCATCCCAAGCATCGAAGATACCTAAGATTCACAGTAGCTCGTACCCATTTCCAATTCAAGGTCCTTCCCTTCAGCCTAAAATCCGCCCCATGGTTATTTACCAAATGCCTCGCGACAGGTCAGCCGGCATCCCGCTGACTGTCAGACGCGGGTAGGTCCTGAGCTTCATAGGACTTCATTTGAAGTTCTTCTCTCGCCATATTTCCAGTACTCTGGACGTCACCGCTGGTGATAATAGACCCCCCCTTCTAGGTGTTTTCCAGAAGGTATACATCTAATCCTTTTAAATATTTTTTTCACTATCACACAGGACTATCACACGAGTCCAGACTGTAGGGTGTGAGAAGTTGGCCTGGCATATGCTGTCCACTAATTATAGTGGGCACCTTGCACCAGTCCAAACAACCCCTTATTGGAGATAGGTTAAAGACAACCTTATTGAAAGCTATCCTAGTGGTAGCTATGGAGAGCAGCCTTCAGGCTAAGTCTTGAAGGAATGTAAAGCAGCTTGTTTTACCAGTCTATAATCTCTTGAGTGACCAAATGAAAGAGCACCACACCAGGTATATATTCAAAATATATGTATTTATTGCTAAACACACCCCTCTAGTCGCTTTATGAGGCTAGAGTTCGAAGTACATAAGTTAGAAGTTATTAAATCACAGTAATAGCACAAATACACGTTTGGGCCCTAGGGCGTACCAAACCATATACCAATAAAGTGGTATGCGAACCACGACTGAACTAGACACTAGGCCTAGAGCCTCTAGAAGTGCTTGGACCACAAGGAACCACCCAAGGTAGTTACACAGGGGACCCACGGGAGACGCGTGCAGTGTAAATACACAACCGCGATGCCGTTAACTTCTATGGAGAAAGTCGGGATCGGGAAATTAGAGAAAAGGGACACTTAAAAGAGGACTAGGACAAAACCCTTTGAGATCTAGGACTTTGAAGAGTCTCTACCCACGGGAGCACCGGAGTACTCGTGTTACCTCACCCAGGGAAGCCGGGTGCATAGGTGCCTTTCGGGGTCGGGTTTCGTCGTCGTTTCGAATGGCGATCTGCTGCAAAGTGCGGCTGGCGGCCAAGAGAAAAGTGTCCGGGTGGATCCAAGAGTGGATCGGAGTTCTGAAGAACCTGAAAGCAGAGGGGACAGAGTCTGGGTCACTAGCCAGTGACCAGGAAGGCGATGGACAGATGCCCACCGATGTCGAGTGCTTCAGGTGCGTTGACGGTCGTCTTGACTCTTCAGCCACGAGGTCCAGGAGGCGTTGTCGGCGACCAGGAGCAGGATTCGGGCTGGTACACGATGTCTGTCGAGTGCTGAGGTGTCGGCGACCGGATTGGACCCAACAAGCCTTGGCAACGGCAAGTCTCGGTGAAGATGTAGATCGTCGATGGTGCAGACCAGCAAGGTCTGTGGAACTCACCCAGCGAGGGTAAGTGAGGGCAGGCCTGGAGCAACCAGGATGCCAAGTAAGAAAAGGATTGGCCTTCATTAAGGGCACTAGCCAACGGGCTAGCGACCGCGAAGGAGCCTCGTGACGCCGCACGTGGAGCTGGCTTACCGGACACTCGTGGAGTGGGGGCCAGTGATCTTCGGTGCAGGTGGTGCTGGAGGCTAGGGCTACTCGGAGCCCAAAGCACGACTTCTTGGGAAACCCAGAAGAGGATGCACTTGCAAATGTGCTCGGTGTCCAGGGGTCACGGTCTCAAGTCACCCACGATAGCCACGGGCCTCAGCTTTGCTGGGGACTCAGGGTAGCCTCGGGGAAGTCTGAGAATCCACCTCTGGTGATGCGATGACTTCGGCGTCCGACGGGAGCTTCAGAAATACGAACCGGACAGATGCTTCTTTGGTGCCTGCCAAGCAGGGGAGTCACTCCTTGACCCCAAGGGAGATTCTTCTGTCCTCTAATCGTGAGTAGAGCGTCGAAGGTCCAGGATTCTGTTTCAGAGTTTCGTCCAGGTATAATCTAAAGTCCTAAGGACTGGGTTCCTACCTTTATACTAAAGATAGGGGTTGGACTACTTCTGTGGCCCCACCTTATGGGTGGGTGAGGGCAGAGGGGTGGCTACACCCTTTCTCTTTGTCCAGTTCGCGCCAAAGCAGGGGCTGCAAGCCCCTGATCCGGTTTGAACTGGGGTATGCACAGGGACACCAAATGTGCCCCCAGTGCAGGACTTCAAAGCACCCGAAAGTGCTCCCGCCCAGCCCCAATACACATTATCCTGTCTGGGGAGGTGGTCACACCTCCCTGGGACAGGAAACCTATTGTCCAGGCCTCCCTGCCGGAGTTTCGTCCAGCAGCAGGAGGCCAGACTCGTGTCTGTGGCAGCAGCATCCATTTTGTGATGCCAGGGCTCAGGAAAGAAGTTACTGGACTAGTCAGAGTTAACATGTCTTTCCCTCTAGAAGGGTGGAATGCTACCCCCGCCGCCAGGATTGGCGGGGGGGTAGTATTCCAAGATGTTTGACACCAAACACGACATGTTTAGGTGCAGCCATTCCAAAGTTAGCATTTTACCGCGAGGTTATAATGCGCTTAAGAGTATATGGTCAGGCTGCACTACAAACAGCATCAGAGAAGGTCTCCGAACGCTGCAGAGGGGCCCTGCTCATGCAGGGGCACCCTCTCACATAGGAACCATGCACTCTGCCTTTAGGATTGATAAGGCCTGCCTTAGGAGTGACTTATAGGTTTATATGTGTGTATGTATTTAGTGATATAGGTAACCTACATCACAGTAAGGGGTGCATGCACCACCTTACCCAGGCTGCAGTAGCAGACCTGTGGTGTCAGTTTGGATGGCCTTCCAGGGGTGGCATAATACATGCTGCAGCCCCTGGCAGGCCTCTGAGGTACCTATGCCCTTGGTACATAGTATACCATATACTAGGGACTTATAAGGGCACTCCAGATCCCAATCAGTGATGTGCCTAAGGCACATGGAAACCTTTTTACAGAGAAAGCAGATAGACTGGGGCCCTGAATAGCAGGATCCCAGTCCAACTAAGTCATAAACCAGCAAAACACCATAAAAAAAGTGGGGGCAACCATATAGTCAGATTCCACCTTCCTACATAGGGGACGGGACCTTTTAGATACCTTCCTACACCGTCCCCACTAGAGTAGATGAGGTTCTCCCGGTCCTGATGAAATGCCAAGATCCTTTGGACGACACAGGGCATGAAACATGTTGACCACTTTCACATCACACACATTATCTTAAGCTCAAATGGGTATAATTTCCCTTCTTCAGCTACGACTCTTTAGTTGTTTGTTTTTACTCATAGCATAGGAACCCAGCTAATGAAATATTCTGTAGGATTCCGATAGCTATTTTTAATCCACCCGCACTTTCTTCCCATCTCTACTCACTACACATACGCCCCACTACTACGTCTTCACGTCGGCAAAAAGAGAAGACCTCCGACAAAGAGCCCCCTTGCCGTGCCCGTTGGGCATTGCAGCGCAGGCCCAATGAGGAGCTGCCCGATAAGCATAGCACCCCTCGGGATGTGTGAGGGCCCTTGCTCCTGATTGGAGCTATTCCACTTACACCTCTTATTTCCCTTGCGAACACCTGGTATCCCCGCCTTTTTCCTTCCTCCCCTCCTCCCCATAGGAACTGCATACTCTTGCTTTTGCCATCGCGCCATTGGCAGCCACGCTGAGAAAGAAAGGTCGTCAGGTATTTCCCTACCTAGACAACTGGCTGCCAAAAGCTCCAACTGCACAGCAAGCTTCAGCAGCTACAAAGGACTGCCTAGCACTTTTTCACAAATTAGGCCTTACTATAAACCATCGCAAATCTTCTCTTATTCCTACTCAAACAGTAACGTTCCTGGGAGCCAACCTGGATACAGTTCAGAACAAAGCCTTTCTATCACAAAAGCGGCAAGATTGGTTGGTTCACATGGCACAGAACATTTTTTTTAAAACAGTGCGTTTCAGTGAGGACATACGAATCGCTCCTAGGTATGCTTTCTTCTGCAATAAACCTAGTACCTTTGGCTCGCCTCAAAATGAGACCACTGCAGGAAGAACTTCAAATGCAGTGGATTCAGGCAACAGGCTCCTTCGAGGACCTGATCTTTGTCACCCCCATCATGCAAGAAGCATTGAAGTGGTGGTGTCACGAACCACACCTATCACAAGGCCTCACATTTCTACCATCCATCCCAGATTTCATCGTCACGACAGACGCATCTATGGATGGCTGGGGAGGGCATTTGCAAGACCTCCAAATCCAGGGCAAAAGATCTTTTTCTCAAAGGATGATGCATATAAACAGTCTGGAATTGAAAGCAATATTTCTAACCTTGCAAGCTTTCCTACTGAGGATCGAAAGATCTTCAGTGCTGGTTCATACAGACAATGCAACCAGCATGTATTAAATCAACAAGTAGGGAGGAACAAAGTCTCACACTCTCACAAGAAGCCCAAGAGCTTTGGCTCACCGATCACGACATATCCTTGAAAGCCGAACATGTCCCAGGTCTACACAATACATTGGCAGACACTCTCAGCAGGACAAACAGCAGTTGCCACTAGTGGAAGCTGGACCAGCATCAGCTGGACAAGATCTTCTCACGATGGGGAAAACCAGCACTGGATCTCTTTGCGATGAACAGCAAATGCTGGTTTTATGCCAGCCGATTCCCTCTCCCAGGATCATGGGGATGCGATGGTCCGGAATATATGCATATGCTTTTCCCCCCATCCCATTGATACCCAGGGTCCTCACCATAATGAGGGCAGATCGCTGTTGTCTCCTGCTGATTGCACCCAGGTGTCCCAGGCAACACTGGTTATCCGAGTTTCTCCTTCTCTCAGAGACCAAACCCATTCGCCTCTCATCTACACCATTGCTGCTGACCAGATAAGCCATCCAGAGCCAGCATCTCTCCAATTGCATGCCTGGCTCCTGAATTATTTGAGTTCCGGGATGTAGAAATAGCGCAAGAATGTAGGAACATTCTTTCAAAATCAAGGGCAGGAAGCACCAACAAGACTTACAAACTAAAATGGAAGAGATTCTGTATTTGATGCAAACAGAACAATTTGCATCCTTTTCAAGCTCCGCCAGAACAAATCTTGCTATATCTGCTCGCTCTAGCCAAGTCAGGCTTAGGTTACTTATCTGTAAAGGAACACCTTGCGGCCATTTCCAGGTACAGACGCTCTTCTTGCACCTTGTCCCTCTGTTTTTCCAGAATAGTAAAGCAATTCATGAAAGGACGTTTTCGGACATTCCCGCCAGTAAGAGCCCTACCTTCAGAATAGCGTCTCAATCTGGCACTCTCACAACTGATGAAGCAGCCTTTTGAACCAATCTATAGGGGTGAACTAAAATTTCTCACATGGAAAGTGGTTCTTCTCCTCGCTCTTGCATCCACCAGGAGGGTTGGTGAGATACAGGCATTCACTACCAAAGAGCCTTTCTTGCACTTCACGGATGAATGTGTGCTCCTCAGAACTAATCCCAAATTTATACCAAAGGTTCCAACCCAGTTTCACCTTAATGAACCTGTCATCCTATGGACTTTCTTTCCCAATCCAGCTACCCAATGAGCAGGCACTTCACACTTTAGACATCAAACAATGCCTCAAGTTTTACCTGCAGAGAACTAAAGACATCTGCAAAACTTACCAACTACTGGTGGCTTATGTTCAGGGCAGCCAAAGAGTGCCAGTGACTAACCCAACCATAGCCAGATTGATCTCTGCTGCAATTCAATTTTGTCATATCAAGGCAAGCCTCTGTCAAGAAAGGCGAAGGCACATTCTTCAAGAGCCGTCTCCACATTGGGTGCTCTGTTTGCTTGCATTCCACTGGATAAGATATGCCGTGCTGCAACTTGGAAGAGCACCCACACGTTAACGCAGCACTACTGCCTAGAAACATCACAGCGCAGTGATGCAGCTGTAGTTTAGGTGGTTGTACGACATTTATTCCAATAAGGTGAGCCTCTTTAAATATAGGTATTCCCTTTTCTTGCTTGCATTAAACATAAGTGTGTGTGTGTGTATATGTATATATATATATATATATATATATATATATATATATATATATATATATATATACCTTCCACCAAGTGGCTCGCCTTTGCTGACTAATCTTGGCGCTCTCCGGCGGTGTGGAACCCCTCGGCCGAGCCCAGCCGTCAAATATTCAACACTCCTCTCCAGAAGGAAAAGAAATGGGTCGCACTCCAGGGAGACTTCAAAAATCATTTACTTTCCAAGCAATTCAATGAGTTTTCATAGAAACACCAGAAACCAACGCGTTTCGGTCTCACTGAGACCTTGACCACGGTAACGTCCACATTTGTTTCGACCAATATCTACATTTTCATGCATTGCATCATTTCCTGTTAACAAGAACTAGGCGCTATGGGAGTTGTAGTTTCCGAAAATAAAACATAAAATAACTTAACTATGGTGTATTACTCCTGTTAGGGAGTGCATTTGTGTTCATGGGAAAAATTAATTAATTTAAAAACCCATCTATAATCAAGTCAAAATTGTGGATAACAGTTTGATTCATTATACATCATTATCAGTTACTATGCCGGCGGTTTGTAAACATACTGACCAATAAGACCCTCCAGTGGGTTTAATTCCAGCTTTCATAATATTTTCAATCATCTTTACTCCTAATCTTCTCCTCTAGTGGAGTTTTTCATTAATAATCACACACAGCCGGCATCTTACTAATTAAAATCATTAGTATATAAAATTACCATTTAAAATGAGTAATTTGTGATCCATTCAAATGCTTGATATATACAAAAGTTAATGTATTGAAATAATAATCAAGCTGGACTCAGGACTAACCTGTTGACCAGCCCAAATCATAAAACTACATTTTAAAATGTAAATAGCAGGAAGCAAAAAACAAAGTCATTAACTTATGTCTTTTCATTAATGTACATAAAGTTCTTCACTTTAATTCAGACCGTGTGGAGTGAACGACCTAAGCTCCAGGATATAGCGAGATTCTTTCTGTCTTAGTCTCCTTTCGCGATCGCCACCTCTTTCTAACCGATTCACAGTTTCAATGGCAAAGAATTTCAATTTCTTCCAATCACCTCCCTGGTGAGTTTCCATGTGTTTGGCTACTGCATTCGTGCGATCTTTGTTTATTGTGGCTCTGACATGTTCCAAGATGCCTTTCTTCAATTCGCATATCGTGCTCCCAACATATTTCAAAGAGCACAGGCATTCAATTACGTATATTACGTACTGGCTCTTACATGTAATTAGTTCTTGAATTTTCCAAGATCTTCCATTTGCTAGTTGTACTTCTTGGACATTTTTGGCAATTTGCCACACTTTACAACTCTGGCATTTCACAAATCCCTTTGTTTTTAACCATTGCATTGGTTTATTCTTCCTTTTCCGAAAATGACTATGAATCAATCAATCTTTCAAATTAGTTGCTCTTCTGAATGTTATATTGGGGTGTTTTCCCATGATTTTAGCAACAGTTGGGTCAAGTTGAAGAATTTTCCAATTCCTCTTCAATATTTCTTTTATTTGTTTTGACTCTTTAGAATATGTTGTGATGAATCGGATTGTTTATGATTTATCATTCTGACCTGTGATTTTTGTTTCTAGAAGTTCAACTCTTTCTTTTTGGTCACTTTTACCCCAACCTTTTTTGATCAAGTTTTCCGGGTAATCTCTTAGTTTAAATCTTTGTGCCGTTAGGTTGCTGTGTTTTTGCCATTCAGTAGTTTCAGAGCAGATTCTTCGTATGCGTAGAAATTCACCATACAGGATGTTTTGAATTAAAGGTTGCTGATGGAAGCTTTCCCGCTGTAGTGTCGCATTTGTTGCTGTTCCTTTTCTGTGTAATGTTGTATTTATTTGGTTATCCTGTATATAGATTTCTGTGTCTAAAAATGTTACCCTTGTCTGGCTAATATTGTAGGTGAATTTGAAATTTGCTGGTGTGGAGTTCAAGATATTGAAATATTCATTAAAGTCCTCATCTGATCTATCCCAGATGATCATCAGATCATCAATGAATCTGAGCCACAATATTGTTTTGCTTACGAATCTATCATTGTCCATTTGCCAGGCCCATTTCTGCTCCCACCAGCCCATTGTTAAACAGGCGTAGCTCGGACTAAAGGAAAAGCCCATCGCTGTGCCTTTTATTTGCTTATAAATTTCTTCACCAAAAAGGAAGACATTTTCAGTCACACATCTTAATCATTTCCAGCAACATCACATTATGTTGAGCATAATGAATGTTTCTGTCTTTCAGGAAGTGTTCACAGGCAGCAATGCCGATCTCCTGTTCGATATTTGTATAAAGCGACACCACATCCATTGTGATTAGTCTATATGATTCCTGCCACGGTATGCCATTTAGGTGTCTTAATAGATCACTAGTGTCTTTAATGTAGGAGCTGAGGTTTAGGACAAAGGGCATCAAGAAATGATCAACATAGTTGGCCACTGGTTCAAATAATCCTTTTGCAGAGATAATCGGGCGTCCCGAGGGCTTTGTGCGATGTTTATGAATCTTCGGTAGAAAATACATGGTTGCAGTTATTCGAATTGTGTTGTTAGATACCTGCATTCTTCCACATCAATTAGATTCATAGCCATCCATTTCTGCAATTTTTTATCCAATTCAAATTTCATACCCAGAATTGGATTTGTGTACAATCTTTCATAATAGTTAATGTTATTCAGTTGATCATGAGCTTCTTTTATGTAATCAGATTTTTCCCAAATAATAATATTGCCTCCTTTGTCCACAATTTTTATTTCAATTTGATCATCCTGAGTTAGCTCAAGAAGTGCTTTTCTCTCTTCTGTTTTCAGATTATCCGTGTATCTCGTTTTCTTCAATATGTTTTCAAACCGCCGGCATAGTAACTGATAATGATGTATAATGAATTATCATAAACTGTTATCCACAATTTTGACTTGATTATCGATGGGATTTTAAATGAATTAATTTTTCCCATGAACACAAATGCACTCTCTAACCGGAGTAATACACCATTGTTAAGTTATTTTATGTTTTATTTTCGGAAACTACAACTCCCATAACGCCTAGTTCTTGTTAACAGAAAATGATGCAGTGCATGAAAATGTAGATATTGGTTGAAACAAATGTGGGCGTTACCATGATCATGGTCTCAGTGAGACCGAAACGTGTTGGTTTCTGGTGTTTCTATGAAAACTCATTGAATTGCTTGGAAAGTATATGATTTTTGAAGTCTCCCTGGAGTGTGACCCATTTCTTTTCCTGCTGGAGAGGAGTGTTGAATATATATATATATCTTAATCTTGTAATTGTCTTGTTATGGTTCATGTTAACGCATCAATGCTGGTCGCAGATGTCTTTCTCAATAACCTTATGATTACATATTTATGCTACCACACATAGAGCATTAGTAATATCTACTTTTGCCTCTGTATACCAATCTGGGTCTCCCTGGACTCTCTGCACAGCGTACTTTGTTTTAGTACACTATTTAGCGAGACAGCCTCCTACACTTGGTCTTTGCAATTATATGAGACAATGGGTTTTTGATTATAGCACTTTAATAGCAACTTTGCTGGTTTCTATTAAATAAGCAAAAGACAAATGACAAGATAACGTGGACATCAGAGATGAGGGAGGCTTTACAGAAACTGAAGACTGAGATAATAATTGCCCCAGTTTTGGGAACTCCTGATTATACCAAGGAGTTTTATCTCTTTTGTCATTGCAATAGTCAAGTGATGATAGCTGTTCCTAAGAAAAAATATCTTTTAGGATACAAACCCATTGCATATTTTAGTGGACACTTGGATTCAGAGATGTGAGGACATTATCCTTGCGAGCAACCTCTCGCCGCTGCGGAGTTTGCAGTGCAGAAAAGCACCTGCATTGTCATGTGGGCACCTTTGACGCTCTATGCAAAACATGCAGTGTTTGCCATCATTCAGAACGCTAAAACTACTCTGACCACGCTGAGAGTGTTGGGATATAAGGTGATACTTTCACTACCATCTGTGAAGGTTGTGAAGTGTCATACAGTAAATACTGCAACATTCTTTGGTCATTCTATATTAGATTCTGAGGGTGATGTGCATGACTGTGCAACTTACTTTCCTAATGAATCTAGTCAAGCAACAGAGGATCCTATACCAGGTAGCATTGTCTATTTTGTTGATGGTTCTTCTACAATTGACCAGCATACAGGAGTGAGAAGAACAGGTGCAGCAGTAGTCAGAGCACAACAGCATGTTTCTTCTGATACATTCCACATAGTAGAGCAGTTAATACTACCAGCACATTATTCTGCTCAAGCAGCAGAATTAATAGCCTTGATAGTGGCTCTTAGGCAAGGAGCAGGAAAAGTCATCACAATTTATTCAGATTCACCTTATGTGACTACCAGAGTACATCCCAGCATTATGAGATGGAGTAGGCGAGGTTTCCTTGAATCAGACAGAAGTCCTGCTATGCATAGGAATCTCTTGGAGGCGTTAATAGAGGCACTTGCATTACCACTGGCAATGGCAGTTGTGAAATGTGCAGCACATAGAAATGGACAGGATGTTGTGTCTTAGGGTAATGCAATAGCAGATTCGGCAGCTAAAGATGCAGTTAAGTGTTCACCCCTGCCTTTGCCGTTGGGTTTACAACATGCCCCTGTTTTGGTGGCTCAGTCTGCATTGCCGTCTGATTCTAATCCTACCACAGAAACTGTCACGCCTCATTATGCTGAGACAGCGTGTTTACATCTCCGAGAATTGCAGGATGATGCTCCACTGCATGAGAAACAGTTATGGGAAAGCTAGAGACTGCTCCCTGTCAGGGGATGACCTAATATATAGACAGCTATCTACAGGTAAACCAGCCCTCATTTCAAGAAATCACTTGTCTATGCAAATACAGCAAGAGTGGTTCATTCCCAATTTGCAATAAATGCTTACTATGTATCTTCATAACTGTATTGTCTACCAACAGTTCTCTCCCATTCCCACATTGATAATGATAAATTCTACCATTTCACGACCACAAGGTCCTTTTAAAGCTCCCCATATTGACTTTGTGGACATGTTAGACAGGTGCAGCAACTATTGGTATCTTATAGTTTGTCCTTTTTCTCGATGGATTGAAGCAGGACCATGTGTCCATTGTGATGCTAAGTCAGCTGCTACCTTTCTAATTCGTGAGTTGATTCCACGCTGGGGAATTCTAGAAGGGATAAGATCTGACAATTGCACACACTTTGTTAATGCAGTCTTCACCCATCCTAAAACAATTTTAAGGATAAAACATAAACTTTCCTCTGTTTATCATCCCCAAAGCAATGGCATCTTTGAGTGCCTTAAGGACCTGCTGAAGAATAAGATCAGCAAGCTATGCGCCGTGCCACGTTGCATAAGAAGTGGTTGTATTGCCTACAATAGGCTCTCTTTTCCCTTAGAAACACGCAGAGTTCTGGTCATCACCTTACACCCCATCAGATAGTGAAAGGGAGGCCCATGAACGTGCAAATACCTGCCACTAGAAGTAATGTACAGGAAGAAAGTGCAGCAGAACTTTTAAATGATGAAATGCATGTTTACCACGTTGAATTAATCAAGGTTGCAAAGTTTATTTCGAAACAGGTAAACAAAGGGAAGGTGAAGTGTGCCACCAGTGAGGTCGACCCCCCAGTTGTGCACATAGGCGACACAATTTTTGTCCGCAATTTCTTCCGGAAATAGAGACAGCCCAGGTACGAAGGACCCTTCACAGTGACAATGGTGATCCCCACTGTCCTCAAGGTAGATGGCAGGAAACCTTGGATTCACCTCTCCGATAGCCGTCAGAATCCAGCATCACACCAAGCATCGTCAACAATGTAAATTTAATAAGGGGGGAGATTGTCATCATAAAAATACCCACCTCTGCCTTTGGACAATTTTTGGGATTAACCAAAAGAAAGTTATGTATTTTTGTTTTCTTTTTCCTTTTTTGTCTCTTAATACTATCTTTTCTATTGTTGCTCTTCCATAACAATGTATCTTCTAGCTCAAACATCACACACCTGTGAAGAGAATTCTCTATTCATGCCAATGTGTTCCACAGTGTTCATGCCAAATGATCAGATAATATGCGGTATCCATATATGTCAGACATAGGTTCAGAAAGTACCAATGAATCCTGTTTCATCTGCTCTCTAATTCCCCAGGCCACAGGATCAGATAGGCTACATTCAACTAAAAAAGTACCCCAGAGCACAGCTCTGTCTTTTGTATCTTTACTTGTGTAGGTTTATGGCCCAAATGCAACTAACACATGTTAAAGTACCACGCTTCTTAGTCAAAGCCACAATATAAGACTCTTCAGCAGGAGTTTTATACATCCTTACAGATAGGACATTAAGGATGAGATAGCACGAATGAAGAAAACAGGTCATCCTACTACTGCAGAATGGATTCAAATGGTCTTAGATTTAGGATTTTTAAGAGTCACATGCACGCCCAGTGAGTGTGATAGTTATTTAGTAAATCCTTTACCCCCAGATTGTGTTTGTAAGCTAGGTTTTGAAGTTACTGGATCAGTTTATGCCCTTGATCAATGGCATTCTGATATCAAATTTTCCTGTTGGGTCATGTCTTTATGGAATGGTACTGAGGTTAGTCAAGATGCAGTAAAATAGTGTTTGCGTATATGGGATGATAATGTTGCGCGTTACATTTGGATAGATAGTACAGTAAGTCCTCAGACAGTCATGAGATTAACTTCTGTTTCTTTATGTTTCAGAGGAAATTGCACTGTTAATATAGGATACAATATTAACAGTAGTGCCACAATAGATAACTCCAACATGCAGGGTGGCACCTCCAGCCTCATGGACTATTATTGGCAGTGAGGAGAACTCCTGTACGCTCAGTTACTACTGAACTGAGGAGGCCTCTGTACATTAGTCACCTTGCATGCCCCTATTTTGGTAATTTCTGGAGTCAATATATCAGTTCTGCATGAACACCACATGAGCCGTCCAACAACCTTGTTACGTCATCATTGAAGGAGAAGAACTGCAGAGTATTACGTCACTACTACTTGGAATAATATTCTCAAGAGTGTCAGTTGTTTAATGATGCACAGCTGTTTTTTAGAAGCTTTCTGCTATTTTTTCAGGCGAAGGCAACAGCTCGATGGCTACAGATAAGTCAATGGGAATTCCTCAAGTGCATCATTACTACAAAGGACGGATTTAATGCCATAAAGGAAGAGCTGTGTGCTATGAGAATGATGATAATGCAGCTCCGTTATGTACTTGACCTTATGATGACCAAGGAAGGAGGGGTATGTGCCAAGATAGGAACTGCTTGTTGTACTTATGTCCCAGCAAACTATGCGGATAATGGAACTTTGTCAGAGACTATACAAACTTTACATAGTCTACAGAAGAAAATGGTAGATGAAGGAGATGGCCCAGATAATTGGTTAAACAGGTGGTTTTCTGTTCTACCATCCAGGATGTCGGGATTGTGGGAGCCTTGCCGTCAGCTATTGTGTCCCAATTCGTAATATATTGTAGTATCCAATTCTAGCATGTTGTAGGGTTGGAACAAAGGTGGGAGGGATGTTTCCAGTTAGGACACCAACACGAGTAATAGATGCTCTGGGCAATACATATCACCTAGTGCCAAGGGTAGACCAAGATTTAGAACCAGTACTTGAAATATCAACTAGAGGGGGGAATGTTATTGAAGTGAAATATGAAGAAGTGGTGCAACAGCAGAAAACAGTAGAGAGCATCACACAGCTATACATGGTGAAAGAGCAGTGCAGCCCTAAAATCTCGTTCTGATGAGAGAGGTGAAGAGTTCACTTGAAAACAGAGTACATGACTTGCAAGGTCGTAGTTAAAGGAAAACCCATGTTTGGCAAACTTGAAAGAATTTATGGCCTTAGCACACATGCACATATGTTGTGTTCTCAGCAAATTGAAAACATGATTAAACAATAGGAGCAGGAGATTGAATTATCTAAGAGTACACAGAATCTAATAAGAGGCCTTGGGAGCAGAATGATAACACACACACAAATACACATGCATTCAATAGTAGAGAATAATTGGTTTGTTAGGCATTGTTAGAACTGTAATAAAGGATGTGTAGAGAATTAGGTTAAAGTTTAGGGTCACAGGTGACTTGATGTTTTTCCACAAACAATATGTAAGTAGTAAGTAAGTAAGTAATTGTTTAATCTTTTGTAACATATATTGTCTGACTGTGTAGAAAAGTAGCTGCCTGTGAAGCAACACATTGAGACCGACTGTTTACTTGGGTGAAGACGGTCGCTCTCCCTGCTGCGACAGTAAAGAGCTGTTTTTACCTTGCAAAGAGGAATCTGTCTTTTTCTTTATTTTTAATTTATCCTGCAACAGTGGTAAATGATTTCCCTGGAGAAGATGGCATCAAAGGCTGGTCAATACTGGTATGATTTTATCTGCTAATACCATGTACAACTTACTCTGCAGATCATTGGGACCTGCTGCTCTACCTCTTTGCAGTCTCTCAACACTTCTCTGACCTCCTTGTTAAATTCTCCTATTCAAATCTGCCTTCTGTTCTAATTCTAGCTTCAGAAGTGAGTTCCTACTTAACCAGCTCTCTTTCTTCCTGTGACTTCTCAGACCCTGCCAAATATATATATATATATATATAGAGCCCGATAAAAACCAAAAAAGACATCTTCTATGTCCTTACTATTGGACAACAGATTTCCGGGGGTCTTACACTTTAGCTCTCTTATACATTTTTTTTTTTAAATTTAGTTTTGTTTTCCAAGCCAGGTGTTTACTGCAGCTCTCACTATACTCAAAATTAGCTAACTTACTCTGCTCCCACCTTCACTGTATACCCTCTTCCAAAAAACCCTGACAACTCTCTCCTGGCATTCCGCAGTCTGTTAGACTGGCCCTCATCATTTCTTTGCTAAGATGTTTACCTAATGCCCTCTCTAACCCTGAGATCCTATCCTCTAGATCCAGAAGCTTTTTTTTTTTTTAAAGTCTCTGTTCTTGTGAGACTCTATACCTATAATTCTACCTCTTATGAATGCCTTAAATGTATCCCATGCTGTATTGATTGGGACAGAACTCAAATCTATGTCCAAAAATATTCTATCTCCTGTCTTAACTGTTTAACCACCTCCTGATCACTTAACTTCCTGTCCAATGTACACCTTTGGGGAATTCAGTCAAAACAGACTGAGAGGGGAACATGGCGGCCGCGAGGTAAACGGTCGCGGATCGCCGGGAAAGGGAGTCGAGCCACCGAGGGTGTGAGCACTTCCCCGCCACCCCACCCCCCCTGTCTCCCCTCCTCCGCGTCTAGAATGACGGCCCGATTTTAGAATTGTAAACGGATCAAACTGATACCTGCGGCTTCCTCCGGCATCGCGGATGCAGCGGGTCGAGCTACCCTGGGGTGCTGTTCAGGCGAAGTAAGAGAGGCTCTGGCGTGGGAGAGGGCTGCAGTGCTGTTACGTCGCCTACGAACGGCACGAGCCTTGAGGGGCAGAGTCAGCACAAGCTCCCTGGAGGAGGCCACAGAGGAAACGAGTAGCAGGAGAGGGGTCTCTGCCAAAGCCTGCAGGGTCACGGGCCCCCAGTATGACAAGGAAGGCTGGAAGGGCAGGATAGGGGGTCTGCTAACGCCACATTATCCCCATATGGAGAAGGAGAGCTTACCGTCTCCGGAGAAAGCTGGTGCAATTCCTGATAGGATATCAAGGTACACACTAGGACTCTCGGTACTCTCGGGAAGTCGACTGGGGTAAGTCTGAAATTACCCTGAGCCACGGTAGTCCCCTGTGATATAAGTACTAGCAAAGTTGGGGGGCCTGTTCCCACTAAGGTAGTGAGGGCAGGGAAATCCGTAAGGCAGCTGGGGAAGAGCCCATGCAGAAGGGAGAAAAAATCTCACCCCTACAAGTTAAGGTCACTCCATCCTTAAATCATATTATAAAGTTTTGACCCACGCGATGGAATCCGAGGAGATGGTTGGCAAAATAGCGGCCGAGTCCCTGAAGTTCCAAAAAGAGCCCGAGACTGTGGGGGTTAACCTTATGACGCCTGAAATTAATGTCGGCTAGGAGGCTAAAAGAGGTGCGGAAACAGAAAAGAGATATGGAGTAGACGAGATACCCTTTCAGATACCAATGCAGAACAGTTTCAGCGTTCTGGCATCTGGAGATGAAGAAGTGGGCGAGGAGGGGCTGCAACATGTTGTTGATGAAAGCTGTATAGCAAGAGGTCTGAATTTACAACTGGAAGTCCTGCTGGCCCCTCTGGACCCGATGGCCCAATTAGAAGCCCCGCTGGCCTCGCTGCCCCTAGAAGTCCCGCTGGCCTCCATTCTTCTCGATCTTAAGGAGGAATTGAGAAGTAGGTTTAAAACATCAGAAGCCAATGAAGCTGACATCCAAGCTTCCTGCACGGCACTCGCACAAAAACTGGACGACGTCGCGTCCCGGACAGGGATGTGAGAGGAGGAAGTAGGCTTGATGAGAAAAGACATTACCAAAAATACTGAAGGCCTAGATGCACTGGTTAAAGAAAATTCAGGACTCGGGGAAGACCTGGAAAGAATTGAAAATCATTCGAGGAGAAATAATCTGAGGATTTTAAATATCCCAGAAGCGGAGGAGGGGACTAATATCAAAGCTTTGGTAATTAAACTACTAAAAGACTGTTTTGAAAGATAGGCCCGACATCAACTTGGACGATGAAATACAACGGATACATCGGGATCCCTTTAAGCGGAACCTACAGCGGCAGAAGCCAAGGAAAATATTGGTAAATTTTCTTTCATACACAGTCAAAGAAACCATCCTTATGGCAGCATTGAGAAATGGTCCATACACTGTCCAAAACTTCACGTTTACTATCTGGTCGGGTGTATGCCGTGCAACGGATCAGAAGCAATGGGAGCTGGGTAAAAGAATGGAGGAGTTAAATAAACTTGGAGCTAAGCCCAATTGAAATTCCCAGCGATGCTCCGTGCCATGTGGAACAATCCGATGCGCAATATACGGACAACAGAAGAAGCAGATAGTCTTATAGATAGCATAAGAAAGGGTAGGGTATCTTGAGCAATAGTCCTAATCTGATTTTGGAAATGAGGTATCGGGTATCGGCTGATCGGGGGGGTGAGGAAGGGAGGGAAAGGGAGGGGCACGGCTTATATTTATGGTTTAGTGAGGCAAGCTCCCTCTCTCCGGTGGTCCAACAGGCACCATGCCTGATAGTCAAGGGAGGGTTCCCATGGGAGGGATAGGGGGTAAACGAGAGGAGGGCAGGGCACTGGGTGGGGAGCAGTGGGAAAAAATCTAAAAAATAAGTCCTCAACATTTATATTGTCTTGGTCTACTTTTAAAATAGATTATCAGAGATCCCCAGGTCTTATAAAATTTGCTCATCTCAAGGCAAATGCGTGGGGATGATAATAAGCTACAAATTTCAACCTGGAATGTAAATGGCCTCAGATCGAAAAATAGACAGAGACTGGTGATGAAATACTTAGATGACTCCAAAGCCCAGGTTATTATGTTACAAGAGACCCACCTAACGGCAAGTACAAGCAAGGGGTTATATGCAAAACAAAGATGGGTCAAAAGTTATGCAGTATCCGACCAATCAGAATATTGCAAGGGTGTTGCAATACTTATCAGGAGGGGGTCAGGGGTTGAACTGATTTCCTCCAAAACTGATGGTTCAGGCAGGTGGATTTTAGCAACTCTCAAATGCTCTGGTACAGAGTTTTTCTGTGCTGGTTTTTACGGTCCAAATGGGGACGACCCCCAGTACATTGTGGATTTACAACTGACATTAGTCGGGGTAACCATGCCTATAATAATAGGGGGCGACTTAAACACCCTTTTAGACCCTACATTGGACAGGTCCACTAGCAGGAGGGGAACCCAAGCCCAAGCACCAAAGACTAGACAGTCCCTCAACCATATGATACATGAAATGGGATTGGTTGACACCTGGAGATATTTAATGAAGGATAAGCGAGGTTACACTTTCCGTAGCAAAAAGTACAACCATTTTTCAAGATTGGATTATTTGCTAGTGGACAGAGTGTGGGCTGGGAAATTAAAAGAGGTCCATATATTACCAGGGCATATTTCCGACCACGCTGTGGTTAGTGTCACACTAACGGGAATCAGAGCAAGGCATAATGCGAGATGGACATTGAAAAGGTCTATCTTATTAGACCCAGATGTTTCCATCCTTTTGATAAAAACAACTATAGAGTTCTTCCAGGATAATGCCCATTCGGCCTCCATTGGAGTTATCTGGGATACTTTTAAGGCTTATGCACGATGAGTCTTACAAAGTCAGGTCTCGTACAAGAACATGGTGGATAGGGCCGAGCTGAGGAAATTGGAGGGGGAAATCGGGACATTAGAAGTCAAGATGCAGCAAGGGACACGGAACACACGGATCAGAGATGAGGACCTAAAACAGTTGGAGGAAGCGAGAGTAAATTATAAGATCAAGTTAGAGACAAAATGTAGAGAGAGGTGGGCTACTCAGCATTTTGAATATGGTGAAAAATCTGGAGCACTGTTGGCATGGAAGTCGAGGGCCGAGAGGGCGCGAACTCGCATTGGGGAGCTGGTCATCAACCCCAAGGCGACATTACGAACAAGGATGAGGAAATACAGGCCAGCTTGGTCTCGCTCTTCTCTGAACTATATGCGGAAGAAGTGCGCCCTGATGAGGAGAACCTAAAGCATTGGCTAAATAATGTAGGTCTCCCCGTTCCAACAATAGAGGGTAGGAAGAGTATAGATGCTCCAATTACAGAGGGGGAAATAAGAGAGCAGCTCTTGCATATAAGGAACGGAAAGGTGACAGGTCCAGATTCATAGTGCCGCAAATGAAGTCACTCTTCAATTCAGTTTATAAGGGGGAAGAACCGATCCCGAATTCTTGGAGAGAGGCCACAATTTCTTTGATTTAAAACCCGCTAAGGACCAGAGGAAGGCCGATTCTTATCTCCTTGTTGAATGTGGATCATAAAATTTACACTGCCATTTTGGCAGGGAGATTGGCAAAGGTGGCTCCCCAACTGATACATATCGACCAGAAAGGCTTTGTCCCGAAAAGACAAATACAAGAACTTACATTGTCATTAATCGGGATTATAGACCTAGCAGTCGCACGTTCGATTCCCTTGGCGGTGATCACTATAGATGCCGCCAAGGCTTTCGACCGCGTCAGTTGGGTATTTCTTTGGGCAGTTCTGGGTACAATGGGCTTTAGTGCTCACTTTAACACAATCTGAAAGCTATATGAATGCCCCACGGCAAAAATCCTCCTAAATGGCTCCCTGATGAAGAGTTTCAATATCTTCAGAGGACGAGGCAGGGTTGTCCCCTGTCTCCCCTCTTCTTCGACATATATATCGAACCCCTGGCACACATATTGAGGAATGACGATCAGATCACCCCCATTTATCTACTCCCTTCACGAAGTAAAATTGCTTTGTATGCCGATGATTTGATAATTAACACCTCTGACCCGGCACGTACACTACCTAGGGTGAAACAACTGACAAAAGAATATGGGGCACTTTCCGGATACTCCGTGAACTTAGTGAAGACGGAGGTAATGTGTTGGAATGTGGAGGATTGGGGAGGCAGAGTGTGCACAGAGATTAAATATCTAGGGATAGTTATAGTTGAAAAAATTGATGAGATCCCGCTCCGTAACTTGAAGAGGGTGGCCAAGGAGGTCATTATCCAGATGGAAGAACTTACCTTTGACTATCTATGGGAGGGTCAACTTAGTAAAAATGTCTATTCTTCCGAAGCTAACATATCTATTCAATTGCATCCCACTCAAATTCCCCAAGGAAGAAATTAACAAAATACAGGGAAAAATAACTAGTTTTATTTGGGCATCTCATGGGGTACGGCTCTCCTGGAAAAATTTAAGACGTAGCCTCAAGAAGGGTGGGTTAGCCTTGCCGGACCTTAGGCTCTATTGCATGGCATTTCAATTAAAAAACTTCCATATGCTTATGGGGGAGCCCGATTGTTCCACCTGGGGTTTACTATTGGGGGAAATGACTAAAGGGTTTGGTCCAGCAGCTTTCCTGTATAAATTCGGAGCCCATAAATTCTTTAAAAAGTAAGGCTAAAGGTGTTGAAAACTGCGTTGAGTCTTTGGTCTGGAGTAAGGAAGTCACTAATCATTGGCTATTTTTTGGAATTCGCTCCGATTTGGGAATACCCAGGAACGCCGGAATGCTTGGAAGATGCTTTGAGTCTTCCCTTAAAGCAAGCAGGGATATCTAAGTGGGGAGACTTCATATCAACAGTAGGCGTGCTACCCTGGGGGGTACTGAGCGCTAGGACAGGCAATAGACTGTCTAGGTTTAAGTATATGCAGCTTACTTTATGGTTTTCAACTGCCTCACAGGAAGTAGGGGGGCTATGGGATTTTGAGGCTTCACTCCAGGAAGTCAGCCAGAAAAGTAAAGAAGTAGCAAAGTGGTATGGACAATTCCTGGAGGCAGAGGAAGATAAATTAAAGGCCCCCTATGAGATCTGGGCGGATACACTCCAGGAAAGAAACATACAATCTCTTTGGACAGATTCACTGAAATTATTATATGCCATAGTAACATCTGCAAACTTTAAACGTCATCATTTTTTTTGTTATTAACAGGCTGTATTGGACTCCCCAAAGAATGGCCAAGTTTGTGTCACAGCCGGTCCCCAGATGTAAGAGATGTAATCTCTTAAGAGCTAACGATGTACATGTTTTTTTACATGCCCAGTGATAAAAGAATTTTGGAAGATTGTGGAAGCCACCATGAGGGACATTTTAGGAGAACATGTAGTCTTGACGGAGGCCCTGGTACTTTTGGGGGTAGATAGCGCTGCGCAAAACTCCTTGAACAGCAAGCAAAGGGGTTTAGTATTTTACTTGTTGCTCTTGGGCCAGGCGGGAGATCTGTAGACGCTGGCTAGACCCTGCTCCTCCTCACCCCTCGGGGTGGTTAAGTGTAGTTAAGTGGACAAGCAACATGGACATTAAATGCAGCCCACGACGGTCAGGAGAAATTTGGGAGGATTTTGTTAAGTGGACTGGTTAGTATCTAGGATAATACCCAGGGTGGTTTGAAACATCTATACATCGTCCTATGGTTACACCAGGTCATGGACCCTGGGGTGGGTTTTTGCCCCCCCTGTGATGAGACCAGAGCCTGGGAGGTTCAGGGCGAGTAATTGGAATGGACCACAAGACGGATCGAGGGTGTTTAAAAAAGGTCCAAGAGTTGCAGTCGCCATGGTGATATGAGGACTAAAAAATATTTTTATAAAAAAAATGTACACCTTTGGGCTCTTATCTCCTGCCTCAGAGAAATCACCAAAACAACTGAGGAATGATCAGGTAAATGATCTGGAAGATGAGCAGTATTTCAAACATCCTCTACAGTTTTCTAATCTACCCATAAAAACTCCGTTCTCGAGTGGTGGCCATATTTCTTGTTGTGAAAAGTGTATCCCCTGGACCCTCCTGCCCTCTGTGTCCATACATCGCATAGGCCACAGTCCTTGACCAACAGCCTAACCTGCTCCCGCATCTTGGGTGAGTTTGCCATTTCCCTTGGCGTAGAGTTCTTCAGTGTGTTATCCGTCAGAACTTTAAAGTTGCACCCCCACTATCATAGCTATTTTACACTCCAAGATCTGAGCATAAAGTGCCAGAAGGGGGCCTGGATCATCAATGTTTGGCCTGTAAAATCCAGCAATTGTGTATAATATCTTCTGTAACTGCATCTTCGCTACAGTCTACCTCCCACACCATCTGCCTTGTACTCCAGAATTTGGACCACAAAATTACATTTTACTAAATAGATACACCTTTCGAATAGCTTCCGGGTCTGTGCAGACAAACTCCTTCATCTGCCTCTGAGCCCTAAAGAGTTCACTGCTTTCCTTTTTAAAGCGATGCATCTCCTGTTATATTATGATCTGCGCCTCACATATCCTTATATATTGAAGGATCCTCTGATGTCTACTCTTTACTCCCAGGGAATTAACATTCCACGGCAAGATGCGTACAAGATGCTCTTTTCCACTAACTGCATACCACTTATTCTCACTTCTGTGGTGCTCTTCTGCAGTGGCTAACCCCAGCTGTGCATTTCGCCACTTGAATACCTATCAGTCATGGCGCACATGCTCCCCACCCTGTGCCCCTATCCTACCACCCACACACCCCACGGGAACCCTCCCAAAATTCCCCTGGGGCATTAGTTTTTGCCCATTTTGAGCTTCTCCTCAGGTGCTGTGTTGTGCATTTGCTTGACCAAACCCCCTGCCTCGCCTGGCTCCCTCAAGGTATACATTTTATTGTTCCACATCACATGCAGGGTGGCTGGAAATTTAATTTGGGCAGTGGCTGAGTTCATTTATGCTTTCCCAGCTCCCACAGGCTTTCTTGCAGTGCTCTGAAGATGTTGGATCTTATACTGAAAGTTAGGTCAGCCACTTTCAACCTACCCCTTTTAGGGCGACTGTCAGCATCTGCTCTTTAATTGATTACGTTTTGAAATTTATCAGGATTTTCCTTGGGATTTTCCAGTTATGGTTTTTCTTAAAAGGATCCCAATGCACCCTATGACTATCTGTTGAAAGGTCTATTGCTGTCATCCAAGGGGGTAGCTTTCTTTAATAGGTCATTCACAAATACTTTCAGTTCACTCCCTTCCAGGACATTCAATATCCTTATGTTACGCATGGCTTCATTTTCCAAGCTTTCCAGTTTTCCCTGGATTTCTATCTCTCTAGCTTTTAATCTATGAATTTCCTCCCTGTTTATTTAAACCTCGCCCCTCAAGTCCCTTACTGAATCCTCTAAAGCTTTTGTTCTTTGCATTAAAGTATTTGTCTTCTCCAGCACTTCACAGGCCCCTTGAATATCCTTCCGATTCTTCTCTGGTGTAAAGAACTTGAATCCTATTTCCTCCGTCAAAGCGCCCAACATCTTCATGATATTAATCTGCACGTTAGCCTGACTAGGATCCACCACCGCCTGATGTCCCCATCAGCTTGATTTAGACCCTTCTTTTGTCCTTCCTCTGTATTATCGCTTGAAAACACCAGAAATTTGTTCCTCTTTAGTAATATTCCCAGTGTGTGATTATGCCTATGGGCGCACCATTCTGTGCTGTTTCCTTTGAATAATCGCCTACTTGCAAGTTGGCCTCACTACTTGCTCCCACCTCTGGCACTTGCTGAATCGCCCCTCCCCTATTTCCACTATTCACCGATCAAATATTTTTAAATTTTATTAATCTTTATTTATAGAAGAGTATATCAGCAAGAGTATATCAAGAAAAAACAGAAAGAAACGTACAAGGGTGGGCCAAAAATATCAAACAATACATAGTGCAGTTCACACCAGTGCATATCGTACATACAAATTGCACATTTTGAGACATTCCAAATACAAAGATTAAGAAAGAGAAGGAAGAGGAATAGGCAAGCGTACGAATCAGAAATGAAAGGGTATAACTGCATAAGCCATGATTCAATACATAGGAGGGCCATCTCAAAAATACATTTATACACCGGGCCACATGTCCAGTTCCAGGAAATGTACATTTTTCGACCTCGGTGCCATCTGCGCCAGCAGTAGAAAGCAGTAAATAGTCCCTCAATGGTTGCCATATGTTTTTTGATCTAGAGGCTAGCGATTGTAGTGATGCATATATTTCACTTGTGGTGCCACAGTATATCAAGTCCCGAACCCAAGCCTCAACTGTCGGGCCAGGGGCGCTACACCAGTGTAGAGACACTTGGCATTTAGCCTATAGCAACTCAATAGTGGTATAGCGCCAAACCCCTGACTGTAATAGTTTAACATACCCCGACCCCGTTGGTAGTGCTGCTGGGCTAAGAGGACTATCATGCGTGATAAAGTGGAAAAAACTGCCGCCCAGTAAGAAAGTATCGGTGCGCAGTTCCATGCCTATGAGCAAAATCGGCATGTTCCGCCACACATCTGGGGCAGCAAGTGACCTAGGGGGGTCGATCTTAGCCATGAGTTGCGGGGTGGCATAAGCTTGGTCTAAATATTTAAAATGTAGTAATTTGTGTCTATGGTATTTGAAATCTGCTGTGTCTGTTCTCAGCAATAATACCATGTTGTGTCTGATAAGGGATTCCCCAAATCCCTCTCCCATGCGATCCTAGCCTTCTCCACTCCGATAGGCCTCAGACAGAGAGATGTGTGATATAGACGGGAGACCAGGTGTGCATTCTCAGGGTCCGTTATCACCATAGTGAGTGGTGGGAAGTCCACAGGCTCTGCAGGGAAACAGGGAAGTGTAGTGCGAATAGTACTATGTAGTCGGTGCAAATTAAACCTGTCCATGTGAGACACATTATTTCCCTTAGTCAGCAAGGTCACAGATTGTAATGTGGCATCAGCAAAGAGATCACCCAGCAAATGGAGCTGGCATGCGGCCAAAGCACGCTTTGTTAAAGTTTCCTTGGTTACCGGCAGCCAAGGGTTATTGGGAAGAGGAATATGGGGGGGGGCGGGGGGAGTATAATACTTCAAAGCCCAAATATCACTGGATTCTGGTCCAGCCCCAGTATGCAGTGGGAAGCGTCTGTATTTCTGCGGGAATCCTAGGTAGGCCTTGCGGCATAATAGTCGGGAGACCAAAAGTGCGGGCCTGAGTCCACTGCGGCTTAAGATATTGTAAGCAGGTGGTACCAACACTACGCGAAGTACGCCTGAGCTATGAGATAATAATGGGATCCCAAAACACCCCCGGGCATAGGGCAAAGTCAATGTTTGCCAGCTGATTCTTGGGCGTTTGCCCGCCCAAACTAGCTGCTGTATATATATATAAAAGGAATAAGGGGACCCCAGTAATGAGACCAGGAGTAGTATATGTGGATGAAAAGAACAAAGGTCTAAGGGAGGCCACTAAAGTCCTCGGGTAGCCTAGGCTACTAAAATTCTAAACGCAGCGTTAATCAGGACTAATAATGCACAAGGAGTCCAAGCGGGACTGGATACGCAATGTATGCTGGGACACAAGGTTTTGGAATGACATCACATTTATTAACAGCATAAACGGAGTATCATTCAACTATTTAAGGAAATAGTTCTGGAGCTCACACAAAAAAGTGAAAATGCGTGAAGTGAGAGGTGCTAGTGGCATTTAAAATTTACATCGCATTGACAACAGTGTACAAAACTCCAAATTAAATTAAATGCAGTGAAGGAGTTTTGGTTGTAAAAGGTCGACGGCGTTTCGATCTCATAAGTTTGAGATCATCATCAGGACGAGAAAGTGTGAGCAGGTAGAATCTATTAGGAGGAAAAAAACAGGAAATAACCATTGGTCCCGAGTTGGAGAACATATATAACTAGGTAAGAACAGCACTACTCAAGTTAACGCAACCACTGGATGATTGGATTTACAATATATGGGCCATGAATCGCGAATATTGCTAAAATCTGGAAGGCTAAGTTGAGGGTAGATAGAGTAATTAGGACAGGCTGAGAAATTAATAGGTAAGTAGATATAGAATCCCTCTACACCAACATTTCGCAAGACAGGGGTACCATAGTCATTAAGACCCATCTGAACAATAGACCTAGACCACACAAAGTTCCGACTGAATTTATCATCTCTCTCTTGGAGATAGCTCTGACACAAAACTATTTTATGTTCAATGATAAGTACTATAAACAGTGCAAGGGAACTTCCATGGGGGCAGTTTTTGCCCCTAATTTTGCTATACTATGCTGGCATAAGGACACAATCATGCCGAGTGGTGATCTTATCATCCTGCAAGCAAACAACAAGCAAAGGAAAGGTGCCCAGGGGGAAGACAAGGGCTCCCTAGCCTATGTCAGAGAGTGTGCGCAGCAAATCCAGAGCGATGCCTAAAAGAGGGGCAGTTGCCGCGGTGCATAGAAACGAGAAAGCTGGAGAGACTTACTATGCCAGACGAAAATGCGCTGTACAATGAAGTGGATTCCACTCGTGGAAGAACCTGTGAAGGATTACACTAGTGTAAAACACCAGGGCATGAGGCAAAGTTAAAATTAAGCGGAGTAGCACTACAATTCGCCAAACTTACTGGGGGGGCCACGGGGGCCGCTGAAGGTGAACGGAAAGAGTCCAGAGGACGATGTAAGGGAGACACCCCGGACTTCGTGGGTGTATGCAGTATTACTCTGGAACAAAAGGAAAATCATTGTCAGGAGAGGAGGGCATGAATAGGAGAGCTTAAGGCGGGACAGCGGTGAGACGACTGCGACTTACTTGTCAAGCCACGGAGAGGCTGATGTGGGCGAGCGGGAAGAGTCCCGAAGTCGGCGCATGGAAGACACCCCGGCAAGCGTGGGTGCAAGTAGTATTAGTCTGCAAAGCAAGGAAAGAGGTCAAAAGGGGCCGTAGGGAGGTAGTAAGTATGGTGTCAGACCCGCCAGAGGGCAACTTACTTTTGGAACCGCGTTAGTTCGGTCCGGTCAGCATGCAAGCAGTCGTGCTGGGATCTATCAGGCGATTGAATCCTGCGGATATGCGGGAGTGCTCTACGCTACGTTAAAAGGGAGCGTGCACGGCGTGTCATGCATGCGCGGTGGGGCGTACACGGACATTGTTAGTGCGAATGAGAGTGGGCCAAGTGTGGTGGCCATATTGGGTGAGGGCACAGGATGCCGGAATAGTAGTGGAGGCTATAGGGGACAGCTCAGAGAATAGCAGGTAAAGCGTTTAACCATACGGCAAGAGGACCGCTGGAAACTAGATGAAAGTGCACAAAAAGGGCATCAAAAATAAAAGACAAAAAATAAATATATACATAGTATTACCAATATACAGACATTATATACATAATGAATTGGGATATAGCCAGTTGGATATTACAAAATCATGTTCCATTCGTCAAGCATATTGAGTCCATTTTCGATGAAGCGACAGTTAAACATCCATTTACATTCCAGCCTGTTGAGTGTTGCTTGAGGATCGCCGCCTCTGTTGTGTGGGCGTACAATGTCAATGACTTGCTAGCGGAGGTCTTGTTCTGAATGTCCATTTTCAAGGAAGTGCTCGACCAGCGGTGCAGTAGTGGTCTGGCAGCGTATTCTGCTTTTATGTTGGCTAATTTGCGCTTTTACTTTTTGGGTGGTCTGTCCAACATAAATGAGGTTACAGGGACATTGAATGCAGTAGATTACGTTTACTGAATTACAGTTTGAAAAGAAATTCAGTTTGTGAGTAACAGTGTGTAGGAAGGTGGAATCTGACTATATGGTTGCCCCCACTTTTTTCCTGGTGTTTTGCTGGTTTATGACTTAGTTGGACTGGGACCCTGCTATTCAGGGCCCCAGTCTATCTGCTCTCTCTAAACGACATGGAGTGCACTCTAGGTGCACTAGTGATTGGATACTGTGGTGCCTTATGAGTCCCTAGTATATGGTACCTTAGGTGCCAAGGGCATAGGTACTTCACAGGCCTACCAGGGGCTGCAGCATATATTATGCCACCCCTGGGAAGCAGTCTAAATCTGACACCACAGGCCTGCTACTGCAGCCTGGGTGAGGTGGTGTTAGCACTCCCTCACTGAGATATAGGTTTCCTATATCTCTCCTGCACACACATATAAACCTATCAGTCACCCCTAAGGCAGGCCCTATCAATCCTGAGGGCAGGGTGCTTGGCTTCTATGTGAGGGGGTGCCTCTGCCTGAGCAGGGCCCCTCTGCAGCTCTCAGAGTCTATTCTCTGGTGCTGTTTGTGGATGCGGTTAAACCATATACTATTTAAGTGCATTATATCCTCGCGGTAAATGCTAACTTTGGAATGGCTGCATCAAAACATGTCGTGTTTGGTGTCAAACATCTTGGAATACTACCCCCCGCCAATCTTGGCGGCGGGGGTAGCATTCCACCCTTCTAGAGGGATAAGACATGTACCTGCTGTGGAAACGCGGTAGAATCCTAAAGAGCCCTGGCATCACAAAATGGATGCCACCAGTCACAGACACTGGGCTGCCCTCCTGCTGATGACCGAAACTCACAGTGGAGGAAGCCCAACAATAGGCATCCTGTCACAGGGAGGTGTAACCACCTCCCAGACAGGGTTTAGTGTATTGGGGCTGGGTGGGTGCACTCTTAGAGTGCTTTGAAGTCCTGCACTGGGGGAGCAGAAGGCTCCTCTGTGCATATGCCAGTTCAAACCAGCTCAGGGGCTACCTGCCCCTGCTCTGGCGCGAAACTGGACAAAGGGAAGTGGGTGTAGCCACCCCTCCCTTGACCCTCCCATAGGTGGGGTCATAGAGCTAGTCCATCCCCTCTTTTTAGTATAAGAGGGGGAACCTTGCCATTGCAAATTAGATAACCCCTGGACGACGCTCTACAGAAGAATCCTGGCCCTTCGACGTTCCACTACCTTTGGAAGACAGAAGAATCTCCCTTGGAGTCAAGGAGTGACTCCCCTGCTTGGCAGGCACCAAAAACGACAACGACGGTCGCAAACTACGCCGCTCCCGCCGGAGTCCGAAGTCCCTGCAGCCCAAGAAGTGGATTTCCTGACCTCTCCCAGGCCATCGTGAGTCCCCAGCGAAGCTGAGGCAAGTGGACCCCCGAGTAACGAGGAACCGCGACCCCTGGGTACCGTGCACTATTGTCGAGTGCAACCCCTTCACAACGTTCTACGAACTTGTGCTTTGGACCACGTGTGGTCCCGACCTCCAGCAGGAATCCTCCGAAGATCAGAGGCCTACACCGTCCCGAGTGACCGTGGGCCCCTGTTGAGTGATTCCGCCCGAGGTGTCTTCGCGATCCCTTGCCCGCTGGCTTGTGGGTCCCCAGAAGCCTTCCTAAAGAAACCAAAGGGCTCCCTGGTTGCTCCAGGCCTGCCCTGACTTACCCTCGCTGGGTGAGTCCCTCAGACCTTGCTGGTCTGCGCCATCGACTTTTCTTCATCTCCCCGAGACTTGCGGCTGCCAAGGCTTGTTGGCTCCGATCGAGTTGCCGACACCGCAGTCAGCTGCAGACGTCGAGGGATACACCGAATCCAGCTCCTGGTCGTCGTCGACGCCTCCTGGACCACGTGGCTGAAGAGTCAAGGCACCTGCAACCGACCTGAAGCGACCGACGACGGTGGGCATCCATCTTCCTTGCCCCGGGTCACTGCCAAGTGACTTTGAACACTGTCCCCTCTGCTTTCAGGTCATCCTTCTTCAGAATCCAGGCTTGGATTCCACCGGACACTTCTTCAGCTCCCGCAAGCAGCAAGTCTTCTTTGTTCGCCATTGAAAACGACGCCGCGACCCGACACCAAAGGACACCTGTGCACCCGGCTTCCCTGGGTGAGGTAACTCCAGCACTACGGTGCTCCTGTGGGTGTGGGCCCTAGAACTACTTACCCTGTAAGTGACTTGCTTGTAGGTTCTCCCGAAGTATCCTAAAACTCTTTATTTCCAACCGCGACTTGCCCCATTGAAGTTAACGGCGATTCGCGCCTGTGTATCCACACTGCACGCGTCCCCCGTGGGTCCTTTACTTACCTGCCTTGGGTGGTTTTGTGAGGCCCCAGCACTTCTGAAGGCCTTAGGCCTTGTCTCCTTGCAAGTCGTTGTTTCTAAGTCTCTTACTTAGTATATGGTCTGGTACGCCCCTAGGGCCCCAGCCATATTTTGTGCTTAACTTATTGTGAAACGTTGATTTGTGCATATGTTTGTCTTCTAATCTCATAAAGAGATTAGTAGAGAGTTATTTAGAAATAAATACATATATATTTGATATATATACCTGTGTGGTGTCTTTTCATTTGGTGATTCAAGAGATTATATGGTAAAACAAGCTGCTTTACATTCCTCCGAGACTTAGCCTGAAGGCTGCTCTCCACAGCTACCACTAGGATAGCTTTCTTTAAAAGGTTGTCTTAAACCTATCTACCATAAGAGTCGATTTGCCCTGGTGCAAGGTGTCCACTTTAATTAGTGAACAGCATATACCAGGCCAACTTCTCACACAGTGCCATATTCAAATACCTTTGTGTTTTTTGTGAGTGGACATGCAGCACAGTTTCCACACTTGAAGTGTCCTACTACAGGGGGGAGACCTAAGCATGATTGCAAAGTATTGTCATTGCGTGATGGTTTTTGTGCCCTAACCAAGTGGTCCTTAATGTTGTGACCCCGTTTGAAGGAAAACAGGGGAGCTTCATTGGTGATGTTGATTGAGGTTAGAAGGGGCTAATGCTTTTTTATCAATTTAGTTATTTTGTTGCTTGCAGGGCAGAATGTAGTGACGCAAGCAATGCGCGACATGGTTCTCTTGGGTTTGGGTTCCAGTAAGAATTCCCTATGTGAATACCATGCCCTTTTCATAGATCTTTTAACTAGGCGTCTGGGGTAGCCTCTATTGATAAGTTTGTCACATAGGGTGTCTGCTTCACTTGGGTAATCTTCTTTTAGCTTGCAATTTCTGCGTATCCTTAAGAATTGGCCAAAAGGGAGGCCGTCCCTGAGTGCTTGGGGATGGGCGCTTTTATAGTGGAGTAGAGTGTTGCGTTCTGTAGGCTTCCTATACAAAGTGGTTTAAAGTCCTCCCTCAGCTGGTTTGACGGTGACGTCCAGATAGTTTATCTGTATGTTGCTAGAGCTGTAGGTGAATTTAAGGTCAGGCTGGCAGCTGTTGTGCCAAGCACAAAAGTTGTCTAGTTCAGTCGTGGTGCCTTGCCAAATCATAAACACGTCATCAATGTATCGATGCCAACTCCTGATTTTATTGCGATGTGGATTGACTTGGTTTAGGACAAATGTTTTCTCTATGTCGTCGACAAAAAGTATAGCAAAATTAGGGGCAAAAACTGCTCCCATGGAAGTTCCCTTGCACTGTTTATAGTACTTATCATTAAACATAAAATTGTTTGTGTCAGAGCTATCTCCAAGAGAGAGATGATAAATTCAGTCGGAACTTTGTGTGGTCTAGGTCTATTGTTCAGATGGGTCTTAATGACTATGGTACCCCTGTCTTGCGGAATGTTGGTGTAGAGGGATTCTATATCTACTTACCTATTAATTTCTCAGCCTGTCCTAATTACTCTATCTACCCTCAACTTAGCCTTCCAGATTTTAGCAATATTCGCGATTCATGGCCCATATATTGTAAATCCAATCATCCAGTGGTTGCGTTAACTTGAGTAGTGCTGTTCTTACCTAGTTATATATGTTCTCCAACTCTGGACCAATGGTTATTTCCTGTTTTTTCCTCCTAATAGATTCTACCTGCTCACACTTTCTCGTCCTGATGATGATCTCATACTTATGAGATCGAAACGCCGTCGACCTTTTACAACCAAAACTCCTTCACTGCATTTAATTTAATTTGGAGTTTTGTACACTGTTGTCAATGCGATGTAAATTTTAAATGTCACTAGCACCTCTCACTTCACGCACTTTCACTTTTTTGTGTGAGCTCCAGAACTATTTCCTTAAATAGTTGAATGATACTCCGTTTATGCTGTTAATAAATGTGATGTCATTCCAAAACCTTGTGTCCCAGCATACATTGCGTATCCAGTCCCGCTTGGACTCCTTGTGCATTATTCGTCCTGATTAACGCTGCGTTTAGAATTTTAGTAGCCTAGGCTACCCGACGACTTTAGTGGCCTCCCTTAGACCTTTGTTCTTTTCATCTACAAACTAGCTGCTGAGCATGCTACATGAAGTATCAAAGAATCTGCCAGTCAGGACTATAGGAATATTGAGAAATAAGTATAAGAATCGGTGTAGCACCACCATTTTAATAATAGCAATTATGCCTACAATGGACAAATGGAACTTAATCCAGAGATCAATCTGGGAAGACAGTCTATCAATTGCAGAGCCATAGTTGAGGCGAATGACCTCCGGACTGCTCCTATGGAGCTAGATGCCTAGGTATTTCCGGGGTTCAGTGCACCTTTGCAGGGGGAAATCGAGAGGACAGGGAACTGTAGCATCTGTCAATGGAAACATTTCAGATTTACCCCAATTAATAGTCCAGAGAAAACCCCGAACCAGACGACCTCCTGGAGAACGGGGGAGAGATTAGTCTCGGGGCCTCTGACAAAAAGCATGACATCGTCAGCTTATAGAGAGGCCAAAAGGGGGCCCGATTATACCGCAAGCCAGATGGTTCTCCAGGAAATGGCGAACCAGGGGGTCCATGCAATAATAAATAACGGGTGAAAGAGGGCACCCCTGCCTGGTGCCCCCCCCCCCCCGAACCCACAATCAGAACTATTCTGTCAATGTACCATTCAATCTAAGTTGGGCCAACGGAGCCGTGTAGAACAGTCTGACTAGGTCTCGGAAGCCCTTGGGTACACCCAGCTTCCGCAGAGTGGCATGTAAAAAGGACCATTCGAGATAATTGAACGCGTTTTCAGCGTCCAATAGCACAGCAGCAGCAGGGAGATCGGGAGCTATCTGGTTAATGACGGCAAACACAGTTCTGAGATTCACCGAAGTGGAGTGGTTCGGGACGAACCGAGATCGCATAGGAAATATTATACTGTCCATGAGCAAGGAGAGACGTGTTGCGAGGACCTTAGCCCGAAATTTATTGTCATGGTTCAAAAGTGACAGGGGTCTGTAAGAAGTGCAAAGTTGTGGAGATTTGCCAGGTTTAAGTAAGAGAGTTAAAACTGCCTCTCGCAGTGTGGGGGGGAAAGGGTCCCTCATGCTAGAGATTCTGCGTAGACTTCCAGTAGATGAGGATTCAACAAGGACCTATAGGCCCAAAAACAATCGTCTGTGAAACCATCTAGTCCAGGGGCACAAGTGCCACTTAGGGGGTCAATGGCCTGTCAAATAGTCGGCGAGTGCCTCATCCGTAGCAGCACTTCAGGATGTGTATAGGCGAGTATAGTAGGGAAGGAAGGCAGTAGAGATGTCGGTACTATCCGTGATTAAGGAGCCATCATCAAGCTGTAAGCTTGTTATATGGGAGGCCTGATACGCCGGGCGGAGAAGCTTGGCCAGTGTACGTCCAGGCCTCTCACCCTCCCCATAGACCCTCGCCCTTGCATATTTGCTCAGAAACATTACTTCGCGAGCTGCCAGGTCACAGAATTCATGTAATATAGCACGTTGATGTAATAACGGAGAAGATCCATGGCCCACGGCCTGTGAATCAAGATCTCCCAGTTTACGCTCGATAGCCGTTATTTCCCCTCTAATGGAGCGAAGCACTCCCGCATGTTTGGCTATGCAGACCCCTCTGATGTAGGCCTTAAATGCCACCCAAAGCACTGAGTGTTGTGTCACGGATCCAGTATTCAATGCAAAGTACTCTACAATAGCGTCTCGGACCTCCACCCAGAATACCTCATCCTGCAGTGCATTCGCCGGGAACCGCCAGGTCATAAGGGGAGGTGCAAAGTTGGGGAATTGCATATTCAGTAGGACTGGTGAGTGGTCTGATAAGGTATGAGGGAGATGTTCAACATTAGTAACCATGAGTAACAGGTCAGGGGTAAGATACCAATGGTCAATATGCGACCATGTACCATGAGGGGTCGGAATAAAAGGTGTAGCCCTTGCTGAGTAAATGTCTGGAGCACCAGGCATCAGCGAGGTGGTACGTTCTCAAAATGGTAGAGAGCGTCACATGGGAATTTGGACACGTGGCCCCTGCCAGTTGACTCCAGAGAGGGACAGAAGGTTAAATTGAAGTCACCGCCCATTAGTATGCAGTCAAAGTGCAAGCGAGTAATGTGTATGGAAACATCATGAAAAAAGTTGGATATGTCTACATTGGGGGCATAAACATTGATCAGCAGTAAAGATTTAGTAGCTAAAGTGCCTTAGACTAATGGGTAGCTGCCCTCTGGAACTGCTATTACCTCCCGCATGACAAAAGGGACTCTTCTATGGATCAGAATGCAGACACCTCTAGAATAAGTGCTATAATTTGCTAAGAAGCGGTTACCACCCCAGGTTGATGCATAGTGGTTGGGGGAGTTCGGTGCACAGTGGGTCTCATGTAGAGGCCAGTTGGATACCCTGCCTGGACAGGTAGGACAACACCTGTCCCCCCTTACGTGGGTAAGTCAGTCCCATGACATTCCAAGTCATACATCTTAAGCCCATGTGAGTCACAGTACAGAAATGGCAGTGCAAAGGTGTAAACGATAAAACAGTGCATGGCGTGCAACATAGTATTTCCCGTGTGAAAGAAAAGAAAGATCAATACAATAGTAGAGCAAGAAAAAACCCATACCCCCTACCCACATCAAATAACAAACAGTATCCGGTGAAACTCATAATTGTCCCAAGAACAAGAAGAAAGCAATCAAGTGGAGTACTCCTAGGGGGGTGGCAACACTCTAAGGAGAATGCCAATTGACCATAATCCTAGCATAATGTATACCAGCCTGTCAAGCTACATGGGCAATATGAAAAGTAGAACAGTGCCCTAGTACGAGGTGGTCAGTATCACATTTGCCTCCAACCTGTGGTCAGTATGCCCCGACTTTGTTGCAGTATTGTGTTGGAGAGGAGGAAGTTCACGGATCTTCAAAAACTCAGGTGGGTAAAGAGGTAGATGGACCGTCTCCAGGCACCCTAGTCCCAATACCATCTTGCTTGCAAAAGGTGGCAGCATATGCAGGAGAGTCAAAAATATGATGTTTGCTATTCACCTGGACATGTAGGTGAGCAGAATATAGCATAGTGCACACTAGCCTTCTGAAGTGTGCGTTTAATGTTGGCAAATTTGAGCCATTCCTCTTGCACTAGTGGTGTTAAATCAGGGAAAAGGGACACATCCATGCCCTGGTATCGCAGCTGCCCCTTCTCGTGAGCAAGGCAAAGTGCAGTGTCTTGGTCGCTGTAGTTGAGGAGTCTAGCAATGATCAGTTGGGGTTGCGTGCCACGCTCTGGTCTCGGGACAGGTGTCCTGTGAGCCCCCTCCACTGCAAATGTAGATGAAAGTGCCTCCCTGTTGCACAGTTCGAGGAGCAGGTGCTCAACAAAAGTATCCATGCGCCCAGTGTTGGTGGACTCTGCTATTCCAGCAATGCAGATATTATTCTGACACAAGTATGCCTCTAAATCCTCAGTCTTGGCAGCCATTGGCGCTTGTTTGTTGTAGCACTAGCGTCTTCAATGTCGGATATACGCTGCTCCGTGGCGTACAGCTGTGTTTCGTGCTTGTCCATGCGTTCATGCATGCCGTCTAATCGTGCAGAGACCATCGAAGCGGGAGTCAATTGATTTGAACCAGGCTTTCAGCTCGGCCATGTTCACCTCAGTGCCCTCAAGTACAGGGGTCTTGGCTGTAGATAATCCGGGAGCGTCCTCCAGGGGACCTTCAGCTCCCCCTCGCCAGGGGGTCTTGGCAGGATATAAGGAGAGCTGTCGCTGTTTTGGGTCACTGTGCCCCATTATGCTGCTGATACACTGATATATAATCCAGGGTAGTTAGGAGAAAAGGACAAACAGCTCCAAGTGAGACGGGGCCAACCGACCCCAAAAAAAGGAGAAAACAAGCAGGATAACCTGGTTTGCGCACCGCCGATATAATCAGGTGGTCACCACAAATGTCAGGCAATGGCGCAAAAAGGCATCACAGCAATCCACAAGGTAGCCAATGGTCCGCACAAAGAGTGGAGGGAGGCCAAGGCCAATGAGCGCCAAGCCACCAATGAGTAGAGGCGACCTCCGGGCCCCCCAGCATGAACACTGAGCTCGGGTGCAGAAAATGGCAGTCTCATTAAGGCCGGAGTAGCAGATGAGGCAAGGGCATGAATAGTAGTAATAGTGCCCAAGACTGTGCGGCCCAGTGTGACACACAGAAAGCTACCCCGAGGGGCCCGCTGTCCCGTGGAGGTAAGGCCAAGGAAATGAAGGGCAAAGAGTCCCAGGGGCGCGGCTCACTCACCACAAGCGCGTGGTGGGCCACACCGGCCAGGAACAGGGCGTCCGTCTCCATGCGTCATGAGAGCCTCGGCAGTAGCTCCAGTGGGAGAGAAGCGAGGCAGGAGGACCCAGCGTCGATTTGTGACGGCTGCCAGACACAAGCACTGCCCCACCCTCAGGCTCACCCATGACCTCTGTGGTAGGGCCTCCGAGGGCCGCGTCAGGCTGCGATCGCCGGCGGGCCAGAGGGGTCAACGCAGCCACCCAGGCAAGAAACGGCCAGGTCGCAGGGATGCTGCGATCAGGGCGCACTCATCACCCCGTTGCCGCCCCGGCTGGGCACCAGCAGGCTGCAGCAAAGTGGCAAGCTCTCCTGAGCTTCAGAGCTGTGTGGTCATCTTGGTCCTCGGCTCAGCCACTCTCCCCCCCCCCCCCACTGATCAAACTTTAAAGTAGGATCTCAAGGATGGGGTCATTTTAAACTTGTTCAGGAATTTTTTGATATTCGTTCTGCCTCCCACTTCCCTGGCATCCCTGCAGTAAGTTTGACAACTCCACCGGCTGAGAGTCTCAAAATCTGGATATTTTCTTCTCCCTCTTTTTCGCTGCTTACACTTCCCTGAACCACTCTTGCTTGTGCACTCCTCAGGAAATGTCCTCATTTGAAGCTACTTAACCCCCTCACCTTCTTCATGTCCTGCTCAGACCTCCTTCCGAACTGTCTCGCATTCCTCACCGACGAAGCGGGGGGTTCCTCACCGCCACCTCTTGCTTGTATTCTCGTGGCTGTGGACATATGAGAGATGCCCCTTCATGTCTCTCCTGGCAGTGTGGTCTTCTGCAGTGGGCGCAACAATAACAGGAGCCCGCAATGCCTCCCAACTTACTCTTCCGATGGAGTTTTGGAGCCTTCAGATTTGCGATAAACCGCCTCATTCTTCTCCGCAGGCAGAGGTTCGGGATGCATTTGAGAAGGGATGCTCCTGGCCTGCGTGCTTAGAAGGCTGCCATGTTCCCCCGTGCTATTTCTCTGATATATCTCTGGTCTCTTGAACAAATGCGGTGATACTCCATCTTCAGCAAAGGCCTCAGGGCTCCAGCTTCTAGGCAAATTGATGTGTTCTCAAGCAAGAATGTTCTGCCTTGTAGCAGTGCTTAAGGTAGTACTAACTGGCCAAGCCAGGACTAAAGTTGCTCTGATGGGTTTGTTTCTCGTTTTGGTGCTTTATACATAGCTCAATGTGCTTCTACACACAGGAAAAAAATTATTTATTTCTGAAACATGCTGAGACATCAAACTCGCCTAGTTCTTTCCAAAGGACAACAGACTGCCAATGTAAGGGTTTGAATACCGGGTATTTTGTTGGGGTTAGTGACCACTTGTGCACATGGTTTTGCACCATCAGAACGAGTTGCTTAATGTTGTTTGGCAGTCCCAGGGGAAAAAAAAGGCTTTATCGCTTTATGGAAACACACACGACTATGAGACCTGGTGGGAGAGATTAAAAGCTTTTGCCCCAAATAATCCCAAGGTGATTCTAAAGATTGATCTATCATGGACATTACTGCTAAGTCTGCTCTCTCTGATCACTTGAGGGAAAGGGAAACGCAAAGAGGGTTTGGAACTTTTATACTTCCCTCCAGTTGGAGGTCTTTCCCTACTGTCTGCGAGTGGCTGGTGACCATGTATAATGAAGCATGCTGTAAATTGTAAACCCGTTGGAGGATTGTCTTTATCCCCCAACTCTGATTGTGCATCAATTTTTCTTATTTTTTTCTTCTGTTACATTAAATATTAAAGTGTATTACTACTAATTTGCTTGTGGAAAAAAATCAATAGTGATATATACACACATACACATCTCACCAAGTTGCATCCCTCAGCTTGCACTATCTTAAACCATGGTATGTTGACGGGGGTATAGTTTCTAGTCGCAGTGACCCTGCTGTCTAGTCAGTGGTCTAATGTTCAGTGTTCCTTTGTCCATATAGGGTGGATAGTTATCAGAAACATTAATTTGATTTTCTTAGATAACAACCAATATAGGGACCTGTATCGGATAACACATTTTCTAGTGGCTTATGCTTACATATTGCCCTGTTCTGGTCTGATGTAGATTGGCAAGTGCATATTAAATGCAGTGATGTTTGTTTTTGCCAGGTGGTGTTGAACATTTTATGACAACACTACCTCTCTTAACTTGTTCAGCGATGGACATGTTATAATCCATCCAAATGCCTGTGACTTTTTGTTTTCACCATAGAGTTTACCAGTGGCTTTTAACCCAGGGTTGTCTCCCTGTAGCACAAAGAACTGAGGTTATAGGGCATATCATAATTTCATCTGTTTTGGAAGCATCTATACCAAGTATGTAAGTAGTAGTTAATATCGTTGTCGGCACCCTCTTCTCCCGCACAACCATCTGGGTTTCATCTGCACAAGTCCAAGGTAGGAGGCTGGGCCCTCCCTTTAACTCGCTCTACTGCAACTTTCGTAATCAAGATCTGGACCTGGCTCTGGAGATGGGGAAAAGGAAATCTACTAATCATGGCGATGAGCCTACAAACACTTTAGATGCTTTCCTCACAAGGGCCTTTGATGCCTTGGATAAGGAGATTCTCACTGTTGAATGTAGACTATCCATAGGCGATCCAGTAGTATCTGACTGTCCAACTGATTGTATCATCACAGAGCCTCCGATTGTACAAGTAGAAGATCCCCCTATTCCCTCCCTACCACCAAAGCCAGCTGTCACTCGCTCGAAGCGCTTAATCTCCTGAGCTGAAGCCAGAGCCCACTCACCATCTGCCCATGTAGAGCCACCTCTAAAGAGGAAAAAAGGGGGAGGAAGATCAGTTATGTCGACCTTTGCTGCTCCCCAAGAAGCTAAAATAGTTCCTGCACCTATAATGGACGCCCTGCTATTAAAAATGGAACAGTCGCTTACTCGTTTACTCCAACCCCTTGTAGACAGACTTTCTAGAATCACTAGCACAGACACGAGCAGTGTCAACCGGGTTAGGGCTATGGTGGCGCCCTTGCCCCCCCCAACCCCACTGTAACACTTCAGTGCTCTCCTACCATGCAGGCCAGTGCGGGACTTGAAAGAGTGGTCTGCAGGCCAAGTGATTTCCAAGAAGCAGGCCCGACCGCTGGGGAATCCAAAAATTGCTCCCAACCTCCAACCTTTCAAGTTAATCATCCCCCCCCATCACTTTTCCCGTCATACTTTGCAACCGCAGAGGGCACCTAGTCCTCCCTCATCATAGTCTGCGGCATGCCCCAGAGAATATGACCTCGAACTGGTAAAAAGAGCTCAGGCTTCTTGTGACTGAAGACTGGACCTTCCCCCTGCCGCCTGTCCTTACGTGATAGTTTTGGCGAACGTTCCTAAATTAGTGGCTACACAGAAAGAAACTACGGACCAGCTTATCACTAAGGCATGTCATTGGATCAGCAAACACGGGGGGTCGGGGGGAGCTACTTCCCCCTGCATCTTAATGGCAAAAAGGGTGACCTGGATAGGGAACTCTATGAAATCCATTCAGGTGGACTGTGTGGTAGTCCATTTTAATTCGCATTATCTGGTTCAGCAATTGTTTGGACGCCTACCTGATATTCCAACACAACAAACCCAACTGTTTGCGCTGCCACTTGGTTTCTTTTATAAGCCCGCTAGACCTTATATTAGGGCCCACGCCCCCCCAATTCCACCCAGTGAAAACTATCATGAGCCCCCCCCCCAGTTTTCCCTAGGCCGACCCTTTACTCCCTTCCCTACTAATAATCGTTTCAGTGCCTTAACAGATTTGGATGGGTGCGATTGACTGTGGGGGAATTAGGAGCACTTTTAATTCAGCTTAAAGCTCTAGGAAATCAGGGCCCAATCCCCCGAAATCTACTTTGGCTATTCTTAACCCCGCACCCAACCCCAGAGATTATGTTAAACTAATCTCTTGGAATATTGCCGGACTAAGGTCCAAAGTGTCCAATTTAGACTGGTTAGCAATTGTCACTGAATACGATCTGATTTGTTTCCAGGAAACGTGAAACGGGACCAATTGATTTAGATGGCTATCGTTCCTTTCACTCCGGTTCCTTTCACTCCGGCCCGCCCCTCTGCTTCGGGCCGGGGGGGGGGGAGGATTCTAACTTAGCTAAAAAACACCCTAAAACTAACAGTTCTATCATTTTTTAATGATTCTCCTCACTATCATTTCCTTTACTTAAAAGGACCGAGAGGCGATACAATTCTTCTAATTAACTCTTATAACAATAATTGTAATGCCGCCAGAAAACAGGTTGCTGACATGCTGGAAAGAGATATCAACTTTTTTTGTAGCCCCCTTAAACAGCCTTCAAAAATCTTAAGGGTGGCCGATTTTTAATGCCACTGTTGTGTGTTTTTTGAATAATACAGTGTGTGGTATGTTTAATGAACTAGGTGACCCAATCCCCCACTTTGTGCACGATCCCTATGGTGATGCCCTGAATAGATTGTTTTTTTATTAATGATCTGGAAATCATGAATCCCATTGATCCCAGTTCTGGCTCCCTACAAAATACATTTGGATTGGCCAGGCAGGGTTCGACCCTTGATTATTTATTGATCTCTTCGTCTTCTAAAAAGCTTATTTTTAATATAGTAATCATGCCATACGGGTTTAGTGATCATGATGCCATAATTGGTGACCTGGAATGGGGGGGAATTGTTCCGGATCAGACTAGCCACGTCAAACCTGTGATAGCAAGGAAAAACTGGATAATCTTAAAATGGGAGATGGCAGATAAAGCGAAAATCGCTACAGTCATGGTCGGTAATCGATTTAACGACATTATGACCTGTCTAGTAGCGAACCCCGACCCAATGCATGAAAAAATGGCCTTTGATAGCATATTATCAGAAGCCAAACAGGCAGGAAAAGAACAACCTTTAATACTTCAGGCCCTAAATGGTTTGACCAGTCATGCACTAAGTCTTTATCAACTCTACACCAGACTCTCAGATCTACCCCTAGGGATCCAGAACTAGTTAAGATTCTGCGGCTCCGATACTTAGAGGCAAGAAAGCGGAGAACCCATACCCTTAAGGAAGAAGCTTGGGAGAAACTGCACCAACCAGCTCTCTCAAAAAATGCCAGGGACTTCTGGAGGGTCATTAATGCCCCATTCCTCAAACCTGCTGAAGACCCGAGCATAGCGTGCTATGTGGATGAGGATTCTTGGATCGCACATTTCTCATCCATTTTTAACCCACATTTTGAGGGATTGGCTACCCAGGAGGCACCTAGTACTTATCCTATTAATTCTCCCTTATGTTTTAACTTACATGAAATAAGATTGGCCCTTTCACAGTCCTCCACTAATAGAGCCCCTGGCCCAGGCGGCACCTCAATAGATCTTTTTATGGAGCACCCGGATCTTTGGAGACCAGTGCTAACTAATGTTTTTAATGTAATTGCCACGGTGAGCCCACCGGACTCGTGGAAGAGGTCAATCATAGTTCCAATTCATAAGAAAGGAGACAAATCTGAGCCCAAAAACTATTGGCCAATCTCTTTATTGGACAATACTGCTAAACTGATGGGTTGTGTTTTACTAAACAGGCTAGAGGAATGGGCCACCCACAACAATGCCCTGATCCCGGCACAATACGGGTTTAAAAAGGGAAGTGGTACTCAGGATCAATGCCTCAATCTAAGCTTACTAATGGCCAAGTATACCCAAGTAAAGCAGGGAAAGCTATACTTGGCATTCATGGATCTATCAACAGCATTCGACTGCGTAGCACATCACCATCTCTTGAGAATAATGGCAGGAATGGGTATTCTTGAGGCGAGAATTACTTTCATGAGACAGCTCTACTCATCAGCCTCTGCAAGTGTTCGCTATAGAAAACAGGGGGAGTGCTCTAGGCCGTTTTCAATCATGAGGGGGGTGCGCCAGGGGTGTGTTCTTGCCCCATTCCTTTTTTCCATCTACACGAATTGGGTGGAACCACCCCTGTTGAACTCCACACCAGACGTTCCCACGATTAATAATGTGCACACCCCAATTCTACTATACGCAGAGGACGTGTAGGAAAGTGAGTTTCTGTTGCAGTAACCCCCCCACTTTTTGCCAGACTACTGATGCACTTTGACTTGATGTGCCCTGGGTCCCTGCCAATCTGGTTCCCAGGGCCTGTGTTATTTCCCTAAAACGAACCCAATTGGCATCTCTGGGCACAGGTCAGCCCCTGGTAAATGGTTCCACAGGTACCCAGGGCACTGTGACCAGGGAAGACCTCTAAGGACTGCAGCACTTATCGTGCCACCCTTAGAGGCGCTGTACCTTTACACAGACACACTGCCTTTGCAGGCTGCATGTTTTGGTGCAGAACAAAGTGAAGAGTCGACATGGCACACATCCCTGTGTGCCATGCCTACAACCCACTGCCCTGGCATAGATCAGTCACCCCACTAGCTGGGTGCCCTATAACAGTGGTGAGGGTACAGGTGCATGAGCCCTGTACCCCTACAGCAGTGGTTCCCAATCTGTGCGCCGCGGCTCCTTGGTGCGCCCTCCAGACTAGCCAGGGGCGCCGCGCTCCAAAGGTTTCAGAATTTCGATTTCAAGCTATAAATAAATTGCTGATAACATCACAGAAATGTGAGTTATTTGGCAAAAGCATGAAACCTCTTTATCCACCAGATGGCAGCAGAGCACTCTTTATTAAGAGCGCATAACTGAATACTTTGACTTTCTCAAAAGCTACATCGTGGGACCTACAGGAATTAACAAGCTGGAAATTGACTAGCTGCTGCCTCGAGGCAGAAAATTATCACGGTGTACTTGTTTCTGACAAATTTAGTTTACATTGTATGGCTTCTTGATTAGTATTAATCTACGTTTGGAAATAAAATATTCCACGTAATGTGTCAGGTCTCTAGTCTCCGTGCTCCCTATTAGTTGCAACATACTAATATTCCTGTGCGAGGTGGCTTTTGCTACTGGATTCTAGGAGCAAAGTGCCAAGACTAAGTTGCACAAAAATGCAACGGTACACAGTGTATATAGGCGCCCCTTAATTAGAGGAATGGGAGTGATAGGAGGAGTGCTGGGAGGCAGGCTGCTCAAAGGGACATTATACTGAAGACCGTAAAGTCTGTGACAGGTCTGTGGAAAGGTACTGCATGCATTGGCAAGCAGGCAGCATTATAGGCGGATAGTCAAGTCCAAGGGCAGTATAGGGAGAATTAGACAAATGTTTCCAGGGTGTGTGATAAACAATGCTTAGGGTATATGTGCTATTCCTTCTAATATTTCTTTTGCTGGATTATCTATCAGTTGTTGGGTGTTAATTCGAATAAATATATTATTTACTTTAGCACCATAACGCTTGAGTATTTTATAACGCAAAGGTGTGTGCTGTTTCGGGATGAGGGTCTGGATTGTGGTTCCTCTTATGTACCATGCAAAAGCTTCTCTGGTTGGTCTGTTTTTGGGAACACCTCCATCTTCAATTTCCTTTCATTTTTACACAAAGGAGGAGGTGGGAATTGCCGCCTTCTCATACAGTTGGTGGAGCTGGTTGTTTTAGAAGGCATATTCAGTTTGGCGGACCGGTTTAAATGCTTGAATTCAATGTTACCTCATTTGTGTGGCTTCATTTCTTCCAACACCCACACAATGTTTGTGGTGACCTGTGGCGCATATTTGGCTTCCTGAAGTTATAAAGTACATCTTCCTAAAGTAAATTAAGTCATTTTTCTTCTTATAAAAGAATTGACATTTATTGTGTGTAATAAATGTCCCAACTGAACTAGGTGTTCCATCCCATTCTACACTACAGGAGTACCCCATGACTGTTAGGCATGTCATGGGGTACATGACCCAACTTTATCCCAATTATTTTCATGGAGAAAAGTGTAAGTACTCCCGAGGCCATCCACCCGCAAAAAAATTAGCATAATAGGGAGCCACGGCCAACGGCCAATAAGCCAAGGGAGCCATGGGTTGAAAAAGTTTGGGAACCACTGCCCTACAGTGTCTAAGTCCATTCTTAGACATTGTAAGTGCAGTGCTGCCATTAAGAATATATGGTGCTGGGAGCTTGTGATTACGAACTCCACAGCACCATAATGGCTACACTGAAAACTGAGAAGTTTGGTATCAAACTTCTCAGCACATTAAACCCACACTGATGCCAGTGTGGGATTTAATGAAAAATGCACACATAGGGCATTTTAGAGATGCCCCCTAAAAAACGACCAGCCTCTAGTGGGTTCCCTGACTGGTACACACCAGCCTGCCACCACGAGACATGTTTCTGGACCCCTAGGGTGGGAGCCTTCACTCCCTGAGCCCAGAAACAAAGCCTTTCCTGGGCGGAGGTTTTCACACCTCCCCCAGGCCAGGAAGAGCCATCTGTGGCAGGGGAGCTTTAAAGGCCTGGCAGCCTTTGTAATGCGACCCCCAGCCTCTCCTGCTATCAGGAGCAGGCCCCCTTCCTGTCTCTCCTCCTTTTCGGCGGGCAGACAGGCGGGAAAAACTAGCCAGCCCAGAAGGTGTGCCCACCTCTGCCAACTCCACCCCTCAGGTGGGGGAGGCGAGGTGAAGCCCACTCTTCAGTGCCCGCCATCTTGCAGATGGCAGACACTCCCCAATCAGGATTAGGGATTGTGCTCACTCCCCCATGTGGGGTGATCCCACCAAGGGTGTAGTCACCCTAAGGTCAGTAGCCCATTGGCTACTGACCTCGAGACCCATAAATCTGCGTTCCTGGTTCAGGGCTGCCCCCTAAATACTGTATTTAGGGGGCAGCCCTGAACCAAGAATGCAGATTCCCGCAACCTAAGAAGAAAAAGGACAAAAGAAGATGCCCAGCAGAGGAGACTGCAGAGAACAACTGACTTGGCCCTAGCCCTACCGGTCCGTCTGCAGTTTCCAGAGATCCTGTGCCAAAAATCGTCTTGTCCTGCAGCCAGCGACCTCCAGAACCCCTGGGAGTACTGACTGCCTTCAACAAAGACCGGATCTCCTGTGAACAGCAGCTCTGTTAAGAAGAAACACCAAAGAAAGACTCCGAGCCTGCTGAGGAAAAAGAAACCCGATGCCTGGAACCACCACAGCACCCGTCGCCTACGGCCCGAGTTCGAGTGGCCCACCGGTCCCAGCGAGGTCCCCCAGCGCTCCAGAGTCCGAGTCCACCAGGGGTTGACCCCTCCAGGACTCCCCGACGTCGCCTGCAGCCTCTGCACGGAGACCCCCCCAACCGCAAATGGCCCGGTAAGGTGAAACCGACCTTAAGACACCCCTGCATCCTTCGCCCTGGAGAAAAGAACCCGAGGTGCACCTACGTCCCCGAGCCCTCCAACTTACCTGCCCAGCTGTTGGTTCCTCACGGAAGTCTTCCTGGACCGAGCCTGCAGCTGAAAACCAAAACCGAAAATCCCCATTGATAACAGGGCACCCGACCCTAAAACAGCACCCTGCACCCAGCCGCCCCTGCGCCGCTGCGGGTGCACTTTGTGTGCTAAACCGGATCCCCCTTTGCCCTGAGCCTAACACCAGGAGTTTGGCTCCCACAACCTTGTGGCCTGCTCGTCAACAGCCACCTACCGGAGGCCCCCTATCCCCCATTGGATAACATTGGGACTCTGCACCTGGCCGCCCTTGTGCCGCTGAGGGTGTAACTAGAGTGCATCCTTGACCCTGGGGGACCCCTGAGTCTAACCCTGAACCTCAACTCCCACTACCGAATACTTACCCTAAAACCGTTTTCCGTATTTTCCTCCATAGGATAACATTGACTGTTTTTCTTGGAAAAGTTTCTAAGTGTGGATTTTGAAAACCTAAAGAAATTCTTTAAAATTGTACTATTTAACAAAAACGATTTTACTTACCTGTTTGCAGGAAATGTCCCAGAGTAGTATCCAGGTATACTACTCTGTGTAAGAAAAGTAATCTCAAAAGTAACTCGCCTGTAATCTTACTGAAAATCCTATACAAAGTATATGTACTGTATTTACAAAGCATTGCATTTCTCAGAAACAATACTGTAAGTCAAAACAAAGTGCATTTACAATTGCAATCCAAACTGTGTTACAATCTGTATACTTACTGCAAAGTACTTATCACGTACCTGTGCCAGGCTTGCTTGGTTCTAGGAAATAAAATAACTAAAAGAATATTTTCATACAAAAACAATTGGTCTGAAGTTCAGTCTTTGAGTGTGTGAATTCATTTGCTGACTGAGTGTGTACAACAAATGCTTAACACAGTCCTCTGATACTGCCTTACTGCTCGACCACAGTACCACAAATAGAGAGTGAGGTGCTATATAACTTTACCTCTGCCTACCTTTGAGGTTCCACTGGACTCTATGCACACTATACCTCACTTTGGTATAGTATATACAGAGCCAGCTTCCTACAGGACGCTGTATTAATTGCCCTCTCTGGCCGAGCTTTACCTCAATTACTGGAGATCTATGTCAATTATATGAGTAGCTTAGATCTAAAAACAAATGAGGCAAAGTCTTTTGTTCTAATAACTGGGTGCAGCGAGGAGTGTCCCACACTTCTATATAGCAGGACGCGAAATTGCTCATACGGACACCTTCTCTTACCTCGGAATAATTTTCAAGAGACAACTGTCCTGGACTAACATGATCACAAATAGGGGCTTAGCGCTGGAAAAGCGTATTATTGCACTTAATTCTTTTTTTTTTTTTAAACTGGGCACAAAGCCCCTTGAAATGATGAGAAAGGTTTACTCTGCCAAATCATTATCAGTGGCAACCTATGGGGATGTAATAATTCCCAGACCCTCCAGACTATTGAGAACTCTTTCTGGAAAAAACTCATTGGCCTCCCGGCAAGCTGTTCTAACTTTATATGCCACGCTGAACTGGACATCCCTTACATTAATGATATAATTCGGTTGGCTCCGATACTCTTATGCCATTCAATTTGGAGAAAAGCATCAGTGAATCTCACATAGAGGCTAATAGAAGATTGCCTCACTTTGGAACATGCCCAAAGGATCCCGTGGTTATACATCAAACCCAGTCTTACCTCTCTTGCTGTAGTTCACCTATTCACATCTCCATCAAACTGCACCACAGTCTCAAAAAATGAAATTAAAACATTATTTCTCAAACAAAGAGCTCTTGAGCGTTTTAATTTGAACTGTTCAAAAGTGTCCGTAAAATTATACTTAGAGGGCCCTATTGGTCAGGGAGGTGCAGCACCATATTTATTTTATGTGACTAACCCACGCCACCGATTTATTCTAGTGAGGTTTCGACTGAATTTTATACCGTGTATGTTTTCCTATCCAGCAGGCATTTTCTCAATCTCTGATCTTCCTCCCTGCCCGTGTGATGGCTCTTCTTCTCAATCAAATTTACTTATTTTCTTTTTCTGTAAATTTTATAAGGCTCATCGTAATAGATTTATCTGGCCGCTTATGCGTAAACATCACTTTATTCAATGTCGCCCAGCCCTGCACTTTTTACAGTCATTGCCTGACCAACTAGTATGTTATTCTGTGGCTTCATTTCTACTTCTTTCATGGAAGAGTAGGCGGCTTGATAACTGTTATATGAATTGTGTGTTTTTATTCTGTTCTTAAATCCAATGTTTTATATCCCCATCCAGGCGCGGTGCGTCCATTCGGGCGTTGGGGCGTAGCCCCCCTGCCCGCAGCTCCCTCGGCGTCTTTGAACTTAAGTAAACTGAATCAGTTTACTTAAGTTCAAAGACGCCGAGGGAGAACTGACAATCATGTCAGTCAGCATGACGTCAGACCGCCCACCCCTTCAGAGTCTGAAGGGGGTGGGCGGTCCGGCGTCATGTTGACTGACATGATTGTCAGACGGACCAGGGGCAGCAGCACAAGTGCGCATGAGTGGGGAAGGGCAGCGAATTTTCGCGCCGTGCCCAGTCATGCTCACGTGTGTTTGCACTTGCTTGCGCATGCCCATTAGGAGAGCGAGGGTTGAGCAAAGGCTCAAACCTCGGTCTCCTAATGGGCAGGCGGGCGAGTACTAACCGTGCCCTAACTCCAATCCTGGCGCTGCTGGCAGCGCCATGATTGGCTTAGAGGGGCTGTAGGCGCCAACGGACCCGAGGCAGCGCGGACGGCAGACCTGCTGCTCAGGTAGGATTAAGGATTTCTTTTAAAACTTAACTCCCCACCCCCGCGCGAACCGACTCCCCCGACCCCCCGCGAGCCGCGACCATAGTGTTATGTTTAGTACATAGGGGTCTTCGGTGCGCTGAGTGCCCCATAAAGAGATGACCTTACGATTTGTTACCTCTTCCAACATTTACATTATTGCCAAAGTATTGATTTTGGGCAATGGTAATAAAATAAGTTATTAGAAACACAAAGAAGGGGAGAGACTGAAATCCCCAGATACAGCAGATATTGTGGACTCAACAGCAAACTGTTAGGATATTTCAGTATTTAAAACCCAGAATCCGTGAGCGCTGCATTTACATCATACATAGGAGTGACTGCTGTTGGGCCATAAACTACACAGCGCTGTGTTTACGTGCAATACTTCAAGGCGCATCAGCGGGATTTAAAGTGCATTTAATGGACACCGGACTGAACGCCTCAGACTGCACTGACTTCCACCTGCCCTTTGTGGACTCAGCGCTGATGGAAATAACCCGCGTTATTGTTAGGGCTTTTGGCCTTTCCCGGGCAGTATTTACAAGGAATAAGCCTGCAGCTTTAAATAAAACACGTGGGGCAGAAGTAGGTTTGTGCAGAATTAAAGGACAGCTGACAGTTAATAGAACACCTTAACTGCCCCTGAAAGCTTTCGGGCAAACTCTGCCACGCCCAGTGCGGGCAGCGAGGAGGGTCCTGCCGGATCCCGGTTCTGACAGCTTTGATAGAACCGGATCCGGGATCCTATTGGAACCCGTGAAATGTGCAGAATTTCTCCCGGTGTCATTTGCTGACACTGGGGCACAATTCAGCAGCGCCAACACCGTATCTGATTTCCGTTCTCAGCAGCAACCTGCAGGCTCCAAAGCCACGTTTTCTTATTCGTATAGTGTAAAACAGGCTTGCACACAAAAAAAATCTTAGCTTTGAAATGAAAAAATAAAGAGAATTAAAAAACATGAAATCAGCCCATTCTCAAAACTGCCAAGTGTTGCCTTATACACCTAATGCGGGTTTCACTTTCAAGTATATCCCTAGAAACGTTTCTGTAAGCCTGAATATATTTGGGCCTCCATGAAGAAAACTGTAAATTACAGGCACACTCGACAACGTCACCGCACTGGCTTATGTTTGAGGAGTGAGTAAAATATAACGTCTTCTTTATCTGCAAAAGAACCGAAAGGCAAAAAGGGTTTAGTTGTTTATACACACTACTTTAAGTCTGTAGAAGATACATTGAAGAAACCAGGAGGCTCCATCTCTGAAAAAATATACCAAACGAACCGTGGCACACTTTCCAAAGCTCTCTTGTTTCATATCTCAGATGTACAGCTCCCCTCCTTAGTCACAATGGGAATGGGTTCTGGAAGGGGTTGTATTCAAGGCTGGTTAAAGTAGCTCCACGTGTTAATGCGCCTGCTCCGCCAGAACTTTCACTGCCTACCAGAGAATTGGGATTCAAATTGGGATATTTCAGGATGAGGCATAGATGAGGCTTTTTCATTTAGGGGTTAGACGGGCGGCTTAGCGGGTAATTTATATCTGTAATGCCGATAGTTACTAAATTGAGGCGGTTACGTTTGCAAACTACAAATGGATGTTTCTATTAACGACTAAATCGACTGCATAATCGAGTATAATTACTCTTTTTCGGCTACAAAATGAACCCATTTACACAAGTTACTATTACGAATTACTAGTAGTTTTTACATTATTTTTTTCAGACACCAACATGACAGTTTCATTATGTTGGGAAGGAAACTGCAGTTATATGACGAATTATGAAATGCATAATGTGATGTGTTTTAAACATAAATAGTATGCTTTCGTTAGATTTTTTGATTATTGTTCAAGAAATAATTCTGATACTATATTGAGCATCAGCGAAAATAGATAGGCTCCCGGTAACCTGGTAGTGCAGCTAGTCTGGTGTTTTTTTGTCTGCTGCCATTGTCCACACAGCCGTCAGCTATATACGAGAGACCCTTCCTCTGCGGGATCAATACATTGCACCGACCCCGCTCTCATGCTGCAGTTTGTGGAAGGAGGCGGAATGGTCTCCTAGCGATTATCGCAGACCTCTTACCTGGGGCTTTGCAGTCTACTATCACACAGGGGCTGGCGAACCCCACGTAGCGTGGAGAGGAAGATGCCTGGCCCTCATGGGGGTGAATGACTGGGACCATGGGGATCAGTCCAGGAGTCTGAGTCTACCGTCCCCGCTCACAACACGTGAAGCCTGAGCTCCGGGAGGTCACAGGATCAACGAGCAGAGGGAGGTACGGCTGCCAGGGCGTCGGTTGGGCTGGTTTCTGAACCACACAATTAGAAGCCCAAAGCACAAGGACCCCAATGTATTGGGCTTTGTGAATGCTGCACAGCTAGTCCGGGGTGAACCAAATTTGAATTTCGGATTCATGAATCCCTTCTGAGTATCGTGGTCTTTTCTCTCTGTCCACCCAGCTCCCCATTCCTTTCTCTGCACACTCTCTCCTCTCACCCACATCCCTCTACCTTTCTAGGTCTCTGTCCACCCTGCTCCCCTTTCCTGGCTCTACATTCTCTCTCCTCTCACCCACCACTCTCTACTAGACTGATGATATCTATATTCTATGAGCGAGAAAGAAGCACCCATTCCTTGCACACAAGGGAACGCGCGGGCATCTTGAAAGCAAAACAGGCTTGTTTAAGTGGAAAAACACGATGTGCATGTGGCTGGAATTAAAGGTGCATGCTTTTTAAGCTACCTACATCATTATCATATGAAATCTCTTTATTTATTTCATAACTACACTTTCACAATTGCTTTATCAACTCTCTTGCTTCCTCAAATTTACTTAAATGCACCATTTGCCTGCTCTTTTTCCCCCCAAATCTCCCCGAACCCCACAATATGGTGGCTGGACTCGCTAGCTACACTCGCTCGCCTCCGGGCACTCATAGAAAACTTTTACGCCCTACCACTTTCAAATGTCACCAGCCGCCCCTGTCCCCATCTAATATTACTGTTGATATTTGCACTGTGAAAGCTGTATTTTTAATGTGTTTTTTATATTGCGTATCTTGTACTTTTATGATCTTACTAAGTAAGTATCGAAGAAAGAGATTTGACTGACTGACTTTGTGATGTGTGAGTGAGTCTGGGTACACATCCAAAGTAATCATCTCATGTATTTAGTGTATATATCTTTCTGATTTCCTGCAGGACGTCCAGTATTCTCTGCTGCTTGTTTATTATCCATGCATTTAACAGTTGCAGTTGCCAACTGTTATTATTGCTTGTGTGTATATATATATATATATATATATTTACATTTGAATGTTGTTCATTTGACATCTGGGAATTGGTCATTCCAATCCACAGAGATTCCATTTGCCATGTTTTCGTACTCATTCTGACCGCCGGAGCGAGAGAGCGGGTGGTGCGGACGCCGTACTGCTGTGGGTGAGCTTTCGGTTTTCGGCTCCCGACGCTTTCGACTGACTCCCCTTCTTCACAGCCTGCATCCACCCGCTTCCAGCCGCATCCAGCAGCAGCGCGAGCCCAGAGCCCAGCGGCTGTAGGCGGCAGGATTAAAGCACCAGCGGCGAAGTAAAAGGCAAAGGAAACAGCGGAAGCGGAGCAGAGACGCCGTGCGGGGGGCCGGAGAGCCCAATAACAAGCAGCTCGTGACAAGCAGCTAGTGACCAACGGAACTGTTGAGGAAGGCGACAGTGGCTGCGCAGCACAGGTGCAGTAACCGCCGAACAGGATAAACTACCCTGGCTGCCAAACTTGAAGCTGTTTCAGCGCTATCAGTTCGACGTCAGGAACTTGAGGTGTCGCGGTGATCCACAAGACTGACTTGACTTGTGGAGGGCGCATCGCGGTACCGGGCTCGGCACCTGAGCACTCTTGCAGCGGCAGAACCGAAACTTCCTCCACAGGATTTTTTCAGTGACTTCAACCCATGAATTCAGAAAACACTGGACCCACAGATGAGGGTGAGGCCTCTGCAAGACACCGGAGACAGGCACGCAGGATCTGGGCGTGGGGTATTTACAGTACCCGGAAGTACTGAACAAATCAATTATTATTGAAAAGATCAATAACGGACAACGGGAATTTACGGACGGCTTGTTTAGCTCAGAGGGAGAGCTGGACATATCGTTGCCCGCTGCCCGCCGCGGCTGCTTTGCAACCCGATTCGCTCTGTTTGGCCAACGAAACGAGCAGAAGCCGCGAGCGGCCGCTACTAACCCTAACGCGGACGGAGCCGCAAGTGAAGTAGGGGTCGCGGGAGGAGCCGTGGGTGTGCATCCCGACTCACTCTGTTTGGCTAACTGAAACGAGCAGAAGCCGCGGACGGAACCGCGAGTGAAGCAGGGCTCGCGGGAGGAGCCGCGTGTGTCCTCTTGCAAAAAGCCGGGAGTGAAATTACCTGGCAGCCTGAGTCTGGGCTTATTCCACCGGGCCAGTGGCCCTTCTCAGGGATATCTTTAGAGGCGCACGGCAGGAGCCGGCAGCACCGCCTCCAACGCCTCCAAAGTGAGGTAACTTTTGACATTACTTTTTGCTCTACCATAGAAAAGCGCCCACAGGAGTAGTCAGCACTGGGCCCCAAAGTTTCATGTAATTAAGCCCTTGGGATGAAGTCTTTGTCTTGCCTCCCCTGCACGGAGTGAGCATTACTATTTCCCCTCTTTTATTCATCTCTGATGGGGCATTTACAGCATGCATGCCACGGAATCGCCCGTGCTTGAGCAGAGGAGAGGCATTCAAGGGGAGTAAAGTGAGCGAGCGAGCCAAAAACACGCTAAGCGCTAAATTAAATCGAACAGAAACTGAACTTGATTCGAACTAATTTCTGCCAATCTGAAACCATTGAACCAGGGCGGGGTTGGGTGTCAATCCTGTGCCAATCCTGTGACCCCAGTTATTATCACATACACCTAACCTCCGCTGAAGGAGGCAGATACCGACTCACCCTCTCACCCTCTCATATTTCATCTTTTGAGGGAAGCTATCTGTGCGTGAGTGTGGGTGCGCGCGCCAGAGCTGCAGGCTGAGAGAGGTGGCCGAGGGATAGTCAACTAACAGACTAACAGACTAATCGTCCTCCCGCATACTCGCATACCTGACCGCCTCTCCCCTCTAAGTCAAGGGGGGCCTACAGCCTACAGCCCACAGCAAGCAAGGGCGACGTAATAAGGGGGTGCGCTAACAAGGGCACGAGGCACGGTTGAGGGTTTGCCAAGCATGAGGTCGGGTAAAGAAAGAGCTAAAGCACCCTTCCCTCCATTAAAGAGGAAAAGAAAATCATTAGGGACAACTGTAAGTAGCGACAATAAAGCAAACGTCACAAAGGAAGAACAACCTTTAATCTCACCGGTGTTCCGCATTTTTGCAAGGGCAAACAACGCACCGAGTAAGATAGACTTTCTAAAGGACCCAGGTACAATGCTCACTAACCAAGGAAAAGAGAGCCAGCTGCCAGCACCACTAACACCAGTCCTCTTAATAAGAGAAAACACAACAGAGGTCTCAGTAGTTACGCAAGAGCCAAACGCTCAAACATTTTCAACATCAACACCAACATGCCCAGTTGTGGCTCGAGAGCCAGCTATACAAAAGGATAACCCATGGGGGCTCGAAATAGAATGCAAAGGCAGTTTCACTGGAAATAAATACTCGCAATCCCTGAGACCTACCAATCTCTCACAGTGCCTACTAGAAGAGTCTGACCGTCTAACGCAACATACGCAACATACAATGCAAGAGCAATTTGCCGGCACCAAGGGCCATCAACCAATTGAGGCAAAAATCAATTATCAATCCCCAAAGCAAATTAAGGAGACACATTACTTGGAAAGCACAGAAGTTGGTCAGGCCCAGGAAAAAAACCGAAAAATAACAAACTCTCCTGGACCAAAACAAAAACATTCACCAAAAAGGAGGAACCTGTCTCTAACTCCCAACAGCAACGACATTAATAACACGAAGGCTTGTACAACAAACCCCACTGCAGTACTAGCAATGGATTCTGGAACCATATGGGACCTCTTCTTCAGAACCTCACAACTCACACTGGAGGCATTGAATTACCACTCTAACAAAATGGACGTACAAGTAGATCTGCTGAACATTGTAGCAAACGCAATCACAGGGATTGATCAAAGATTAGCGAACCTAAATTCTTTAATCACACAAGCACAAGCTTACGCGGCCACTATAAACACTGAGTGCGCCTGTGGCCCTACACTTGTCAAACTAGCAACAATCCCAGAAATCATGATTACTCTTATCGAGGACCTAAAGTTGAAAGTGACTGATGTTAAACACACTACCGCTACCGCTCTTGCAAGACCCCAGCACAACGAAACAAACAAAGAAGTATATAAGATTTGCGCAAACATAGAGACAGATTCAAAGAATGAAAAGGAAAACATAAGATTAATTCTCACCGAAAAAGCGAAGAACATGGAAAACCGGGGTAACTTAAACGGTCCTACACAGGCAAAACTGATAGGTACCACAGCATCTCCAAGTACCGAGGATAATCGGGAAACTATAATCCAATCTATTAAGATGAATCTGACAAGGCGCACGAAGAAGAGACTAAGAAAGCAAAAGAAGCGTGAAAAAAGTTCACAAATGAAACGCTGTTGGGGTCAGCCATCCTATGTCATAAAAGAACCAGAGTCAAAACCAGTCCAAAAATTGGATTCGCCAATGGACAATCAAATATATCCAATTTTTAAGAAACCATCAAAAACAAATATTCAGCCAAGGGGCAGCCAGGTCAAGGTAAGCAGCCCAATTGGACAAGACATCAAAGAACCACAGGAGAAGCCCGAAGTAGCGGAGGTAGTAAAAACTGCCACTGTGGACCTAATAGCTTCCCGCCGGGAAAAAACAATTGTAGAACAATCTAAAATGATAATGGGTAAAGATAAGACGCATTACATGCCCGAAGAAGCGGAGGTAGTAAAAACTGACACAGTAGTCATAACAGCTCCCCGCCAAAAAAAAAACAACTGTAGAGCAATCCAAAACGATAACGGGTGAAGATAAGTTGCATTACATGCTCTCACACCCTGGCACATCCACCATCACAAAGGAGAGAACGGGGGAAGCAATCAAAAACCCATTTGATGTGGTAGGAATTAAAACTGAGGCTATTGATAGTGGAGTAGCAAATCGAAGCATCTTCCACCCGTTATACAAATCAAAGGGCAGACATGACATCTTAAACAGGAGCAATTTATTAAAGCTTCTTCATTGCATACCATCACTGTCATATGTTACAACTGCAGAGATAGAGAGCGTCCACTTTGAAGTAGGTGAAGATGACCTTACCCAGGAGCTAACAGTAGTGACCTGGACTAATCATCACATAGAGGCAGTACTCCAGGAAAAAGAAATTTTTAAAAACTGGGGAATAGCAATCTCGACTGGAGAACAAGAAAAATATCCGTTAGTCTTACTTGAACTATCAAATATCACTCATGGTTCAAAGAATCAGAATCACAAGGAACCCAATCATAGTATATTGAGAGGAACCACAAAATGGCTACCAGACCAGCGTTACAAAAATGTAAGTATATCTAACTACAAAGGAGGGGACCAGAACGAATAGAACTATCGAAGACGAGAAACCCCAGAAAATCAGCTGGAGGGGCAAAACAATACGAAATACAGCGACACACAGTGCCACTCGAGTCGGACCTGACCAAAAGAACATATTGGCAACCATTGGAGGACCAGCCAAAGACTGCACGATAGATCACCAGTCCCAAAAGCGAACATAGAGGGACACATAGGCCTTTCAGATCCACTTCAAACTCTCTTTCACAATCTGAAATTGGCCTCTTGGAATGTGGCGGGATTACAAAGAGTTCTCAAACAAGGTTCAGCCATAATCAAACTCTTAGAGAATGACATCATTTGCCTACAAGAAACTTGGGCCATAGAGCCGGTTCACATTGAAGGATACGCCGGCTTTCATAAGCCAGCCATCAAACATAACTATTATGGACGACCGTCTGGAGGGATTTCGACCTACGTAAAACACGCAAAACAGTTAACTGTTAGCACCGTGAATACAGGCTCAAATATGCTGCAGGCATTATTATTCGAGGGCAAAGGGCACAGAGAGAAAAAAAATTTGTTTCTCTTAATCAACATATATCTTAATGCCACCGGCCCATTGAAATTAGAGGCGACAGAAACCATGGTTACAATATTACAGGAAACTCTATGCACGCACATATTGCCAGCAAAAATACTGGTGGGAGACTTCAACCTGCATCATTTAGGCATTAACCGGAACGAGAAGAGGCACCTATCCAAGGCAGAAAGGACGTTTAACCATTTCCTATGGGACTACGATCTATACTCAGCCGAAAAGCTACAACAGGGTTTAACCACAAAAACCAAGGGTTAACCACATTCAAAAATTGCACCACAATTGATTATATTTTCTTGTGTGACCGCTTAGCTCGCAAATTTGCAAACTTTGAAATTAAATCACATGAGGTGAGCGATCACGCAATTCTGCAGATTGAATTGAATATCGAAATCACGCAAAGGGGATGTATTACAACGATATCCCATTCAATAGGAACCGAGGAACATGCCCTGCTGAGAAGAATAAAATGGAACAAGCATAATACCATTGTATTCAAGGCCTGGAAAGAACATCAAGAAACCACAGGCCCTATTGTCGGCATCGAGCCCAAATTGGAAAATTGGTCAGAATGGATCACGGAGTTGAAAACAGCTTTGTCCAAAAACACGGAAATAGAGCCTAAAATAAAAGAGAAAGTCAACATACATACAAAGCTTAACAATCTAAAATTTAGAGAGATCACTCGCAGCCTTAACAAAGCAAAAAAAAGCATACAAGGTCGAAGCATCGAAAAAAACGCTGGAGAAGCGTAATAAATTGCATAAAGAGCGGAAACAACTGCTATGGACTCTCAAGCAAATTAAGCAGGATGAGGAATGGATTAAGATTCACGAGCTAACAAAACCGCAGAAACACCGACAACTCTGGCAATACATAGCCAAGCTGCATAACGACAAAATAGATCGGGGCAACTCTGTGGATGCTGAGGCATGGATGAGACACGTTTCAATAATCTATGTAGAGAAGGAAATTGCCACAGTTACAGACTGGACAACTAACGCCCACGAAGAAAGCACAAACAAAGGAGCAGTATGCACTTCGGGGTTGTTAGTAACGATAGAGGAGTGGCAGCGGTTGAAAAAATTATTAAAAAGATTAGGAAAGACGGGGCACCTGGACCAAATGGCCTACCGGGGGGGCTGTTCAGGGAAGACCCAATCTATTGGGGGAGAATATTATCCAACTTGTTCACTGAATGCCGATTACTGTCCAAGGTGCCAGATTTGTGGCGTGGGTCGATCCTGCAACCCATCTATAAAAAGGGAGACAACACAGATCCAAAAAATTACAGATTAATTGCCTTACTGGACATTGAAGGAAAAGCTTATGCCAATACTCTGCTGATTGAGCTAAACAGATGGATCGACAAACACGAAATTCTCCCTCCGTATCAAACGGGGTTCCATAAAGGATGTTCGACAAGTGACAACATAACGGCCATATCATATTTAAGCCAGCAAGCAATTGTAATGAATAAAAAACCCCTCTTTGCCTGCTTCATTGACTATTCTGCAGCTTTTGATGGTGTCCCGCGTGGCAAGCTCTGGTCTAAATTGCGCGATTGGCAAATTCCATCTGACCTCCTTAATGCAATCATTTCCCTATACTGCAACACCTGGATTAAAATTAAATTAACAAACAAAACCGTCACGAGAAAGTGCTTTACAAATCGGGGCTTAAAACAGGGTTGCGTTTTAGCCCCTACCCTTTTTAACTTATACACAGCTGACTTGGGCAAGAAGCTGCAAAATGCCAACCTCGCAGTCCCAAAAATTGGAAGTAGCAGACTCCAAGTCTTACAATATGCGGATGACCTAGCGGTGATGGACCACACAAAAATTGGATTACAAAGGGGTCTAGATGCCTTAAATGCCTACAATCGGACTAATGAGTTGGTATTAAACTCAGAAAAGACCAAAGTTCTGATTTTCGGGAGTTATCCCAAAAAAACTCTCCTCAAATGGTATGTAGGTGAAGTGCCAATCACTGTATCAAAATCATACAACTACCTTGGATGCTGGTTATGTGACTCGGGTAAAGCGCGCTTGCATGTGAGCAAAATGAAATCGAAAGTAGAGTCCACAATCTTCGCATTATGCAAACTGCATGAGAAGATGCAAAGCCCTACGACTATCCCAATTAGAAAGGTGTTACAGGCCAAAATAAGGGCGGTTGCAGGCTACGCTCAGCAGGCCTTCCCGGGAAAAATGCACATTATGATGGAAAAAGCGCAATGTCGGGCGTACAAACGCATATTTAAATTACCAAATTATACCCGCAATAGCTGGATTCGTTTGGAGTTCGGCCTGGTGCAGCAGAGTAAAGAATGCCTAGGAGCGCACGCTAAATACTACTACCAAGTACTCAAAGCCCCAGAAGGGAGCCTGAAAAGCATGCTAAAAGCCATCTATGGTGGTGCAGCAAACCCATGGCAGGCATACATGCATGAGGCAGTAGAAACCTTAGGCCTGGCAACACAGAACTGGGTCCAAGATGTCGTTTCCTATCCAGCCATCAGAAAGGCAATTAACAAACAATGCTACCTACTAACAAGAGAGACAGATCGGGCTTACTTTGAGAGTGGTAGAGGCCCTCCTGGGATGGCTGGCACATACACGGAGCACAAAGTCCAGCCCTACTTATATCAAGCACTGGGAAGAAAGGCCCTAAAAACATCCAGTGGGGCAGATTAGTTCCCCTTCCAATAAAAGAACTGAATCCGGGGTGGAAAGCTCTCGACCAAAAAGTCCGCTGCAGAATCTGAGACTATAAAACGGAATCATTAACCCACTTGATCTGTTGCTGCCCAGGCCTGATACAACTCCGCCGGAAACTACTAAAGCCATTATGGTTAAGTAAAGGAGCTCGGACAGCAACAGAAGGTGTTGCGGCGCTGTTCGCATGCACCCTACCGACTGAACTGGCCCGATTTGGAAGATATATGGAGGAAGCTCGACTCAGACTGATAAAAGAGTAAATCCCTCGCAATCTAAGAAAATAGATTCAATGAGGGCAGTCCAATGTATTCTATAATATTTACTCTTCAGTTTTTACTACTTAGCTTTTACAATTTTCCTGTGGCATCTTTTAAGCAATGAGATTGGTTATAATTGTATATGAAATTTCTTTAAAAAAAAATTGTGATGGTCTTTTTATCAATTCTCCACTTTTTAAAAAAACATGCTGGTACATTGCAAATGGTTTTAAGTAACTGTGCATAAATAAAATTCATTCATTCATTCATTCATTGACATCTGGGAAAGCCTTTCTGTTAGAGAGCATTGCCTAAATAAAACCACAAGCCTTATTCTGAAAACAGTATTTGATGTGCTTTATTTTATCAAATGAAATCCCTCTCCAGGGGGTATGGTGGTGTCTATTGCTTCGTCGTGTTTGAGCCACCGTGTGGTATTCTATATTATCTGGAAGTGCGAAGCAAGACACCCTGCTGCTCCACCCTCGAAACGTCAGCCGTCCTTTGAGGAGGCCTTGGACATTCTGGTTCTAGCAAAACAATGCAGGGAGGCGGATAAGGCTACCAGCCCTTCGCCCATGCACCACCATCACCTCGCCCTGTTTCTCAGGCTTCACCCTCCCCGCCTGCTTCTCCAGGAGATCACATATCCGGGGTCTCCACACACTGACACAGGTGGGCGTGAGGGGGTGATGACACTTTTGACACTCACCCACAGGGTGACCCCTAGGACTCCTGCGATGTAGACCCACCAAGGGACACAGACCCAGACCTTTACCCTGCACGCCCATACCCTCCGGATGATTCCACATCCTTTCAAGAACTCATTGGTAGGGCCCCCTCCTTTCATAAGGTGTATAGCAAACAACAATGTCTCAAGAGGTAATATTTAAAGACAGTTTTGGGAGGCATGGACTTTAAATTGCAAAAGAATGAGACAGGAAGGCATTAATGGTTGTAGCAGCAAATGCAAGGAGTTGTCTGTATTTAGACAAGGTGGAAAGAAGGCAATGATAACACTCTATTACATTGAATGTACATGTAACCAGTACAGTCTTGTGCACTTTTGTCCTCGTTAAAAACAAGGTGAACGGCGCAACTGACAAGTGAAAACAGCGAGAAAATGGCGCAATTGAGAACAAAATGGTCAATATATACAAGAAACTTTTTTGTGGTTCCAATTCATTAGCAAGGAATTTACAAATGGTAGGTGGTTTTGGTAAACCAAAAAAGTTTTGCCCAAAATTGCGCTGAAAGGTCGACGGCGTTTCGACCTGTATTCAATTCAGGCCATCTTCAGGACCAGGTTACGATGTAATGAGTGCGTAAATACTGGAAGTCAAGTCCTGTGGGAGGAATGAGAAGCACCTTGGTCTAAGTGTGCTGAGTTAGGGAGCCGAGTCCAAGAGGAGGAGAAGGCAACCGGTGGGTTAGTCGGGCAATATCGAGGCCAAGAATCCAACAAAAGGGCACGACTTGTGGAAAACACGTTGCCTGGGTCCTGTAGGGGAAGTCCAATGTTTTTGGAAAAAACCGGCGTCGTAGATGAGACGTCTGGTACCAATGACTGTTCGTGTGGTTAGCAGGGTCAATTTGTGTGGGACAGAGGTCTTCCGGGGTTGGCACGGTCCTCTGTAGGTCACAACTGCTACGGCGTGAGTTTCCTTTCTTAAGGTGGCATTCCCCACTGGGCACTTAGAGAAGGACTTCATTTCAAAACCATCTCCTCCACTCACCGTTCCACTCAGTACCTTCCCATGCTCTAGGGCATGGTGCATCACACCTCTGACATTTTTAAAGACCCTTTCCGGGCTAGAGTTATAACACCTAGGGTGGATAAAAAAATATAAGGCCTCCCCTTCTGAACCCATTATATTCGTGGTCAGCTCCCACCTGATTCTCTGGAAATCAGCACTGCTCATAAGTGAGTCCACTCCCAGGCCAGGGGGGATGCCTTGGCACCAGATAAGGAAAGCAAATTCATAGATGTGGCAGGGAAGCAGGTGGCCACGCAATCGGCCAACCACTGGTGCATTGCTAAATCTGTCGGCCTACTTGCACGATATGTTCGTGCCCACTAGGACAAAATAGAGGAGCTCCTCCAATGCCTCTCTGAAGAGTTTGGAAAATGGGGTCAGGAAATAGTTTCTGAGGGCAAGTTCATCTCAAACACCTTTTTACATTGTTCCCTAATTGCAGTCGACACCACTGCCAGAAGGGTAAATTCTGGCATTCTGCTACGCAGACACGCAGGTCTTTGTAGCTTTGTCTTTATTCCGGAAGTCCAGCAAAACCTGCTGAACCTGCCTTTTGATGGGAAGCACCTCTTGGTCCACAAGTTGATCAAGCGTTGGAAAAAAATTAAAAAGGATACGGAAACAGCCAAAGCAATGAGGGCACTGCAAACACCTGCTCCCTGCAGCTCCTTTCGCCGCACCTCTTACTGTGGAGGCTCAAAGGCCACCTCGGCTGAAGCATCCATGTCTTGTCAGCGCACCCAGGTACAGCAATCCTCTCCCAAGGGTTATTTCAGAGGGTCTTATAGGGGAAACAATTCCAGAGGCAAGGGTAGCTTCCCACAAAGGAGCTACACTCACTACCAAACCCTGACTTGCCTCTTCTTTTCCCTGAACACACAACACCTGTTGGGAGGCGCCAACAAGGCTTCTTTCCCATATGACAAACCATCTTCTCAGACCAGTGGGTGTTGGATATTATCCAACATGGTTTTTTTCTGGAGCTCACTTCCATGCCTCCCACCATTCCACCTCGTGCAGACTCTCACCGGAACATTAAAGGCTGCTCACTTATGAGGTCAAAGCCCTCCTCCTCAATGGGGCTTTAGAAAACGTCCCCCGCCATCAGCTAGGTACGGGAGTGTACTCACTGAAATTCCTAATCCCCAAAAAAGACGGGTCCCTCAGGCCCATTCTGTATCTCAGGACCCCAAACGAATACATTCAGTCAGTGTATTTTTACATGGTGATCCTTCAGGATGTCATTCCGCTTCTCCAGCAAGGCAACTTTATAGCTGCGGTCGACCGAAATGAGGCCTATTTCCACATACCAATATATCCGGCTTATCGCCTGTTTCTCAGCATTGTGGTCAGCAGAAGACATTACCAGTTCAACATGCTTCCCTTTGGGTTCACAACTGCACCGCAGGTATTCACCAAATGCCTTGCAGTGGTGGCTGCATATCTGCACAGACATGGAGTCCATATCTGGACTATTGAGTTATCAAAAGTAGTGCCACCTACCAGCAGTGCCTTGAACAAACATAGGTCACAATCGATCTGCTTAATCGCTTAGGGTTTACCATCAACGCCTCAAAATCCCACCTCCAACCCCTCCAAATCCAGCCCTACCTAGAGGCTGTTCTCAACTCGGAGGTAGGCATAGCATATCCAGATCCTATCAGAATCTAGTCCTTTCAGACACTGCTCCCCTTGTTTCAACCAAATCAACAACTCGTAGTCCGAACAGTCATGGCCTCCTGCATTGGCATAGTAACTCATGCCAGGCTTCACATGTGTCTGTTGCAAGAATGTTTAGCGCAACAGTGGTCTCAAGTGGAGGGTCATTAAGACGATCCAGTGTTGATGTAGAACACCAACAACCTGTTGCAGGGGTGGCCTTCCCTCGAACCAGTTCTGCAGTGAGTTCTTACAACGGACGTCTCTCTTACGGGGTGGGACGCACACTTACAGGATCTGACTGTGCAGGGTCAGTGGGAAGCCAAGTACCAGGGCCTCCACATCAACTACCTGGAACTTCTAGCCGCTCACCTAGCGTTGAAGGCTTTTCTACCTCATCTGATGGGCAAGGTTGTTCTTGTCCGGAATGACAGTATGATAGCCATGTATTAGCAGATACGGGGGTGGGGGCATGCTCTCCACAGCTGTCTGCAATGTCAGAGCATTTGATGTTGGGCTCTCTGCCACAAAATTCATTGATTAGCAGAGTACCTTCTGGGGATGGACAACAATTTTGCCAACCTCTTCAGCAGAATGCGGCAACAAGTCCATGAGTGGGAACTCCACCCGCAAGTCCTCCTCCATTACTTTCACAAATGGGGGTTCCCACAGATAGACCTGTTCGCAACAGCAGAAAATGCCAAATGCCCAAACTTCACCTACAGGTTCCCACAGTCCAGCGGCAGTGCACTATGAACTGGTCAGGTTAATTTGCCTACGCCTATCCTCCTCTCCCTCCTTGTCCATTTGTGGTTCCGAGGCTTCGGCAGAAGTCCCTCACCCTCATTCTGGGGGCACCCACATGGGCCCATCAGGCCTGGTTCACGACCCTGCTCGAACTCTCACTAGTTGCGCATGAGAGGTTCCCCAACAAGCTGGACCGTCTCACACAGAACCGTGAGGAAATCAGGCACCCAAATCCCAGGTCCCTCAATCTTGCGATCTGGCTCTTGAGGTCATAGAATTTGGATACCTTAATCTTCCACCTGAATGCATGAGCATTGTCAAAAAGTACACAGACCTGCCACCTGTGCCTGCTACGCAGCCAAGTGGAAGAGATTTTTCTTCTACTGTCACTCTAAACAAATTGACCCATTGAAAGCCACGGTACGAGATATTTGTCTGTTACGTACTTCACTTGCAGGTCTCTGGGCTAGCCTTTACCTCCATACGATTACATCTAGCCGCCATGGCTGCTTACCTTCATAACAGACAGCACATCTGTCTCTTCAGGATACCAAAGCGATACAAAAGGGGATGATGGACAGAACGTTTGAGCCAATCAAACACTCACCCCCAGTCAACTGATCTGGGTTTAATCCATCATCATTCTTTAGCTCACTCCACCACCCCAGTTCAGACATGGCCATATGCAAATCAGTCTGACCCTGTGCCTCATGGGAACAGTCCAGCCCGAACTGCCAAGCCATGTCTTCCCTGGACCGGAAACAAGCATCCTAGGACCGGTTTCTGTCATTCCAGCCGTCATCAGCCAGGCTTGCTTGAATCCAGTGGCAAAGTGAGCAAGGGACCCACGTCTGAACTGGGGTGGTGGAGTGAGCTAAAGAATGATGATGGATTAAACCCAGATCAGTTGACTGGGGGTGAGTGTTTGATTGGCTCAAATGTTCCGTCCATCAACCCCTTTTGTATCGCTTTGGTCGCCCTAAGTTGGCGGGGGTATGCCCAGACGTGGGTCCCTTGCTCTCTTTGCCACTGGATTCAAGCAAGCCTGGCTGATGACGGCTGAAATGCCAGAAACCGGTCCTAGGATGCTTGTTTCCGGTCCAGGGAAGACATGGCTTGGCAGTTCGGGCTGGACTGTTCCCATGAGGCACAGGGTCAGACTGATTTGCATATGGCCATGTCTGAACTGGGGTGGTGGAGTGAGCTAAAGAATGATGATGGATTAAACCCAGATCAGTTGACTGGGGGTGAGTGTTTGATTGGCTCAAACGTTCCGTCCATCATCCCCTTTTGTATCTCTTCAGGATACCGGTCATTAAAGCTTTCATGGAGGGTATCAAAAGGATCATTCCTTCCCGGGTCCCACCGGCACCCTCATGGAGTCTCAACGTTGTACTCGCATGACTCATGGGTCCTCCATTTGAGCCCCTCCACACCTGCCCCCTTCAGTTACTCATTTTGGAGGTGGCATTTCTAGCTGCACTTACCTGATTCAGGCGTGTCAGTGAGCTCCATGCATTAACCCAGGAAGAACCTTTCTTCCAAATACATAGGGATAGGGTTGTCCTCAGCACCAACCCCAAATTCCTCCCTAAGTTCCACCTTAGGGAGGAATTTGGGGTTGGTGAGGAGGACAACCCTATTCCTATGTACTTCACCTCCACCTTAATAAGTCCATTGACCTTCCTGTTTTTTGCCCACAATCTGATTCAGTTGCGGAATGGGCTCTCCATACTTTGGACGTAAAACGAGCCCTTATGTACTGCGTTGATAGAACCAGATCATTTAGAAAAACACAGCAACTTTTTGATGCTTTCTCAGAATGCCACAAAGGAAAGACTTTATCCAAGTCAGACATGTCAAGATGCATAGTTAAATGCATCCAGACATGCTATGCTAAAGCCAAGAGGGCTCTACCTACTCTTACTAGAGTGCACACTACTTGGAAGAAAGGAGCCTCTATGGCCTTGGCCTTCCTGGGTAACCTCCAAATAGGCTGATATATGCAAAGCAGCTACATTGTTCAAACAACACACTTTCGCAAAACATTAGTGTGAATGTCCTAGGCCGCCAACTAGCTAATGTTGGTCACGCTGTTCTTTGTACACACTTTCAATCTCCTGCAACACCCACTGGCTAGCCACCGCTTTTTTGGGAGGACTGCTTTACAGTCTATGCACAGCATATGTATGTACAGCCACACATGCCTCGAACACAAAATGTTACTTACCCTGTAAGCATCTGTTCGTGGCATGTAGTGATGTAGAGTCACATGCGCCCACCCTCCTACCTGGATGCCTGTGGCAACCTCTCTTACTTTTTCTTTTTCCTCTTATGGAAATCTTTTTATACATCGCTAAGCTTCACATTCCATCCTCACCCGCCATGCGGGAAACCAATCTAACAATGGAGACAATGACCATGTGCATTATTGCCAAGAGTAGGAGTCACAGTACCTCGTGACTCGTAAGATTTCTTCAAAGAAAAACAAGTTGCACACATCTGGCTCCAACATTAGATGGCAGGAGTATGCACAGCATGTGAATCTACAGCCCTACATGCCACAAATAGATGCTCACAGTGTAAGTACAATTTTCCCTATGTCACTTATTATGTTTAAGTTTGAGCTAGCCGTAACTTGATGGCTTTGATTAAACTAGAGTAGTCCTTTCCAGCAAAGGTTTTTCTACTACCAGCCTAAAGTATTAAGATCACCCCAAATTATGCAATTTTTTGGGTCCGGTTGCAGTCGTAGGGTATTAGGCAGTATCCTGTTTGGGTACTGTTTTTACCGCTGGAGTTCCAGATTTGTCAATTCTATTACAATCCAATTGGATAACAGATTAACTTCCTGTGGGCACTTGATAATCCTGGGATAGTGATACTGGGCAGTTTATGCTCTGAAAGGTGGTATAGGTTAGAAACTCAGTTACAACATAACACAGTTACACTGTATCAAGCCATTTCTATGACTTCAAAGAAAAGTAGGACTTTTATTTACAGTTGAGACAAATAAGCAGGTTAAATGATGCACACAGAAAACCATAAAATGCTAGAAACTTGTGGGGCTGAGCTAGAACGTCAAACACTTTTATAGAGCTGATACTCTAGGTTTTCTGTAATATTGTTCCAATGGTCAATGTTATCATATGGCACTGCTCTACAGTTCACGGTGGGAACTTCAGGACTCATCTTATACTGAACTTCTATGCTGAAAGATGAGGCACATCTATTGTGCTCTCCGATTCAGATTCAGGGCTGCTCTGAATTTGACATAGGCCTCTCTTAGTGTACATTGAAACTTAACCTTTACCCGCCCCATGTAAGCTGTTTAGCGTCCCGGTTGGCAGGACAAGTCTCATATACTACATTCCTTGTTTGGGACAGACTCTGACAATAAGTATAATGCAGGAGATTAATTTGTGCAACCATACCATGAAGAAAACTGGTATGAAAACCTCCAGGATACCAGTGGTCCTGACATCTTTCTTCACAGCGACCTAGTCTCACCTCCTGCCCTGTAACTGAGGAAAGTGCCTCCTTTGTGATGGTAATGTGGAGGGCAACAGAAGTTCTCGACCTTTAGCTCACCACCATGGAGGTCAAGGCTAATGATCTTGAGGGAAGTCCTCCAGCTGGGGCAAACCAATACAAAGTCTGTTGGCCTTTAATGAGGCCTTTACCTACACCTCCTTAGGGGCCTGGCCCTAACTTTGCTCTGGTCCCCTTGTGAATCCCCAGATTGCACGGTTCCATCACCCTGCCCCTGGTGACCTTGCTTCCGGCGACCCTGCTTTTTTGACTCGACAGCCCTCTCCAGAGAGCTTATTGGTGCAGGCTTACACCAGTCTGACAAACCCAAATGCCTTCCCGACTACTCCCTGGATAGGGAGTCTAGAAGAATAGAAACCTTTGATAAGAGGGTATTTTCCTCCGTAAGTATGACTCTTTGGTCGGTCAATGCCAGTTGCTTGTTGGGCCATTATTCCCATGCTCTCTGGGATTCAGTCGTTCAACACCTCCCAGGTGTTCTGGAAGACCTTTGTCCTGTACTGACCCAAGCCATAGAGGACGAGTGTGACATCGCTACGTTTAGCATCCGTTGTGGCCATCCAGTAAACTGTTGGCACTAGCGTCGCCATGCCTGGCTGAGATCGACAGGTTTTTCATGCGATATCCATTTGTCCCATATGGATAGGTCCTTTGATGGGACTTTCCTTTTTGGGACTAAAGTTGACTCCACTGTGAAGCATTTTAAAGAAAGCAGAGGTGATGGCACACACCTACCCTGAGGTCAGGGAGATTGTGCCAGTCAGTCCATCGCCCCCATGAGCCCCCGCAGCCCCTCTTGTCAAACCCCTTTAGCGGTGCCCTAGTAGATCACGGTCACCCTTCGGTTGGAGGCAAGATCCAATTAATTTTACTGGGTTTGCAGGCCATAACATCGAACAGTTGGATCCTGCAAATTGTCCAGAAGAGATACGCTCTACCCTTCCTGGCCACCCTGCTGCATCTTCCACCACGCTCAGATCTCTTGATGGAGGATCTGTCCGTCTTACGGTAGGAAGCGCAAGGCCTTTTTGTCTAAGGGGCTATAGAGAGGGTGCCGGCATTGAAAGTGGGTCATGGCTGTTACTTTACCTACATTCTGGTGCCAAAGAACGATGGAGACCTTTAGATCTGTGCCCTCGTAGTGCCTCTCTCCAGAAGGACAAATTCAAGAAGCTTACCCTGGCCCAGGTCTTGTCCACCCTGGAGACTGCATGGTAGCATTTGACCTGCAGGACACATACTTTCACATTCCTGTCCTGCAGGTCCACAGGCGGTTTGTGGTGAGACAGGAGCATTTTCAGTTCACTGTGCTTCCCTTTGGTCCTACCAGCGTTCCTCTGGTGTTCACGAAAGTGATGAATGTGGTGGCAGTTCTTTGGAGGCCTGAGGTCTCAATCTTCCCATACCTGAACAACTAGCTGGTGAAAGAGGGCTTGTTCCAGGCAGTCACCAACCTCCAGAGTACGGCAGGCCTCCTGGCATCTTAAAAGTTCACTATCAACTTGCTGAAGTCACACCTGACTCCTTGTCAGATGCTCCCTTTCATCTGTGCCATTCTAGATATGGTCAGTTTTCATGCCTTTCCCCCCCAGAAAGGAGAGCCCAGGACGTTCATGCTATGATCTTGATCTTTCAACCTTGAACCTGGATTTCAGTGAGGTCGACTCAGGCAGCTGGGACTGATGGCCTACTGCATCCTGCTGGTCAAGCATGCCGGGTGGCATATGCAGGCTCTGCAGTGGTATCTGAAGTCTCATTGGACCCAACATCAAGGGGACCTCTCCGATCATTTCCAGATCTTTAAGGAGACTGCAAAAGACCTGCAGTGGTGGTTGCTCGACCACAGTGAGTCAGCGACAGATCCTTCTCCCTACCCCACCCTGAACTAACAATGGAACAGAGGCATTGCTTCTAGTCTGGGGTGGCCACCGGGGAGAGATGGAGATCAAAGGCCTCTGGTCTCCCTCCAAGGCCCGGCTCCAAATCAACCTTTTGGAGCGGAGAGCCTTTCGCTTGGCGTTGAAAGCCTTCCTGTGATCCATCAAGAGAAGACTGATGCAGGCGCTCACAGACAACACCACCACCATGTTGAACTGCAACAAAGAGGGCAGGGTGGTGTCGTCGACCCTACGCCAGGAGGCGCTCCATCTTAGGTAGTGGCTGGACCATCAAGGAATTTTCGTGGTGGTAAACCTGGCGGGATTGTTGAATGCCTACAGTGGAACATTGGACTTCTGTATGCCTTCTCGCCAATACCCCTCCAGCCGGGAACTGAAGAAGATCAGGAATGACCGGGGCGCAAGTCATCCTAGTGGCCCCCGATTGGGCACTGAGAGTATGATATCCGGAACTCCAGGGCATGAGTTATCTGTCCTCGATCAGGCTGCCCATCCGCAAGGATCTCTTGTCGCAACAACAGGGCAGGGTCTTACACCAAAGCCTCAGCAATCTTCACCTTCATGCTTGTAGAGTGAGGTGCGACCGCTGAACATCTTTGACCTGCATCCAGAAGTGGTTGATGTCTTCTTAGCAGCAAGGCATCCCTCGACAAACACTGTATACACCTGACGGGAAATAATTGTGATTTGGTGCAGCACACAACTGAAATTAGATGTTCTGTTCTCTCTCATGCTCGGCAAGGCTTTGCTTTGGGCATGATTAAAGGGTGGCGTTTGGCCCTTTCAGCCTTCTTACAGTTGCTGGACCAGCCTTCATTGTTTAAATCACCTGCTGTGATGTGTTTTTTTAAAGGACTCCAGCATTTGTTTCCTCCTTCTCCCTTTTTGATGCCACAGTAGGATCTTAACCCGATCCTCACATATTTGATGTGCACTCCCTTTGATCCTCTGCATAGTTTTCCTTTGCTGCTCCTCATTCTCAAGACAGTGTTTTTAGTTGCCATAACATCGGCACAGCGGGTAAATGAGCTCCACGATTTTTCTGTGAACCCCCAGTATATCGATACAAAAGGGGATGATGGACGGAACGCTTGAGCCAATCAAACACTCACCCCCAGTCAACTGATCTGGGTTTAATCCATCATCATTCTTTAGCTCACTCCACCACCCCAGTTCAGACATGGCCATATGCAAATCAGTCTGACCCTGTGCCTCATGGGAACAGTCCAGCCCGAACTGCCAAGCCATGTCTTCCCTGGACCGGAAACAAGCATCCTAGGACCGGTTTCTGGCATTTCAGCCGTCATCAGCCAGGCTTGCTTGAATCCAGTGGCAAAGTGAGCAAGGGACCCACGTCTGGGCATACCCCCGCCAACTTAGGGCGACCAAAGCGATACAAAAGGGGATGATGGACGGAACAGCTTGAGCCAATCAAACACTCACCCCCAGTCAACTGATCTGGGTTTAATCCATCATCATTCTTTAGCTCACTCCACCACCCCAGTTCAGACATGGCCATATGCAAATCAGTCTGACCCTGTGCCTCATGGGAACAGTCCAGCCCGAACTGCCAAGCCATGTCTTCCCTGGACCGGAAACAAGCATCCTAGGACCGGTTTCTGGCATTTCAGCCGTCATCAGCCAGGCTTGCTTGAATCCAGTGGCAAAGTGAGCAAGGGACCCACGTCTGGGCATACCCCCGCCAACTTAGGGCGACCAAAGCGATACAAAAGGGGATGATGGACGGAACGCTTGAGCCAATCAAACACTCACCCCCAGTCAACTGATCTGGGTTTAATCCATCATCATTCTTTAGCTCACTCCACCACCCCAGTTCAGACATGGCCATATGCAAATCAGTCTGACCCTGTGCCTCATGGGAACAGTCCAGCCCGAACTGCCAAGCCATGTCTTCCCTGGACCGGAAACAAGCATCCTAGGACCGGTTTCTGGCATTTCAGCCGTCATCAGCCAGGCTTGCTTGAATCCAGTGGCAAAGTGAGCAAGGGACCCACGTCTGGGCATACCCCCGCCAACTTAGGGCGACCAAAGCGATACAAAAGGGGATGATGGACGGACGCTTGAGCCAATCAAACACTCACCCCCAGTCAACTGATCTGGGTTTAATCCATCATCATTCTTTAGCTCACTCCACCACCCCAGTTCAGACATGGCCATATGCAAATCAGTCTGACCCTGTGCCTCATGGGAACAGTCCAGCCCGAACTTTGTATCGCTTTGTTCGCCCTAAGTTGGCGGGGGTATGCCCAGACGTGGGTCCCTTGCTCACTTTGCCACTGGATTCAAGCAAGCCTGGCTGATGACGGCTGGAATGCCAGAAACCGGTCCTAGGATGCTTGTTTCCGGTCCAGGGAAGACATGGCTTGGCAGTTCGGGCTGGACTGTTCCCATGAGGCACAGGGTCAGACTGATTTGCATATGGCCATGTCTGAACTGGGGTGGTGGAGTGAGCTAAAGAATGATGATGGATTAAACCCAGATCAGTTGACTGGGGTGAGTGTTTGATTGGCTCAAACGTTCCGTCCATCATCCCCTTTTGTATCGCTTTGTTGAACCCCCAGTATATCACCTTCTTCCCAGACAAACTAGTTCTGCGGACTCCGTCATCCTTCCTTATGAAAGTAGTGATGATTCCACATTGGCCAAACTATCACCCTGCTTTTTATGCTAAGCCTCACCCCTCTATTGAGGAAAAGAGTCTCCATTGCCTAGACCTCAAAAGAGCATTGACCTTTTGCATCAATCGTACCTCAGAACACTGAATGGATGAACAAATCTTTGTAGGGTTCGTGGGAGAAAAAATTGACAAAGTTGTGCAGAAACAGACCATCTCGCACTGGACCGTGTCCTGCATTAAAACCTGCTACACATTGGCCAATAAACCACCCCCAGAAGGCTGAGAGCTCATTCCACCACAGAGCCGGCTGCTACAACTGCATCGACATGCTGTCCAAGACATTTTTTTGTGGCTTTGTGGGCGTGCCTCCATATGTTACCAAAGCACTACTGTCCAGACTGCCAGATTAGCTGAGAGGGGCATTTTGCTTGCTCAGTCCTACAGGACCTTTTGGTTTGATGCTTTGCCATATATTCAAAAGGTGAGGAATCTGCAGGTAGAAGTCTCTATCAGAAGAAAGAATCCTGAGAGAACACCTCTAAGATTTGCGTTGAACCTGAGACTCAGGCAGGGTAATACGGGCTACATAGAACCTGTGTGCACCTTCCCCTCTCTTATGTAAAGCAATTTCTTACATATGAACACTGAGAATGAGAACCCCATCTGATCATATATATATCCATTCCGAACCTAGGGTTCATTTGTATCTTTGTAGCACAGGACTGTCACAATCCTCTTTTGCGGTGCTGTGAGCGTAGGACACCCAAATTTATGGTTTCCATACACTGCACCTTCATCATTAATAAAATAGCGGGATGGCACGAAACCTGTACATTCCGATTACATACATTTTTCCTGAGCATGTTGAAGTTATCCTATTTTTCGTCTGTATATTGTCCCTCAGGGTTGCAGCTGCATTGGGAGTAAAAGAATGTAATATGTTATTCCTAATAATATACTGGTCACTTCAACTAAGGTGTAACCATCTATAGTATCCCTACTTACGGTCCTCCAACATAGCACCTTTCTGTATATACCAGTGGGGTAATTGCAAAATATGTACACCGCTCCCCATGGGTTCAACCTTTTTAACAATTGAGGGAATAACAAAGCATAAAATGTAGTTATTTGTAAAAATACACTGGTCACTTGAACTGATGTTATCATTTCTAGTACTCATACGCATGGGTCCCAAACATGGCACCTTAATGCATTATGAAGTGGGGTAACCGCCCCATACAGCTGTTTATTTGTAACAACTACACAGTGTCTTATACAAGCCAGTCTGGAGCACGCATGAGGCTACTACCCCCATTGTCCGTAGCAGCCCGTAACTCCGCCTGCACTGGCGCTGAGACGACGGTCTTCACTGTCGCAGAGGGCCACTGCTCCTGCACCGCTACCAGATCCAGCACCCACATTTTAGGGGGCTGCAACAGCGATGACATGGTCACATAGAGGCCAATACAAAAGGCCAAACGTGGTATAACAATACTGCCTACATTTCCTGTTACCCTTAGTGGCTCTGTAATTCTGCCCAAACTTCTGCTGAAATAACGGTCTCTTTCAGTGTAGCGGGATACTGCTTCCACTCCACTACTTGATCCAGCCCCACGTTTTATGGGCAGACAATGTGGTGGCAGGATCACATAGAGGCCAACACCTAAGGCCCAGTGCGTTATAGTAACACCGGTCCTCCTACCACGCACATACTGACTACAATTCCCATACTTCAAAGGGGTAGCCAGGTGAGGCCTTTTCACCACTCGTTCTCCTTACCTCAAATAGAGGCCGTAATCATCACTGGAAATGTACCTGTGGCTGGGTGAGGACGGATGATGGGTGTCTCAGCTTGATGTACCTCTTGATGATGTGAGTACAAGGGGGATTTCTCAAAACAACGGGTGACCATTATTGGGCAATGCTGCCCCTTGTCTCCTCTACCATTTATGGTTATTTTAACCTCTGTTACCTCTCCCTAGAGGATGTGTATTTTGGGCATTATGAGGTCTGTTCTGTGTAGGGGTTAGAACCCTGCCACAATTTGGCCACTGCAAATTGTGACCTTACCATTTTACCTTTTAGTCCAGTGTACCGGGGCAACATTGTATCTGAGCTATGATTTTGCAGGCTGAGATATACAGGCAAGACAGTATTGCTGATAAAGGACTGATAGTTGTCTTCTGTTAAATTAGTGTGTGACTACAGAGGACATCGTCCCCCCCCCAGACTGGATGGCAGGTATCCTTTTAGTGAGGGTAAGAATTGGGACCACTCAAACCAATGTGCATGTTTGTTTGTCACTTTTTCACGTGTTCATGTGAGTTTTGCAGCTTCTTTTCATGTGTGGCCCACAAATGAGGTCCCTGACTTCTGCATGTAACGTGCTATTACCGGACAAAGTCTGGCTGGTAAATATCCCCAATTTCTGTTTGTCTATGGTTTTTGGTTAACTAGCACTGAGACCGGGTAGGATTCACTCGAAGTCCTTCCAGCGCATAATTTTTACTTTTTACTATTAACTATTTATTAGGTTTCTAGGGATCTACAACCGTGATGAATGCCCCTGACTGATAAAGGCGGCTTAGACTAGGGCAGAAACATCTTGGCGAGAAGGGGATAGTCCAAGCCTTTGTGCTATTATTCCATCGCATAGTTTGTTTTAAATGCACCAGTGGTTACCACTATTACAGGTGAAAACCCGGTTACCTCTAGGTACTTTTAACTTCATCTGGGTCCCTCTGTTTTGTCCAGGAAAATATCTTATCTAAGAACTCCCTCCATCGGGTCCACTTGGAGGTTGAGTCCGCCCTGGTGGTATTGTCCTATCAGGGTAAGGAGAGGTTGCCTATGATGAAACATTATGTGAATGAGGCTTCCTCTTCCAAATAGATTGCTCTTTCTTCTTCTCTTGTGTTACCCCCTTCCACAAAAGAATCTTGGTAATTTAGGTATCAGTGATTTGTACATATAACACAGATATAAAAAGCCCTAAATAGCTACCAAACCTTTTTGTGTTTTGGGTCTTTACCATCAGAGGACGTGTGGTGGCTTATACTCCCTCCCCACCTTGTGTTTTGAGTTAGATACGCTCTAACAGATTGAGAGTTACAAAAGGTAATTAACTTGTTTTTCCTGCTGTCTGCATATGCTGTTGGTTGATGAGTTGATACCAGGTTCATTACAATGGTGCAAGGATGGGATAAGTTGGATGGCGTCTCTTTCATGAATATGAGAGGCCTGCTCGTCTTGCCTGGTACTGCGTCTCACAAAAAATATGACTTCTTTGTCCTTCTTAAGACTACACTACTGCCAGAGAAATCTTCGCTACTTTTTCAGGTACCTACCTAACTTTGCCTCAGTAAGTGAGCCTTTGATGAAACTCACAAAAATGGGGCCAAATTTAAATGGTCCTCGCAGTGCCAACTTGCATTTCAAGACATCAAGGAAAAAAAGCAGTAGCTGATAATCTTGCATATTATGATACCTCTCTACCCATTGAGCTGACTGTTGATGTGAGCCCCGTGGGGCTTAGAACTATCCTGGCTCAAGGAGATGCTGACTAGGACATTTACCCTTTCTGCAGGTTCATCTCAGATTTTTCACCTTTTTCTGGACTCTATATTTTTGCCAGCTGGTGAACTCTGTGCCCTTTACCCTGCAAATTAAAAGTAAAGTGCCTGTACTCCTCCTTGCAACATAGTAAAATTGGCATACCATTGATTGGCCTATTTTGTTTACATTCAAGTCCCTAGTATACATTAAAAAGAGTACTCAGGTCTTTAAGTTAAATGTCACTAGTGGACTACAGCACCCATTGTGCCATCCTCTACCATGGCGCTTCAAACGTTACTGCAGAACTACCATTTTAGCCTGACTGTTGCAGTTTTGAACTGCAAATTTGACCTATCAAAATGATCCCTTTTAATGGGCCAAACCTTTCTTTTTAAATATCTGTTAGACACCTCTATGTAGACCGTATTGCCCATAAGGCAGAGTGCATGGTATTTAAAAGTAGGACATCTAGGAATTCAATGTTAAACATGTCCTTACAGTGAAAAAGTCCTGAATGCTATTTTCACTATAGCAAGGCAGGCCATAGGTGAACATCAAGTTACACTATTACATTTAATAATGCTAATTATGATTAGGAAACCGCTAGAAAATTATTTAAACAACTGTTTTGATAGTTATCAAAAATACAATTCTATGCTGGTCTGATTATTGCTAAATATTAAGGATAAGTTACTTTTAGAAAATGACCTTTTCCCTGACTAAACCCTAATCGAGGCTTATGGCATTTATTTTCCCACTTCTGCCAGCCAGTAAATAGCATTTGAATATGTGCAGGTGGGTGTAAAATGCCTCCAAGGAGCAAACAACAGGTTGACCTCATTGGTCAGAGATGGCCCCTCTGATCCTGTCGGAATATGCAGGGTGGAGCTGTGAGCAATGCTCCCTCTAATTATTTTTCTCAGTTTGTGGCAATGCAGTGTTTGTGTGCACAATTGTTTCTTAGTGGTGTCCACAACTGAGACATAATTTACATCACTATGTGTAATGAAATGACTCTTTTTGCACTTTCACCCCCAAATGTTTAGACTGATGCTGTTGGTTTATCAACTCAGAGTGCACTGAGGCCTGCTAATCAGACCTCAGTGCCAGTGTTCTAACCCATTACAAAGTGTATGTCAAATTGGCTATCCCCAATTGGCAAAGGCTGATTGACTTATAAGTCCCATGGTACCTAGGGCGTGTAAGGCAGAGTTTTCACCCGGGGCTGCAGCACTGCTTGCGGCACTCTGTGTGTGACAATGTACAAAATGGCTCCCAGCCTGCCACTGCAGACTGGACGGACAGTGGTAACACTTCTAGTTCGACTTTGCCATTTAAACTAATGGCAAAGACCCCACTTCCCTTAGCTATTTATGGAGGTCTCCCCTAGGGGTGGCCTATTGAGCCCTAAGGCAGGGAGATGTATATTAAGTAGGACATGTATTTTTATATATCTTAAGAGCAACACTTTCAAATTGTCACTTTGCTGTGGAAGGGCAAGTAGTCCCATTAGCTAACACAGGGTTACTGTTGAAACCCTCAGCCCGGCTAACTTCTGAATGAGACTACCTAGCTGGGTACTGTAAGGTATCAAACTAATCCTGGCATTAAACCTAGGTCAAATTTATTGTTACTATTAAAGTAATGGAACGTATAGAAAGTTACTGCCCTGTGACCCAGTTTGTCCGGTGGTGGCCCAGTTTGTCCAGAGGCCTATATGGTCACTGGCCAACAGACAGCATTCTGCCCGTCTGGGTAGAAGTGTGAACTGTTCCCAGGCTTAGGAACAATAGCAGCCTGCTACAGTGTCTGGTGTTACCTCCCTTTCACAGGAAGCCACTCAGGGTGTTATCCCAGAAGGTGAGCTTCAAAGGCTAAGCTGCCTTTAGTGGGCAAAGGGCATTAACACTCTGTAGGGGTCAGTTATACTGGCTGGAGACAGGGACAGAGCAGAGAGACCAGTGCCCAAACCGTTTTTCCCGTGTATCCCACAGGTAGCCACAAATTTATGGTGGGCTACCAAGCTCCTGATATCCGAGAAAGAGTCCCAACATCTTGAGAGGGGACAGAATAGTGCTCTCTCGTATTGTTAGATGCCACACATAACCGGAAAGTCATCACCAAGAGGAATGAGACCAGGTAGCCCATTGGCTAGTGAGTGTATCATCCTCCCTGTGCACTTTCTGGGAATAAATATGACACCCTGGCCCTCAGGTCACATTGGAACTGGAACAGGGCCCGAAGAAGGACTGCCCTGCTGCCCCACGGACTGTACAAAGAGAGGCTACACCGTCTGCTGGGAATTCACCTGCTGTACCTTGGGCTAGGGAAGAGAACTGTGCCTCTGGCTCCTGGAATGGGGGAAGGTTGTGCCCCAGACCAAAGGAGTGACTCAAAGAAAGAGTGGACTGACCCCCTGGAACCTGCACCAGGCTCAGCACAACTGAAGTAGCTCATATCGGCAAGTTGGTATCCACTACAGAAGATACGCTACTAGCTGCCGCTGGGCAGGGGCGGCTCCTCCGCAAAGGCACTGCTTTAAGGCAGTGCAGAGGAAAAAGAAATGATAAACTAGACAAGTGATTATCATTTTCTTTTTCCCTTCCTAGGTGCAGGGAGGGGCAGGGCTGGCCAGAGCAGGGGTCAGGGGAGGAGTGGTTTGCCCACTCAAAGTGCACATGAATGTTTGACCGGCCATCTTGGGCCAACCAAACATTCATGCACACTTTGCATTTTCCCCACCAGGCTGCATTCCACAGCCTGGTGGGGAATATGCAAAGGCTCCCTGTCCCCATCTGGGCACCGAACCACGGCGCTAAGCCCAATCACAACGCTGCAATGCAGCGTTTTGATTGTCTTAGGGACCCAGGGAATCCGAGGGCTTGCTCTGCGAGGAGGAGACTGGAGAGGATGCAGAGAGGCAGCGGCTGGCAGTGCAAGCAATAAGTTTTATTATTTTTTGTTATTTTTTTCCCCATTACCCCCACACCTGCCCTCACCCCGCCGCCGTACACTACTAGCCGCCACTGCCGCTGGGAATCCCAAGAGACCAACCCTCGATGGACAAAAGTTGCACCCGAGTCAGCAGGACCTGGGAGTGTCGTCTGACTCCAGATTGGTTGCCCAAGAGGGACACCTACCCCCACCAAAGTATATCGCTAGGACCCCTGTACACGGAGACCGGCAGTCCAGCCACAGCTGGCCTTCTACACTCTCAAAGAGAACTTCGAGGGACCCCGACATCTGTGGCCAAAGTCTCCCTACATGACCCATGAACAGAAGAATAACCGCAAAGACTCCCCCTTCAACCGCACAGCACCCGGATCATCCTTGAGCATCGTCATCTCTTGCATCCCGACCACTCCGTTAAAGTCTATGGCGTTCATTCTGTAAAGTTTGGACGTGGACTAGAAAATGCTCTGGTGGCCAGGTAACTGTCCAAATCTACTCCATTGCCCCCCCCACACACACCTTCTCCCTATCGGATTTGGTCACCCAAGCCAGGCCGGAATAGCCAAACTAACTTTTATAAACATTTCCAAGGTTTACAAAATTGACTGTTGCCATTGCTTGTTTACGATTGGATTAAAAATTAAGATTTCTTTAAAAATCTGTATCTCCGGAACCCTCCAGTGGATTTTGCTCATTTTGAACTCATAAAGATACAGTCTATTTTTATAAATTGGTGTCCTATTTCTTTTGTGTTGTGTGGCTATCTTTTTTCATTGTTTGGTGCTGTTAAATTATTTACACTAGTTCCTTTGTTCAAGCCTTGCTGCTCGAAGCCATAGCTATCCAGGGTTGAGCTTAAGTTGTGTAAACAAGCCTGACTGGACCCAACACAGGTTTTGCAAGGCAAGTGTATTCCACTGTAAGGCTGCACAGCCATATCATATAATGCACCCAAATCCTCACACTATGCGAGTGAGAGCACTACCAGTAGCGGTACTATCCTCCAAGGACAGTGCAGGAAAAACATAGTTATTTCACCATATATTCTAATAAAACAAATATCTTGTTAATTAAACATGCTAATTTGAGATAATGTACCACAATGCATGCCCTTGGGTTACTATGCTGGTCTACCAGGTACACAATTCAAAATTCCTCAGCTCCCATGCCACAGAATTCTTGTGTTTACTGTGTCTTGAGAAGACAAACCTGTAATTTGTGCTACACATTATCATTCACTCACTCATCAGCATCTCTATCGGATTGTTCTTCACTCTCTCACTTATAAGTGTCTCTAGTGCAGCACTTGTGTAATTGGTATGTTGTCAGATCAGCTATTGATATTTGTGACTAAGTGCAAGGCTCATGCTGACTGCCCAACAGAAGGTCTCTGGCTAAAGTGAATAAGCTGCTGCCTGCATGCACTGCAGCTTGCCTCTTCCCTCTGTGTATAGATACCTCCGAATTGTAGGCACAGCCACTTTTTCTCTTGTGTAATGCGCCGTCTTTGCACAAACTCTCCACATAAATCTCTGTTGGCAGCCACTTTCAGGTTGGTGGCTAAGCATGTGATGCATGTGTGACCTTGGTATCTCCAGGGCGGGGTTTGAAACCTAAATCTACATTGGCAAAAAAAAGTGTTCAACCCAAATCCTGCTCAGCAGGAGTCGGTGACTAGAGTGGGGTTATAGGGGCCTTCATGGCTGGATGAAAGCGACCCATCCCGTTTTAAAATCAGACTTTAGGCTCCAGCGCACAATGAAAATGGCGGAGTATCACAATGTCCAGTCCAGTCATAGGTATTGCACCTGTGTAAAACTGCTGGTGCTGCTGTTATTTAGAATTGGACATGCTCTTCCACCCAGTCCCTCCATCAAATGCACACTTTTCACTTCTAAGTCGGTCTTTACTGCTTTCTGACTTGTCACTAACACTCCTGTAGTCTCTAACATCATTTCTGTTTTAGTTGCTTATGCACTCATTCTCAGTAAAACTCATGAGAAATGTATAAGGTAGTCTGGCCTAGCTGTGCTAGGTGCATGTATACATGTGCCATTATAGCACAGTTTCACTGCACAGAAAATTCAGAACCTCACTTTCAGACCAGCCAAAAATAGCTTTCAGATTGTAAAGTAGAATGTTAATGGTTTGGAATTGTTTGGTCATAGTCCATGAGGTCAAATATTTGAACAAGCAATATAAATTTGGTGTTTGCACACTAATTCACCAAAGTGCATTGTGGGGAATAATTACAAATGAAGAGGGCAAGAACATGGATAAAACAAATCTGTGCTTCGAGAAGACAGTAAGATGAGGTTAGTCTTCCTTCTAACAGGAAATCTGCAGGTAGAGCGCAACCTCCAGTTTCTCCTTTGCGTTTATGCGGAGGAGTTCTGGGGTCAAATTGACACTCATGAAACAGCAGTTCAGTGGCAAAGGTAGGCAATCCAGCACAACAATATGAAGAGTCAAGCCAGAGCTGTGCAAGGGGTACGAATTGGCCATGAGAGCCGAAACAGGAGCTCTTGGCTCTGTGGACCTGAGAGCCAAAGCGGTGTCTGTTCTTTTCACAGGGTTAACACATCCACTGCAGTTTGACATCAATATCACAAATTCCAATCCTAGGGGTCCACTCAGCCTTTCATCCTGCCGAGGCTGATAAAATGAGGACCATTGAGTTTGGCAAAAATAAAGATCTGTTATTCAGAGAAATTTGCACCATGGAGTGAACATGCACTTTCCAAATGTACATGTTCTGTTAGGACCGGAGACATTGAAATATTAGGAATGTAAAAAATGCACTGTGCCACATCAAAATATAAATCTGAAAGAAACACGTTGGTTATAGATTCCTTACCTTAGAATTACCCCCAGGCGTCAGACTGGATCCGGAAAGTTTTTTCGTCAGCAGTACCTCTGCGCGTCGGAAGGTGGCGTCGGTCGACTCCGCGTCCGTCGTTTGCGTCGTGGTCGCCGGAATGATGTCGCGGCAGCTACTTAGACGCCGCCCTCGCGGGCTGATGTCAGTTCTTTCTTTTTCCGCGCCAGCCAGCGCAGATCCGGGAAAAGCGGTACCTCAGTCATTTTTTGACTAACTTTTTCTCGACTTTTGTCGACTTCTTTCTTCGAGTCTCTGACTCCGAAAAGGTGCACGAGGGATGCCCGGCTTCAAGGCTGGCAGTTCCTGTAGCCGACTGATGTCGGTGACAGATCCGCACTGCGTGTGTCTTTCCTGCCTGGAGCGCGACCACGATCCCAAGTCATGCTCCGACTGCCGGTCGATGGCGCCGAAGGCTTTGCGGGAGCGGTCCCGAAAGCTGCTTGAACTTCGGCAGTCGGCTCCGTGCCGTTCGAGGTCCCGGTCGAGAGGGAGGTCGAGGGACCGGTCGCAGAGCCACCTCCATTCCGGTTCGAAATCATCGAAGTTTTCGCACTCAGGGTCGGGTAAGTCGAAGCACAAGAAGAAGTCGAAGAAGCATCGTTGCTCTTCCACTTCTCGTCGGTCGGCCGATCCGACTAGGCACGCACGTGGTGCCCCTCCCGCGGCTCTGAGTTTCCCTCCCTTTCCGGGACCCGGTGCGACTCCCGCCCAGCTTCGTACGTTCTATGAGGCGATGCATGCCATCTTTGGGTGAACCGAACACGCCGGCGCGCCTTCGGGCCCCGCAGACTTGGTTGGGGGGCCTAGGTCTTCGCTGCTGGCGGCTCTGGTCCCGGCGCCGCAGGCCCCCCTTGGATCCAGGCCTGGATCCGGATCGCCGCCGGTTGACCTCGTTACGCCTCCACCGGCGACGCTTCCGACGGCACCACTACTTCGTCCGACGCCGGTTGGCCCCCCAGCCGGCGTCGACCCCGGCCTCTGTCATGATGTGGAGTCAGACTGGCGTCATCCGATGCCGGATCCGGCGCCGGGTGGGGTTTTCATGCCCCTATCACTCCTGGGGTCCCTTTTCAACCACAGAGGACGATGAAGAGGACTGGGAGGGGTCAGGAGACCCTTTGACTGACCAGTTGGAAAGTGAACAGGACTGGAGAGAGGAACTGGGGGATGCCAGTGGTTTGGACACCTCCCCTGACCTTGGCATGTTGTCTCCTCCTACTGTGGCTACGGAGGAGGGAGCGTCATACGCAGTGGTGTTGCGTAGGGCGGCCGAGGCTCTCAACCTCGAGCTTCCTACGGTGGCGGTCAGGACTAACCTCCTGACGGAGGTGCTTCAGCCGGCTGCGAGCTCTTCGGAGCCCTTGCTGCCGTTCAACGAGGCCCTCACCGACGTCCTTTTGGGCACCTGGTCCAGGCCCAACACGGGGGCTCCCGTGGATAGGATGATTGCCCGATGCCACCGCCCGGCTCCGGGAGACCCCACTTTCCTCTCCCAACACCCCACCCCGGAGAGCTTGGTTGTCCAAGCCTCCACTTCCAAAAGCGCATTCCCTACCGCTCCCCCGGAAAGGGAATCCAAGAAGCTGGATCCCCTTGGGAAGAAGATTTTCTCTTCCGCCAGCTTAGGACTGCGGTCGGTAAACACCGCATGTCTCTTGGGCCGTTATTCCCACTCCATGTGGGATACGGTGGGGCAGGTGCTGCCTCAGTGTCCAGAGGAGGCCCGGACAGTGCTCTCTCAGGCTGTGGCCGCCGGGAGAGATGCAGCAAAGTTTGCCATACGTTGTGGGCTGGACACCGCCGACTCTCTGGGCAGGACCATTTCAACGTCTGTGGCGTTTCGGCGCTACGCCTGGATGAGGTCGACTGACTTTTCAGGGGATGTCCAGAACACCTTGATGGACATGCCCTTTGATGGCCGTCGCCTTCTTGGCGACAAAGCAGACAACGCTCTAGAGCGTTTCAAGGACTCACGGGCTACGGCCAAGTCCTTGGGCCTCTCCACCCGCCCTGCACAGTCTGCTTTTCGCCCCTTTCGTGGCTACGGAACGGGTGCCCCGCTACGTTCCACCACAGGCCGCAGCAAGTTACCCAACCTTCGCGCGGCTGGGGATGTGGGAACAACAGTCGTGGTTCCGGGGGCCAGCGGGCGGGCCAGTCCACCAACCCCCCTCTACAGCAGCCTCCAAACCCTCCTAGTCCGACATTTCAGGCCCATCAAACGCCAGTGGGCGGCAGGATTCGCCATCACCTCCCCCACTGGCGCACCATCATGACGGACAGGTGGGTTTTGCAGATAGTCCGAAGAGGCTACTCCCTCCCCTTCGAGTCTACCCCTCCAGCCATGCCACCAAGATACCACCGCATGTCGGAGGATCATCTGGCCCTTCTCCAGTAGGAAGTTACGGCTCTCTTGGCCAAGGGAGCCATTGAGCGCGTTCCTGTCCCAGAAGTAGGTTGTGGTTGTTACTCCCACTACTTTCTGGTCCCCAAGAAAGACAAGGGCCTCAGTCCTATCTTGGATCTCAGGGACGTCAACCGCTTCCTCCGGAAGGAGAAGTTCAAGATGTTGACGCTTGCTCAGGTCTTGTCTGCCCTCGACCCGCAAGACTGGTTGGTAGCGTTGGACTTGCAGGACGCTTATTTTCACATCCCCGTCCTGCTGGCCCACCGGTGTTACCTACGGTTCACGGTAGGCCACGAGCATTTTCAATTTACTGTGCTCCCCTTTGGACTTACCAGCGCCCCTCGGGTGTTCACGAAAGTGATGGCGGTGGTTGCAGCTCATCTGCGCAGATCGGGGGTTCCAGTCTTCCCCTATCTCGACGACTGGCTGTTGAAGGCGGGCTCGCCCCAGGCAGTCGTCTCCCACCTCCAGACTACGGCCGACTCCTGCATTCGCTGGGGTTTTCCATCAATGTGCCGAAGTCACACCTGATCCCCTCTCAGAAGCTCCTTTTCATCGGAGCGGTTCTGGACACGACGCGGTTTCGGGTCTATCCTCCCGAGCAGCGAGTCCGGGATATTCAGGCTATGATTCCGATCTTTCAGCCTCTATCCCGGGTTTCGGTCAGAATGAGTCTGAGGCTGCTGGGCCTCATGGCCTCCTGCATCCTGCTGGTCGATCATGCCAGATGGCATATGCGGGCTCTGCAGTGGGACTTGAAGTTCCAGTGGGCGCAGCATCAGGGGAATCTGTCCGATTGCGTCCAGATCTCGGAGGGCGCTGCACGTCAACTGCAGTGGTGGCTCACGAACCAGGATTGGGTCAATGGCAGATCCCTCTCCCTTCCCCAACCAGACCACACTGTGGTGACGGACGCGTCCCTTCTGGGATGGGGCGGTCACATGGGAGAGGCGGAGATCAGAGGCCTCTGGTCTCCGGCGGAGTCCGGCTCCACATCAACCTTCTGGAGCTCCGGGCGATCGTCTTGCACTCAAGGCATTCCTTCCCTCTGTCCGGAGAAGAGTAGTGCAGGTGTTCACGGACAACACCACCGCCATGTGGTACTGCAACAAACAGGGCGGGGTGGGGTCGTGGACCCTATGTCAGGAGGCCCTCCCCCTCTGGACATGGCTGGAACATCAGGGCATATCCCTGGTGGTTCAACACCTGGCAGGTTCCCTGAACGCCAGGGCGGACAAACTCAGCCGCAGGTGCATGATGGATCACGAATGGCGTCTCCACTCGGAGGTGGTGCAAGGTCTCTTTCAACAATGGGGGGAGCCTTGGTTAGATCTATTCGCCACCGAAGAGAACGCGCAATGTCAGCAATTCTGCGCGTTGGAATTTCCAAGGCGGCACTCGCTAGGCGACGCCTTTCGTCGCGAGTGGAGTTGCGGTCTGTTGTACGCCTTTCCGCCTATACCACTTCTGCCCAGAGTGCTGAAGATCAAGCGCGACCGGGCCCAAATCATTCTTGTGGCTCCGGACTGGGCACGAAGAGTCTGGTATCCCGAGCTGCTCAACATGGCCATCGATCCTCCGATCAGACTGCCTCTTCGGGAGGATCTTCTGTCGCAGCAGCAGGGGACGGTCCTCCACCCGAACCTGTCCAGTCTCCACCTCCTTGCGTGGAGATTGAGCGGCGGCAGTTGACTACTTTCGACCTGCCTCCCGAAGTCTGTGACGTAATCTTGGCAGCCAGGCGTCCCTCCACTAAGGCGGTATACGCCTGCCGGTGGAACAAATTTGTGGCATGGTGCACAGCAAAGGTTGCGGATCCCCTTTCTGCCCCTCTTTCTGAAGTACTCTTGTTCCTTCTCTCCTTGGCCCAGCAGGGCTCTGCTCTGGGCACTGTCAAGGGCTATCTGTCAGCCATCTCTGCTTTCCTTTGGCTGCCAGATCAGCCTTCTCTTTTCAAGTCCCCGGTAGTTAACCGTTTCTTAAAAGGCTTAACACATCTTTTTCCTTTAATCCCCTTCGTTATACCTCAGTGGGACTTGAATCTTGTGCTAACTTATCTAATGTGCGCTCCCTTTGAGCCGCTTCATAGCTGTCCTTACAGCTCTTAATTCTTAAGACTGCTTTCCTGGTAGCCATCACTTCTGCTAGAAGGGTGAGCGAGCTCCAGGCCCTTTCTTCAGAACCTCCTTTCCTATCTGTCCATCCGGATAAGGTGGTTCTCCGAACCCGTACATCCTTCCTTCCTAAGGTGGTCACTGCCTTCCACATTGGGCAGACCATTACCTTGCCCACCTTCTTTCCGCCTCCGCATCCTTCGAAGGAGGAAGAGAGGCTCCACCGTCTGGACCCAAAACGTGCGCTCTCCTTCTATCTGGATCGCACCAAACAGTTCCGGGTGGATGATCAACTTTTTGTTGGCTACGTGGGCGCAAAGAAGGGTCGGGCCGTACACAAACGCACCATTTCGCGGTGGGTCGTGTTGTGTATTAAAGCCTGTTACTCTCTGGCTAAAAAAGAGCCTCCAGTAGGGCTACGTGCTCACTCCACCAGGGTGACGGCAGCCACTACTGCCTTGGGAAGAGGAGTTCCTCTAAATGACATCTGTCAGGCAGCTACGTGGGCATCACTGCACACGTTTACGAAACACTACTGTCTGGACAGTCAAGTCCGGAGAGATGGCTTCTTTGGCCGTTCTGTTCTCCAGGACTTTCTGGTGTGATTTTGGTTCGCAGACCCACCACAGGGGTTGGTATTGCTGGGGTATCTATTCTAAGGTAAGGAATCTATAACTAACGTGTTTCTTTCAGATGAACAAGTTACTTACCTTCGGTAACGATATATCTGTAAGAAACATTAGTTAGTTATAGATTCCTTACCGCCCCACCCATCCTCCCCGTTCTGCGAACTGATTTCTAGGGTTAAGGTCATCCTTTCAGGGCCCTAGTTTTGTGCACCAATGGTCAGTGTCTTGCATGGCTCTGCGTTTCTGGCGCGGAAAGTCGTGTACAGAACTGACGTCAGCGCACAAGGGCGGCGTCTAAGTAGCTGTCGCGACGTCATCCCGGCGACCACGACGCCGACGACGGACGCGGAGTCGACCGATGCCACCTTCCGACGCGCAGAGGTACTGCTGACGAAAAAACTTTCCGGATCCAGTCTGACGCCTGGGGGTAATTCTAAGATAAGGAATCTATAACTAACTAATGTTTCTTACAGATATATCGTTACCGAAGGTAAGTAACTTGTTCGTTAATTTCTTTAACATTACTGTTCCAATCATGTTAGGCTGCATCACCAAACGCAGTCACATGCCTTTAAAATAATAGGTTAGCATGCCCTTCCCATCGTCCATGACGATGATTCATTAGTAAACCAAATCATTTTGTCAAGTGCATTGTATATATGGAAAATAGTATCATATAGGAAGTAACATTGTGCTTGTTAAACTATATACATTTTTATTTAGCACACATTGAATTGCTGGAAGATGCTCTCAAATTTGATATTAATGGAATATGAGGCACAGATAAGTAAAATGATATGTCTAGGATTACACAATTAGAACAAGTGAGCAAGCCTGGATTTGAGCTCAAGTTTCTTGATCATATCAGTTACGGCTATCTCCTTCTCTCTCTCCCCTTTTAACACTAATTCACACTGCTTTGCATTTAATTCTTTTAGGATTTACATTATTAAACTGTACATAATAAAACCATGTAAAAGTTAAATCAATCTGGCACAATCAATCTTTCTGAAAAAAGTACAAAAAAAAGTGCGGGGACATACAATAATTTCAGTGCTTTCCCTGTCTTAATAGACACAGAGATTTCAGGATAGACCCAACATAGCAGTGAAGACAGTTACATAGATTAGTAAAACAGAGGTCTATAGACCACACAGAGTTTGTTCAAGAGTTGTCAGTAAGAGACATGCCAAGTGGATAAGCAAACTTTATTGCATGCGTTCTGTTTTTATATTCTATCAGCCTATTTAAGCAGTACAACACTTCTCCTGTATGGAGACGGATTCCTAGTGTAAAGGGGTCTACAGTGAAAGTCAATTGAGCGTGCAACCAAATACTGGTAATATGAGGCTAGCGTATGAAAATAATTTGCAAAAGCTTGCTCTCCATGTTTACGCTACCTGGGTCTTTTATTTGTCTTTAATGTCTACCATGGACTTTGCAGAAACAGCTCTCCTACTGGTCAGCTGGAGGACCCTTTGTAATATGTTCTCCTGATGACCCCCTGCGCGAACTGCAATTACAGTTAAGAGGCCACCCCAGCGCACACCTTATAAGGAACTTAGAGTGACTGTGAGTATCATTTTTGACATTAGTGTCAAATCCTGTTTGACAGGTCTGCTGGGGTTTTACATATAACACTTGAAGCGCACTTCAAAGAGGCCTCTCCTGTCACAGGCAAATGTTAGCTGACAACTGGGAAGGGGCCTTACCTTGTTCCCCCCCGCTCAGCAAAACAGGCTCTGTGAGGATCTGGGTGTATTATATGATATGGCTTTGGGGCCTTATCGTGGAATACACTTGCAAAACCTATATTGGATCCCATCAGGCTCATTTGAGCAACCTTAAGCTCAACCCAGGGTAGCTATGGCTTTTGAGAGCAAGGCATGAACAAAGGAATTTAGTGTACAGCATTTATCAGTACCAAACTACAGAATAAGAAAGTCATACAACACGAAAGAAACACAACACCAATGTATAAAAATAGAGTGTATTTTAATGAATTTTTAGAGTGCAAGATGAGCAAAATCAACTGGAGTGTTCCGGAGAAATGATTTTTCAAAGATGTTATCAGTTTTAATTCCAACCACAAACAAGCATTGGTCAACAAAAAACTTTGTAAACTTTTTAAAAGTTAGTACAAATACTCCGGGTTGGCTTGGGCGACCAAATCCGACAGGATGGAGGTCTAGGGGCCCAATAGGGTAGACTTGGACAGTTACCTGGCCAGATGAGTTTTTCAGTGCCTTTCCAGCCTTTACTTAATTAATCATACGAGACTTCAGTGCTTTGTTCTAAAGCCCGTGTGTTTTTTATTTTACTTCTTTTTGTACTTTCTTCAGACAAGATAAGACCATTATTCATTCTCATGTCATCTTGTCGGGCCACACATATTTTTCAAAGAAAAATTAAACATTCAAGACAATGACAAGTAATATAACATCACAAAATGCAAAACAAAATTCACAAGCACATTACATACAACATTACATAAACAGTACAAGTACAAGTACAAGTGACCAGTCCGTGATTTTCAAATACACCTGGCGGACCCTCAAAGATAATTGTAAAGGCTCCTGCCTTGTGTCCTGCCTGTGTGTGACGCTCAGGGAATACTTTTTTTCAAGGGGTGTTGTCTATAGAGGGACAAAAAGATGTATGCATTCCCTCGTGGCACACCCAACTATAAACAGTTGGGTGTGCCATGAGGGAATGCATACGTCTTTTTGTCCCTCTATAGACAACACCCCGTGAAAAAAAGTATTCCCTGAGCGTCACACACAGGCAGGACACAAGGCAGGAGCCTTTACAATTATCTTTGAGGGTCTGCCAGGTGTATTTGAAAATCACCACATACTAGAGACTTATAAGTAAACCAGTACTTGCCAATTAGGGATAGTCAATTCGACATACACTTTGAAATGGATAAGAACACTGGCACTGAGGTCTGGTTATCAGGTCGTAGTGCACTCTCTAAGGGTCCGATTCACAGAACTAATCTGAGACAAAATCCTAAACTTACTACTTTTGGTATTCACAGAAGGCACTTACGATTTTTGGTATTCACAGAATGCACTTACGACTCCTAACTTTATGTCTGCACTCGGGCCGGAATTTCCGCAGTCGGACCGTACTCTCCGCACCCGGACCGTACTCTCCGCACCCGGACCGTACTCTCCGCACCCGGAGAGCACTCTCCGGCTTGGGCCGTACTCTCCGGCTCGAGCCGTAATCTCCGGCTGGGGCTGGATGAAGTGTAATCAATGGGCTGGATTGCAATTTTTACAAAAAGGAACATTAGGAATGTGTGATAAATGGTAGAGAAGGTCATGAAAAACAGTTTGGGCAGGGAAAAGGGTATGGCCAGCCACTACATCATAACCCAGAAAGGTTTTCTCCTTTGCATCATGGTACATGCAATGCACAATTTGCGCTCCCCTCCCTGTTGACTGCACAGTCAACGCTGTTATGTTATTTATTTCTATTAAAAATAATGTTGATCCTTTACACTATTCAAAAACTTTCATTATGTTGCTGATGTCATCAGCCACGTAGTGATCCTTTCACACAAACACTATCCATGCTGTCATCTAATCTGTGTAGCACAACTTTGGCACTAATAGGATAATGCAGGCATTATCCTTGCGCTTTTCATTTCACAGAGGCAAATCCCATGCACTCATGCAATCACCGAGACACTACCCCTGCACTTATGCAATCACCAATGCTCTACCCATGTACTCATGCAATCACTCAGGCACTACTGTTGAACTCATTCATTCACCTCTAATACTACTTTTGCACTCATTCAGTGATGCACTACCCATGCACTCATCCAATGACCCAGGCATTTCTGTTGCAGTCTTCCTTTTACTCAGGCAATACCCATGTACCATCTAAGCAACCAGACATTAGCCATGCACTAATAAAGTCACTCAGGGACTACCTATGCACTCATCCAATTACTCAGACAGTACCCCTGCACTTATGCAATCACCCAGATACTGCCCATGTACTTATGAAATCACTCAGGCATTATGCTTCCACTCAACCATTCACTGAGGCGCTAACCATGCACTCATCCAATGACCCATGCAATAACCTTGCACCCATTCTTCCAGTCAGGCATTACCCATACACTCATCCAATCACTGAGGTACTACCCATGCACTCATGGAATCAGACAGGCCCTACTCTTGCACTCTAGCATTCACTTAGGCAGTACCCATGTACTCATCCATTCACTCAGGCACTACCCATGCACTCATCCAATGAGCCAGGCATTACTCTTGCACTCATACTTGCACTCATCAAATGACCCAGACATTACCCTTCCACCAAACCTTCCACTCAGGCACTACTCATGCACTCATCCATTCACTCAGGCAGTGCCCATACACTCACGCTGTGCAGTCAACACTAAGGGGAGCACAAATTGTGCACTGCATGTACTATGATGCAAAGGAGAAAACTTTTCTGGGTTATGATGTAGTGTCTGGCCGTACCCTTTTCCCTGTCCAAACTGTTTTTCATGACCTTCTCTACCATTTATCACACATTCCTAGTGTTCCTTTTTGTAAAAATTGCAATCCGGTCCATTGATTACACTTTTTCCGACCCCAGCTGGAGATTACGGCTTGAGCCGGAGAGTACGGCCCTAGCCGGAGAGTACGGCCCTAGCCGGAGAGTACGGCCCGGGTGCGGAGAGTACGGCCCGGGTGCGGAGAGTACGGCCCGGGTGCGGAGAGTACGGTCCGGGTGCGGAGAGTACGGTCCGGGTGCGGGAATTCCAGCCCGAGTGCGGGCGTAAAGTTAGGAGTCGTAAGTGCATTCTGTGAATACCAAAAATCGTAAGTGCATTCTGTGAATACCAAATGTAGTAAGTTTAGGATTTTGTCTCAGATTAGTTCTGTGAATCGGCCCCTAGGAGTTGAAAAACCAACAGCATCAGTCCACACAGTGGGGATGAACATGCAAAAAGAGGCATTTCCTTACAGGCTCCAGTTACAATGGGCCTCTTTTTGACATTACAGTGTCAAATCCAGCTGAGTGTCAAATCTTGCTTAACAGGTCTGCCGGGCTTTCACGTATGTAATAAGAAATTTGTTCTTTTACATATTTCAACAAAAGTCAATGGATGAGAATTATGAACATTTCAAAACACTATTAATGAAGCCTAGAGAGACACAAACAAGTGTCCCAAATTTTTACTGCTATACCAAAAGTGCTCGCTGCTTCTGAGTGTTCACAAAGTGATAAATGGCAAACAAATAATGCAGTATGTACACAAATAAAATGAGCAAAGGAACCCAGCAAGTAGATCAACGATGTTCCTGAATGTCTAATCAAATATCGGTCCATCAATAGATTCAATCATATAGGTTTTATTTGTCCTTTATGTCGACAACTTTTTGACCCTAGTCCTTCTTAAGGGTCATCATCACGACTGTTAAAATTCATACGGAGTAGCAAGCCATGTATGAATCTGGTACAGCAATCTAAATCTTAGACGGAAGCTTCCTCCAGTAAGGTCTCAGCAGAAATAGGATTAAGAATCAGTCAATCAAGGTACTTCAATCCAGGAGGCGAGGCATCAAGCAGGAACCCGCTGCGTGGCTAATTAACATTCATTCAGACAGCGGAACAGGGGAACAGCTGCATAAGTGGGTGATAAATCTACTCTTTGGGGGTCCTACACTTCTTTGAAATCTGTAAAAGAACAGATTTCTTATTAGGGGCAGAGTTTAGCCGAGCAGCGAGATGGCCGCTCCATAGGGAGGCTCCGCCGGTTGAGTGAAATATCCTACTTAATCCTCGCTCATCGGCTTCTGTGGTGACAGACAATCGGTGGCCAGTGTGAATCTAGCCCGAGGCGCCTCTGCGGAGTGTGAATTGAGGGTGCCCTGATTCCGACGAGAGCTGCGGAGACTGGCGAGGGGCTGGGCCCTACAGGCGGGCGCGGCACTGAGCTCGAGTGTTGCGCGACCAAGACCACACTGCGGCCTGCTGGGTGAAAGCAGAGTCGCGGCAGCCGGAGCACCTGGGCCTAGCCCGCTGAGGCAATTAGGAGCCTGTGGTGGCGAAATTAAGGGGACGGCGCTGCCTAGAGCCGGGGACGACTATTCAGATCCCGCATTCGAGTGGTTGAGGTCAGGAGGAGGCGGACGGTTCTGGACAGGCCGGACGGGGACGGTGCCCTGGGAACGCCTCCCCTGCAAGCACAGCCGCCGGAGACCGGTGCGGCTGAGACCGGCTCCCCCCCAATGGTTGCTCACACTGCTCCTGGACCCACCAGCAAGGAATTCCTCCATGAGCCCTATTTCGACGTGAGCTGCGGAGTTTGGCGAGGGCGCGGCACTAGGCTTGAGTGTCGCATGGCTGAGACCACACTGCGGCCTGCTGTGAGAAAGCAGAGTCATACCGGCCGGCACAGCTGGGCCTAACCCACTGAGACAACCGCGAGCCTGTGGCGGCAGAATTGATGAGACGACGCTGCCTGGAGCGACTATTCAGATCCCGTGTCCGAGCAGGTGAGGTGAGAAGGAGGCAGGAGGGCCTGACCAGGCCGGAAAGGGCTGGGGCCCGGGAAACACCTCCCTCGCAAGCACAGCCGCCGGAGACCGAAGCGGCTGAGACCGGCTCCCCCACGGTTGCTCACACTGCGCCTGGACCCACCAGCAAGGAACTCCTCTGTGAAGGCTAAATAAGCTCGACTGGCCCTCCTGCTCGTGCACTGCCCGAGCAGTGAGGAGGGTGGGAGAGATGTTGAGGCTGAGGAACCCAAACTCTTACAGGGGGGGGCCTGGATTCTCCTGCTGCGTGTCTGGAGGCCCAAGCACCCCCTTGCTTTGGTGGGGCGAAGCGGGGGACCGTCTCCTGTCCTATAGTTATCTTTGGACACACATCTCTCCATGAAGTGCACGCCGCAGTTTCCCGTGGTGCGTCTGAACTCCGGGTCGTTGGCCCACTGACGTGGAGACGAGGAGTAGTGCACCATATCTAGATAAACTAATTTCTACAGAAGTGCATTACCATAATTCAGCTGCGACTTCTTCTGGTGCTACTAAACGCAGCCTCCCTGGTTTCTTCGTAATGGGTAAACCTGACACATGCCTTTCTAAACACCCGTTTGAAAGCAAGAATTCCTTGCGCAGGACAGAGACGGAACAGCCGCGGGGACAGGACTCAGGCCCTCCCATGGGGGCGGCTGGCTATGACGAAGACTTGGAGATTCTAGTCTTAAGGCGATTGATGCCAAACTCGATTTAATGGCGCACCGACTTGACAAGATGAGCGAAAGGGTGGATAAGCATGCAGATCGCCTAGACCAGCTCGAAACTAGGGTCTCCGACATCGACGATAAACAGGCTACGACAAGTGGGGGTTACTTAGAATGGAACAACACATAAATGCGGGTTGCACACCGTCTCTTGTATTTTAATTCCTTGATTTAAACTTCCAAATTCAACGTTGCGTGCTCAGTGGAAACGTGCCTAGCCCAAACTGCACGTATTAAACTAAACAACATTACGATGGGGCGACGTTACGCCCCAAACCACTGGCACAGCCGATACTTCCTCTGTATTAATTCCTTTATCAATTATTTTCCATTTTCCACATTTATCTCCAAAAATCGTCCATACATTTATTAATTTTGAAGCTGTTCAAATCCGCATGCAAGGAAATGCATTTTCCAAAGATTCTCATGTTCTAGTTTGGCCATCCCAACCTCTATACAAGAACACGTACAAGCGCAAGTTCATCATAGCAGTTTATTAAAAACCCAATGCATTTCAGGCCACTCGGGCCCTTCGTCAGGGGTAACTGAAAATGACAATAAAACATATTATTGTTCCATTCCTCCATGCTTTTACAAAAAAGATATTATTTAATGTTAATTGTATTTCTCTTCTCAGTCACTGGCTTTTATTAAATTCAGTAATATAATTTGCAACATTTCCATGAGCAACCTCTTAATATTTCTGGCAGAACTCGATCCCTTCCCTTTGCTTTGTTTCATATAACTCAGTGTCAATCCATTTCTGCCTCCCATCTCGTGAACACTTTCACTCTCCCTCCCATCATTCTCCTCCGTTCATACACCCTCCATTCATACCCCCTCATTTATTAACAACAACAAACTGGTTCAATCTCACCCCCTTCCGATCTCCTCCGTACTAACTCCCCGCTTTCTCTCCCTTCACCAAACTCACCCCCTGTACTTCCTCCCACTCGACTCTCCCAAATCCTCATCACGCGTCCACACAATCTCCCCTTCCCATTCTGCACTACCCATACCGCTTCCTTCTATCTCCCCTGCACGTACCTGCTAACAAACAACCATCATCCTCTGTCTTTCACCGCAGGAATTTCCTGTCTCTTTCAACCACCCGAATTTAAACTCGACATTCAAACCCTCCCATCTAAAACCCTCCCACTTTTTCAAACCTGATGTTCACCTGTGACACCTTAATTGCCCGGGTCTACCGCTATACTACAACTCCCATAATGCCCCCAATTGTTACATGTAGCGTTTGCCATACATATTTATTGTGATGCTCAAATTTAAATGCTCTCTGTGCAAGTTAATAACTATTTCAAAGACATTAACATCATAAAAAACATGTGGAAAGTTCGAAGTTTTTTTGCTCATATTTCCAAGTTTGTCTGACTCCGATGTAAATAAACATTGCTAGAAGAACAGATAGTCCGCCTTGTTACTTAGAATGGACAAAGTTCTGGCCATTATCAAAGCCAAGAATGAAGATCTAGAGGCCCGGGCAAGGCGCAATAATCTGTACATTGTGGGTGTGCTGGAGTCTACAGCCATTAATAACATGGAGGACTACATCATGACAATGATCAAAGACCTTTTTGTTGAGGCCCTGTCCCTGGTGGTCATCGTGGAACGAGCACACCGATCATTAGCACCACGGCCTCCCCTGGGCGCTGTGGCACGACCCATAATTGCACGCCTTCTCAATTACAAAGACAGAGATGTGGTCCTGCGCCTCTCTAGGGAACGGGGTGAAATGTAATTCCTAGGCAATGTGCTCTCATTCTACCCTGACTTCACCATTGCAGTCCAGGCCGCACGCAAGGAATTTCTATCCACCCAAATTAAATATGCCCTCCTCTACCCTGCCAAATTGAAAATCACTCACGAAGGGAAGGCACACAACTTCACCAGTGCTAAAGCAGGCCTCAAATTTGCTAAAAGCATTGCCTCACGGACGCTGAGAGGGTCCCACGCCGTGAGGAGATGGCATCGCTGGACGAAAATGACTAAAATTGATTCAGGCTGTGATTATCGTTGCGCACTGTCTATTAACGAGATGGGAAAGAGGGTTGAACTTCGTTACAAGCCGAAACGAGCACGAAGCACGCCACCACAAGAACTTTTGAGTTGACCTACTGAACCTGATGATAAATGGCATGGGCGACATTCGCCGACTCAGCCCCCCAGCCTAGGTTTGGCTGGGGTGTTTGCCTGGCTCTCCTCTGCCCTCTGGGATGAGTCCCTTACATGTTGTATTGTTTTTGTGTTATTGGGTACCTGTTGGGCAAGAACAGTTCTGTTCTTGTGGTTTGCGGAGGGTAAAGGGTGGGAGTGATGTCCTTAACCAAGTTTGGGTGTTGGAGTGGGTGGGGGTGGGTTTCAGTTTTGTAATGGGATACTGTTTTCTCTGCTGGCATACACTTACACTACGTGGTAGGCTACCCTTTTGTCTCCCCCCTAGTGAGAGAACTGTGTATCACCCTGGTTTCATCTTTTGACATGGGATTTGTCAATTGCAACACTACAGAGGCACCCTACACATATGTTCATATCACCAGGCTACTCTGACAGGCTAATACCACTGCATTGCTGCATGACTGCAGGTATTAAATGCCTGACTTAGAATGTACGTGGGCTAAATGATGCCAGGAAGGCTTGTCTTGTACACACCTACCTCACAAGACATCAGATTGACATATGCTTTTTACAGGAACTCCATCTTACCCCCTTAACCGCATCCCGTCTGCGGGCTCAGTGGTGCGTGGAAATACATGCATCCTATTATTCCAATTATGCCCGCCGTGCAGATATACTGATTCGAGAAAAGTTACCATGGAAGCCCCCACAAGTTAAACTGGACTCAGAAGGCCGTTTTTTCCTTCTAGCTGGCACACTCCACCAAACACCCAATCATACTTGCTTGCATATACGGACCCAACACTGACTGCCTTGAGTTTTTCAGCGAGGTATGGTGACATCGTAAATCTAGGACCAGGGGCTATAATATTGGGGGGGGGGACTTTAATGTGATTTTAGACCTGAATATGGATAGGTAGGGCGTCTCTCGCCGCCGGCACCCTAATGCTGCGGCACAGCTTCATGCTGTAATACAGGACCAGAGCTTAACTGACACTTGCGATTTTTAAACTAAACGCACAAGGAAGGCACATGCATTGCATCGGTGACGGGGTTTGGTCACGTATTGACTACTGGCTAATCACTTGGGACGTCCTAACGTGGATGACTGGTACATTGGTGCTCCCCCAGACATTATCTGATCATGCCCCAGTGCTGCTGGAGCTGGAAATGCCTCTCGCTATCCTGTGCGCCTTTTCCTGGCGACTGCCAGCCGGCGCCCTGCCAGATCAAGTATTCTGCTCCGAATTAAGTACTGCGATTGTTGACTACTTTGCAACAAACACGGGCTCAGTTAAGTCCCCGTCAGTGCTCTGGGAGGTCTTTAAGGTGGTCATAAGAGGGGTATGTTTTGCGAAACAAGGGGGGGTCTTGAAGGTTATTCGTGCGAAACTTGCACACTTGGAGACTGTCCTCAGAGCACTGGAACTATACTTTTATCAATCTAACGATCAAGATACAATGGCGCGAATACGGGAAACACTATCAGAGTACAATAAAGAGGCTGAACTTGAGTTGCATTACCTGGGACGAGAGGCGAGAGCCTGCAGATATGGGGAGGGAGAGCGCTCTGGTAGGACATTAGCGCAAATGATCAGACCACACAAAGCTAATGACTATATAGTAGACCTCATAGATGAAAACATGGAACACCACACTAGCCCTACTGACATACTCAATACGATGACCACCTTTTTCTCAAAACTACAAAACTAAATCCCCAAAACCCACTGACCAAATCAAAGAGTATCTGGAGTCTATACAATTATTGTGGTTAGATGATGTATATCACCAGTATCTGGACTCCCCGTTTAAAGAGGAGGAGGTCCTGCACGTTATTCGTAGTCTTCCCAATGATAAGGCTCACGGTCTGGATGGCCTCACGACATCCTTTTACAAAGAATTTGCCACTGTACTAATCCCACATCTCTTAGCTATGTACCAAACATCTGTGGAGACTGGGACATTACCTCCGTCACTTCGAGAGGCGGTAATCATTACTATTCGTACACCTGGCAAACCAGCAACTTGTGATTCTTATAGACCGCTCTCCTTGATTAAAGTGGATACTAAAATCTTTGCAAAACTCATTGCCAACCGTTTGGCCCCACTTCTTCCAGCCATGATCCGGCCGGATCAGTCCGGATTTGTGGCCGATTGCTCAACTGTACATAATCTCCACACCTTGTTTGCGGTCATGCACGGTGTGGACCCGAGCGTAGCAGGATTGCTGCTTTACTTTACGCCACTAGGTGTTTGATTCATTAGAGTGGCCTTTTCAGTTCCAGCTTTTACAGCATCTGGAGTTGAGCCCGCGATTCCTGAACCTTATCAAGCTGCTATACACCTCCCCCTCTGCTAGACTGCATGTGAATGGCCTATTATCCAATCCATTCTCAATTACACGTGGCACACGGCAGGGATGTCCCCTTTCCCCTCTCCTATTTGCTATAGCCATGGAACCCCTGGCAGCCAGACTGCGTTAACATCACGGCCACAGAGGGATTAGATTGCGTGAGCGGGGAGTACTGGTCTCCATGTACGCAGATGATGTTGCACTCTACATCAGGAATCCCCAAGATACCCTAGATCCCGCTATTAGGGAGGTCATTCAATTCGGGGGACTATCGGGTATACCCATAAACTGCACCAAGTCTGTTATATTCCCCCTCAGCCAGAGCACCGCACAATTTGAATGAGTTTGCACTGCAGTGGGCGACAGAACCAGTCAGGTATCTGGGCGTGTGGCTGAGCCGGGACATGGGTGAACTATGGCAGGCCAACTATGGCAGGGCGATGTCCTGGTTGGAAGAGAGAATCCCGGCCTGGAATCGCCTTCCCCTTTCGCTAACTGGTCGTTTGGCCATCGCCAAGATGGTTGTGCTACCTAAATTTTTATATCTTTTTAAATCTCCCCTTGCCGCTTACACTGCAGTTCTTTAAACAGCTGAGATCCAACCTGATCTCCTTAGCTTGGGCAGCAAAACAGCCCAGAATAGCATAGGAAACCCTTGCGTTCCCTTTCAGTCAAGGCGGCTTAAATGCACCCAATATGCAGTTATATGTGTTGTGTGCTTAGACCCAGTTCCTACATTTCTGGCTATACCCAGTCAAATTCCAGCTGCACATTGTGGTAGAGGCAGACCTGACTTCCCCAGGTCCGCTGACCACAGCGGTATATCAAACTTACAGGCCTACACGTATGGCAGTGGACACAGTGAAGTGTGTAAGGCGGGTGTGAGATGGATTGCGACGACGAGCGTCTCTTGACTGCATATATGCCCCTTCCATACCAGCGCAACCCTGAGATACCAGGACTGATGGACGATGCACTCGGGCTCACAATAAACATCTTATCACATATGCTGACCTGTACCCGAACGGACAGTTCATAGCAGCACCTGCACCAACTGACATCCCTAAACCTAACATGATGGACCTGCTTATTTATTCCCAACTTCGCGCCACGTGTCTTGTGCTCCATGCTACCTTTCCTGCCCCCCTCCAACATTACACACGCTTGAACATATGCTCACACATACTTCGCATCCAAACTCGTCACCAGACTTTATGCAGTGATGCAGGACAAAGCACCTGTATGCACTTCCAAAGCGTAAGAACAGAGGAGGCTAGATACAGAACCCCCCCATCACTGCTGAACAATGGTCATATTGCTGTGCGCAAACCGCAGCTTTATCAACTATAGACTGTGCCTTATCCATTTCAAGTTTTTAAATAGATTATATCGTACCTCCCTACAACTGCAGCGAATGGGGCTAAACGAGGAGGCTAGATGTGTTAGATGTACGACGTCTCAGGCCTTGTTTTTGCATCTGGCCTGGGAATGCCCCAAGATTGTGGATTACTGGAGGGAGGTCCACTCTACTCTTCAGCAAATCGTTGGCCACCAGCTCCCCTTTACCCCGCTGGTCGGGCTCCTAGGCTATCTTAAAGACATGCCACTGAACTCACGTCTCCTTGCAATGCTCTTGATACTAGCCAAGCGCCAACTTGCTGAACATTGGGGGATGAAAGCGGCCCGCAGGTTATGTTATGGCTACAAGATGCTTCGTATTGCCAGAAGCAGCTAGCCAACTACTGGGAGTTGATGCCCTTACAAGCCCACCCGAAAGATATTTGGGAACCGTTTTTAATATACTTACGATCACGAGCCACAACCCCACCCTAGACACAGGCTGTGCTGTATTGAACACCCCGAATCAGAACTACAGAAGCTGCCAGATATTGTGGGACCTGTGAATGATGTTGCCCTAACCCACACTTCCTTTATGTTAGCTGAGATGCCTGTGATGCATGTGTTCTTTTGCCTTGATTGTCACAAATAAGAGTTGTACTTGTCAAACAAAACTGTGTTGCTCATATGTACTGTTTTGTACACAGCCTGCTATAATTCTTTTCATCATGCAACTTGAGTGTGCTATATATGCTCTCTCTCCCCCCTCCCTTCCTCTTTGTCTACTGCCTTTTTTGTAGCTGTCATCATACTGTATGACGTTTGAAATGCCAATAAATAAAGTTTTAAAAAAAGGAACACATTTCTTATTATGTGGAACCATTGTTGTTAGTCTAGCATATGCCCCAGGTTCTAGGTACTGTGAAAGGCAGCCCTGGTTTCTTAATTACATACAGGATCTCACACATAGCACTTGGGACACACTTCAAGATGTGAGAACAAGATGCTAAAACAATTCTTCTTTGTCCACTGTCTGATTGCTAGAAAACCCTTCTATGTTCTGCCAGACTTCTGTGTCTGGGTTTCTTGGTGGTACAGCAACTGCTTCAAATTGGATTTTAGTGTTAAATGTGGGAGGACACCATGATTACCATTGTATATTTCCCCCCACACACACATACATAAACACACACTCAGCCCTCATATCCCAAGTTTAGTGTGGCCAAAGACTTTTGCCATCTTGCAAAATGCCCAAAGTGGGTAGGGTAGACCATGGGATCTTTTACCCCATTAGCTAGGGCATGCCCAGGAGTCATTTCCACCCACTCGCTTGTGCCAAGCATAAATGCAGCACCTTCAGGCACCCACTTCAGAGCACTTGGGCCTAAGGAAGATCAGCATAGGATTTAACCTCCTGTCTGTGACCTGAGAAGGACTGGACCTGTTCTCTCTTGTACCTATGACAAAGAAGACCACTCCAAATGTCATAAGGCTGACATCTTGTTAAAGCTACAGGGACAAAACAAGCTAGAAGAGGCCTTTTCATGCAACCGCCCAGCTGACCACTGGCAACTGGACCTGGACTGGACACCTCCGTTTGGCCTCTGTCTGACACCATGTTAGTCTCTAAATGCCTCCCTTGAGGTCCTGGGGTCTTCAGAAATGTACTCCTGTGGTGGATTGGGGCTCGTTCAACAGTCATGTCGCTGTGACCTAAAACATATAGTTAGGCATCTGGACAAAACCCCACAATGGAACTCCTTTTATGTGGCACTTGGCTGGTCTTTCCCAGGTCACTGCAGAGTCAAGTAATAGATCTTGCACATGAAGGGCACAGAGGGCTGGTGGGCACAAAGAGGCTTCTGAGGCAAAAGGTGTGGTTTCTGCTTCTAGACCATTGTGTTGAAGAGAAAGTGAGTACTTGCATTGTATGTCAGATGTTTGGCAAGGATGGTGCTCCAGAACCACTTCATATGTCAAAGATCCGGACACATCGATGGAGAGCAGTTGTCATTGATTTGTTTGGACCTCTAACCACTGGGCAGCACCTATTGGTGGTCACTGATGAGTGTTCCAGATTTCCCTAAGTAATGGCAGTACCCAGCACTTTGTCCAATGTGACGATCACTGCATTGAACAAAATATTCTCGTCATTTATAATCTTGACTATTGTAAAGTAACATTGGACAAAGTTCTGGGTACTGCCGTTACCCAGTCCCTGACCTGTCTAATTTTACTATTGTAAAGTTAAATAGTAGCCACCCCTCTTCCCTCGTTTGCAGTTAAAGAATTCAAGGATTTTACAAGGACGTTAGACTTTAAACTTCAGAAGAATACTCCTTTGTGGCCACAAGCCAATGGTGTGGTCATGCATTTCATGTCTACTTGGAAGAAAGCTTTGAAAATAGCTATATTCACAAACCAACCTTTATCTGACATTTTGTACTTGACTTAACATGACGAACAGGACACCACTCACAGCACTACAGCTGTTTCCTGTGGAGCTGATGTTTGGGCACCAAATCCGCACAACCATTCTACATGATGCAGAGAACTCTAATTCTCTCTCAGGGGATTTCCATTGATAATTATAAGCACTCAATAGTGCAACCCACATGCTGGGATCCCAGATCAGTTGTTTGAAAGTCCCATATACTTCGTGTTACTTTGGAAAGACCAGGAAACGTATATGACAGACATGTAAAATGTTTGCATCCTTATAAACAGGCTATATTGCCACTGTTTATTGGATTACTTTAACATTTTGAAGGAAAATAGGGTCATACACTTAGAAATCACATAAGAAAAAACCAAAAGTGATCTTTTAAAAACATCCTTTACAAATGCTTTTTACTTCTTTTTAAAGTAAGCCAAGGCATAATACATAGCAATGTACCATATATAGGCTGCAGCACTGAAACAATATAAAAAAGGACACTACATCTTTAAGGGCCTTCTGACCTCCGTGATCCCTCCTGGCCTGTAGGTGGCAATTTAGTCAGTTCTTTTTTCTGGCTCCTGCTGTAAGGCTCCTAGAGCAGAGTTCTGCCTTCTTTGAGGTTTTTTTCCACAAAAATGTCAAACTTAATTTTTCTAAAGCTGATTAACTCAATGTCTTTTAGGGCATAGAGCATTTTTAGATAATTTCCAGACAGGAAATGTAGCAAACTGCCCAGAATGTTGCATAAAAATGCTAAAAACAGACCCACAAAGGATCTGTATCTTATGTTTGCCAGACTCTCGTGACCCCAAGACATGTTGCCACTGCAAGACCCTTTCCAGGTGCACTTTCGGTGAGAGAGAAAATTTGCGTCCATGGTCAAGTGGAGCACCACAGATGGCAAGATTCCCTGACTGGTGAGACTTCTGAAGGGCAGGGAGAGACTGCGCCCTCTACCAGTGCCCCTAAGTCATGTTCTGAGGGCACCGGCAAAGGGAGATCCAAAAAGAGAACATCTGGAGGAAAACATTGCTCCCGTTCGATGTCTAGGACTTCGACATTGCGATGAGGTACTGGCCCTACATGTTTGCTATCAAGAGCTGGTTCGACGTCGAACACTTATGACATTGAGGAGGAGAACACTGTCGACGTTGAGGGGGGCTTCGGTTTTGAGACATCATACAACTGCCTTTACCAATATAGTGGAGTGGTTTTCATGGATGAAAGCTCGCAGACTTCCTTCAGAGACTGATTCGGAGGCCTATTTCCCATACAGGCGTACCTCTCCAGTGACCATTTCAGATTCGCCAGCACCAACTCGAGTTTCAACGGAATCTACTCCACTTCCACAGTGCTCTCCTAATCCTTCGATAGCCCAGTGTCGACATTGTTCAGTGTCTCGTAGACGCTCTCATTAAAGGCGGAGAAGATACTCTACATCTAGATCAAGATCCTCCCAATCTCGTCATACATCATCTTCAGGATTGTATTTGCGTACCTTAACGGATTCTTCTCCACTGAGATGATATTAATACCTTCCAGGAAGTCCTTCAGGGAAGCTAACAAACTGAATATCAATTTACCTCCTACTACAACATCCACATCGGTAATCTTTGAGACACGTCATCAAAGGTCCACCAGTAGACCACTATTTCCTTTGGTTCCAGACCTTTTATAACCAGCGATGGTTCTTTTCCTGACTCCAGCTGCTGTAAAGGCTGCCCTATCGCATCTGTGAAAGAAATACAGACCACCCAATCAAGATCCGACAGTTCTTCACACATATCCAATTCCAGACTCTGTCATTGTTTAAGCAGCTCGAAAACTTCATGCCATGACGCCATCTTCTACAGTACCTCCTGATAAGGAGAACAAGAAACTGGATTTAGTGGGCAGAAAGGTCAGCGGAACCTCTGAAGTTTCCATAACAAATGCTACTTGTGCAACTGCTCTACTAGGACGCTATGACAGGCATTCAACAATTCATGGACAATCTTCCCAGAGATAAGCATCAGGGTTGCCAAGAGATTGTTAATGACGGCATTATGGTGTTGAACCAAGTTATCAGTGCTGCAGCAGATACCTTGTCATGGCCTGGCTCTTCAGCGCTTTTCTTGGCTGAGACACCCAGGCTTGAAACCCGAAAGCAAGCATCGAATTGTCAACCTGCCGTTATCTGGTATCGCCTTGGATGAAGTCTGAGCTTGACACTCTCAAGGCGGTCAGATTGGAAAAAAGTAGAGAATATAGGAGATATTCCTATAAGCCCTTTGGCCAAAGCTATTTCCATGAGAGGGTTCAAACCCCTCACTCCTCTACAATGTAGGACAGAAGCAACAACAGTCAACTAAGCCACACAGACAACAACAACACTGTCAGTCAAGAGGCAGAGGAGCACAGCAATCATCTGCCCAAGCCACTAAAATAACGGTTGGCAAACCATTAGTCATCTCTTTCCCTTCTCTTCTGTTGCCTATTCCGATGGGGGGAAGCATAACAACTTTCCTGCAAGAGTGGCATAAGATAACCAACGTCAGATGGGCTCTAAATATTGTAGAGCATAGATAATGTCTCAGATTCAACTGTCCACCACCATCTATTCCACCAAAGAAACCTTCCCTTTTCCAACGGGATCAACTTCATCAAAAAGTATCCATCCTTTTCCAGAAATACGCTGTGGAAAAGGTCCCTTTCATCTTAAAGGAATGGGAATTTATTCCTGTTATTTTCTGGTGAAGGAAAAGGGACCCAAAAACGAATACAGACCCATTTTGGGCCTCAAAAAAGGAATCAAATGGGTTTGCAAAGAAAAATTCAGTATTTTGGCTCTTAATCAGATCCACCCTCAACTCCATCAAGGGGACTGGCTATGCCCGATAGACCTGTAAGATGTCTATTTTCACATCTCAATAGTAAAAAAAAATTGAACATTCCTGAGGTTCATTGTAGAAAAAGACCACTATTAATACAAAGTCCTTCCCTTCGGCTTCAAGTCTGCACTGCCAACTTTCTCCAAATGCATGACAGATGTAGCAGCACACCTAAAAAAATGAGAATCTTCATCTGTCCATATCTGGACGATGGGTTCATCAAGGCATCTTCCGATCAGCAAGCAAGCCTACATTATCACCAAACCGTCATGACTCTCAATCGACTAGGTCTGCACATAAATAAATAAAAAAATCCATCTCAACACCTATTCAATCCCTGTATTACCTTCGTGCAGTTCTAGACACAGTACACACAAAAGTGTTTCCTTCGGAGGAGAGACGATTATCTATCCTTCAGAAATGTGGGCATCTGAATAAAACATACCATCCAACAGTGAGACAAGTTTCTTCCCTCCTGGGTTCAGTGGCGTTGTGCATATTCCTAGTCCTACAGGCACGTATCTTCATGCGCCCTCTCCAACAATGTCTGGAAAATCAATGGGATCAGACCTCAGGAAGTTGGGAAGACAGAGTGCTTCTGTCCACTCATGTGAAACAATCACTCAAATGGTGGTGCCGCTTAGAGAAACTCCTGAAAGTGATGAATTTCCACTAAGACGTTCTTCCCCAAACCATAGTGATAGATGCTTCCTAGATTGGTTGGGGTGCTTATATAGACCATCGAAAGATTTCAGGCCTGTGGTCTCGGAAGGAACAGTCTTGCCACATCAACCTTCTGGAACTGAGGGCAGTACATTTAACCCTGAAGGCTTTCCTCCTGTCATTCAGAACAGACTCTCTCCTTGTTCAGATGGTCAATACAACCATGCATTATCTGTATAAGCATGGAGGGACAAGATCCAGACCTCTGTCCCTGGAAGCTCAAACAATCTTGAAGTGGCTCATCTCCAGGGATCTCAAGATTACAGCCGTCCATCTTCTCGGAACCTAGAATACTCAGACAGACATTCTCCACAGTCATTCAAGAAAATCACGAGTGGGTTCTAAACAACGCTGTACTTCACAACATCTTCTCAGATTGGGGTTTTCAACAAAGAGATCTTTTTTCGCAGAATGAGAAAACAGAAAATTCCTAAGCATTGTCTCGAGGTTCCCCCAATCAGGCACACTGGGGAATTCCCTGTGGATCGATTGGTCAGGCAAATTTCTTTACGCCATTCCTCCAAATCCCTTACTGCTGACAGTGATCACCAAATTCTCCCACTTGAAAGCCAGAATGATTATCATTGCTCCGGGAGTGGCCTTGACAGTGGTGGTGCACAGATCTCCTTCACCTCACAGAGTGCCTTCACAAGAAGCTGCTGTGCAGACCAGATCTTCAGATGTCCGGAGGCCAGATTCAACATCCTAACCTTCCCTCTCTGAAATTGGCTGCTTGGCTCCTGATCTCACAATATGGCCACCTAAATCTTCCTCAGGAATGCTTGGATGTGCTACGAGAAGCCAAGAGACCATCTACTTGGACTTCCTATTCCTTCAAATGGAAGTGATTCTGCATCTGGTGTTCTCAGAACAATATAAATCCTCTTACTTGTCAGGAAGAGGTTATTCGTCCATATCTTCTCAATCTCGCTAAAGCAGAATTGAATTTCTCCTCAATTAGATAGAATACATCTCGAATCAGTCCAGCTTATTAAAAATGCTCTTCACAAACATCCTTTTTCACAATGCCTGTCATCAAAGATTTTCTGGAAGACATTAAGAAAATACATCCTTCACTCAGGAGACCTTCTCCTCTATGGGAGTTAAACATTGTTCTCTCGCTCTCGCCTGATGGGTCCTTCCTTCGAGCCCATTCATAAAGCTTCTCTCCAACACTTCTCTTGGAAGACCTCCTTCTTGGTAGCCATTACTTCAGCTCACAACGTTAGCGAGTTACAGGCTCTCTGTTCACATTAACCTTATACAGTGTTCCATAGCAATAGGGTAGGGATGAGGACCCATCCTAAATTCATCCCTAGAGTAGTATTAGATTTCCATGTCAATCAGACTATTACTTTACCTATGTTCTTTCATATCCCCTCTTCTCCTGCAGAGAGATCTCTCCACCTTCTCGATGTGAGAAGGGTTTTTTGTGTTCAAAAGTTTTTATTGGTTGTTTTCATAAAAAACACATACAAATATCAAAATCAGATTTAAACAAATTACTGACATGAAAATCAATAAAAAGGAGATATTGCATTGGTGGGTGGACGTAAGGTGGTAGCAAAAGCTTCCTAAACATCGTGTTTCAAGATCTGTGAGATCCCCTTGGGAGGATAAGTGAAGGGCTGTAGGGGCCACCTTCAACTAGACCCAGGATATATAAATTGATATATATATTGATTCGGACGCTAAGGCTGATGTCCAAGTGGGGTAAGCATCTCTAAAGAATTTGTTTCCCTACTTTTACTTTTCTCCTTTTTTTATGTTAGAAGGGTTTTTAAGATCTTTCTAGATAAATCAAAACAACTCTTTGTCAACTATGGGCCCTTATGGACAGATTATGCCACTTTTAAACAATCCTTATCTAGATGAATTGTCTCCTGCATTGTCCTTTGTTATCAAAAAGCAAACAAACCCCTATCTAGTAAACCTAGGTCCCACTCCACCATGGTTAGATCCGCTACTACTGCCTTGCTTAGGAACATCCCAATTGCTGAGATTTGTAATTCTGCTACTTGGAGATCAGTTCACACCTTTACGAGAAACTATTGTCTTTATTCGGACGCTAAGGCTGATGTCCAAGTGGGGTAAGCATCTCTAAAGAATTTGTTTCCCTACTTTGACTTTTCTCCTTTTTTTTTTATCTCTTCCTTCACGAAATCTAGGCGGGATAAGCTTGCAAATATATTCAGTGCTTATGATTATCAATGGAGATCCCCTGAGAGAGAAGGATGATTTCTTACCTGTAATCCTAGTTCCTCTCAGGGGAATCTCTATTGAAATCATAAGAAACCCTCTCGCCTCCCCGACGGAAGAGATAATACATGTATTCCACTATCCTACTGATTTTCTCATCAGAAAGAACGGGGTAAACTGCCACATACAGAGCATGATGGGACACTGGAGGTCAGAAGGCCCTTAAAGGCGCAGTGTCACTTTTTAACATTGTTTCAGTGCTGTAGCCTGTATAGGCTACATTGGTATGTATTATTCCTTAGCTTACTTTAAAAAGAAGTAAAAAGCGTTTGTGAAGGGTGTTTTTAAAAGATCGATTTTCTTTTTTGTCTAAGTGATTTTTAAGGGTATGACTCTTTTTCCTTGTAAATTTTAAAGTAATTCAATAAACATTGGCAATATAACCTGTTTTTAAGGCTGCAAAAATTTAACATGTCTGTCACATATGTTTCCTGGCCTTTCCAAAGTAAGGCGAAGTAGATGTGACTGTGGCGTTGAAAGAACTGCTCTGGGATTCCCGCACGTGGGCGGGACTATTCAGTGTTTATGATTTCAATGGAGATTCCCCTGGGAGAGAACTAAGATTACAGGTAAGAAACCATTCCATGCTGCACATTGCAGAAAATTCAACGAAGAGATGCTATGGCCACAAACAAGAGGTGAAACAATATTCAGATAGATGCCGATCAGTCCAGGTCTCCCACTTACAGCAAGGTGACTTTGTACTTGGCAGGTCAAAAAGTAATTGGAAAGAAGACTCGCACTTTGATCCTCAGCCATATGTGATTTTTTTTACATTAATGGCGCCATGATCACACACAGACCATCATTCAAAACTCATAGTACTTCCAAACCCTGCAGGGAGAGGAATGTGAAGAAGTCATGATTTAGATGATCAGGCAAGAGGCAGTAACTGATATTTGCTTTACAACAATTGCGGTGCTATAAGGTATAGCACCGCAATTGTTGTAAAGCTTATGCTTCTGGAGCATTTCACCCTCTCCTTTTCATGTTTTGCAATCTGTCCGATCATGAGGCTTTTGTGGTAGCGAGCCTGGCCGGATGTCGATGTCAGTGACATAGAAGAATCATTTATCCACCTGAATGCCTCATTACTGTTATGAACTAATTGTGAGTTATATATATTTGTGTTGAGGGGGGATATAGTGTTGTGAGCGTTCTAGCTCTGGGGCGTATCTCCTCACTTAACGTGATGATGAGTTTACGGTCTCTGTGCTGTGGGCGGAGATACGCATGCTGGTCTGGGTAAGTGGTTGGCGCGCTGTGGTGTTAGAAGGTGGATCAACCAGATCACACTGGCGCTTCGCGATCTACTGCTTCCCTCGCAATGGGCCCTTGATGTAATTTGTCCCTTGCACTCTGCTTAACTCATTGAATGATTGTTTGTGTAAAGTATCATGTAGGAGTTCACCACAAATGTGACAACTGAGAATAAAGAATTGTGCAAATTCAAAATACTGGTTTCCTGCTCTCCACATATGCTGGTGATAGAAGAGGTGATACAAGATTAATATTAACATAATTATTATCATCGTTATTATTAATTATAAAACGCTACTGTTACCTAAGAAGATGTTCTGGCACTGCAACAGCAGTTTACTTACCGAGCTATGTTTGACTGACTAACGGATGCACAGCTATTTCTTTAGAGACTTCCTGAATTGTAACAAGTTGGAAATAGAACACAGAGAGGGTGGCAGGCTATTCCACAGGCGGGAGGAATGAACCAAGAACACTCTGCGTCCAATTTGGGCTGTATGTGAAGATTGGCTTCAGAGGTTCGCAGGTAGCAGACTGGATAGTAGCACTGCAGTTTGTCCTACTGGTAGAGGGGTCCTATTTGATTAATAGATATATGAACTATGCAAGGATACTTAAAGGGGATTCTTTTAGGGAAAGCAAACCATTTGAGTTTGTCCAATGTGGCAATGGCTGATGAGTAATGGCTAGTTGAGCTTCTGCAGCCTGAATTCTGTACAGTCTCTTAAGGAGATAATCTGGTGACCCTAGAAACAGAGTTCCCGCAATATAACTTGCTCAAAATTGTCACCTGGTTCATCAAATGATGATGGTGTGAAGGAAGTAAAGGCAGGACCTTTCTCAATAGAGGTTGCTGCTAGTTTGTTAACTTAAGAAGTCAAATAAAGATTGTTGTGAACTTGAAAGCCTACATTTCTTATGACACTTTGAAGAGGAGGAAGGGAGTTTCTCAGGAGAAGGACAGAAGTCATCAGGTAGTGGTCGAGGGTTCTTACTCCTAGAGCAACAGAGACCCTGTCTTATATCCATTGAACTTGAGGGCATTTTGAGTCAGCCAGTTAGGTATTTTGCACAGTTATTGATGAAAAGTAACTAAGGGTACAGGCGCTGTTTGATTCACCAAAATAATGAGCTGGGTGTCATCTTACTAATTCATAAAAATGACACCCTGATCTCGAATCAACTGGGTCAGCACTTTAAAGTAGATATTGAAAAAAATGTGGGACTTCAATGGTGAGCCCTGGGGAACCTCTTGACCGCTGGGCCTCATGAAATGGAGGGAGGTGATTTGCTTGAGTTCTATTGTTAATATATGAACTGCCCGAGCTCACGACAATCCTACCAATGCCAATTTCTTCCAGTCATGAGATCAAGATCTCATCCGAGAAGGAATTGAAGGCAGCCTAGAGATTTAATAGCACAAGACATTTCTGTGGAGTTTATCATATATAGAACAGTAGGGACATGAACTTGTTGGTTCTCAGTTATTCCCTTCTTAAGCAGCTATTATGAGTGCAGAGTAGTGCTCTAACAATCCCTTTGTGCAAAGAAGTAGAGGCATGAGATGTGGTTTCAGCTATAATAATATTATGTTGTAGGAATTGGGGTAATCGTAAGTTGTTGCATTATAGGTAAGCACTAACTTCTGAGAAGGTCTTACCACGTGCCTTGGCTTTTCCAACATTTAAATAGTCCGGTCTACTTTGTAATATATATATATATATATATCTCTCCAAGCTCCTCCGTTTACAAAACAGAAGCCAGCACTAAAGGTTTTGCAACATTTCCCCGTGAGTGCTGGCTTCTGTTTTGTAAACGGAGGAGCTTGGATGTAATCGCGGTGCACTTCCGTGACGCCAGCACCCGCCTGTGAGTGCTTCCTGGTAAAGTGCAGTGGAGCAGTAATATATATATACAGGATTACAGTTTCAGGGCGACTGAAACCACACGACCTGGGGCAATGGAAAATTCCCTTGCGCAGAAATATATTGATTAAAATTAATTTTGAGGCCGGGAAAGATTTGTGGGTGAAATTGAACCTTTTAATGTGAAGATTCATTATACTAAACTTTGATTTGGAGTTTTACTGGTTGATAACATTAGTATGAAGTATAACCTGAATAAAGTGAGGGCGGGGGACATGTGTGCTTGTGTATTGAAAGATGCATATTGAAACAATAGAACGCTTCCTTTTACTTTGTCTCCTTCACCCACACATTTGGAAATGGAGGTTGAATGTCCATTTTATAACTGAAAAATTTGAGGACCAAGTCCATGTGTCTGGGACGTATGGCTTTTGCGAGCTCCAGTAGATTGCATACTCTTGTAAGGGCCTTTTGCTTTGAATCATGGGATTTATTTTGGTGTTTAATTCTTCCAAGTTATAAGCCCTACCAAGTACCACGTATCTAGGGTTAGACTAACGCATTTATTGCTGGTGTGCACATCACCGCACTAAAATGCATTAGTCATGCATATTAGAGCTTCTGGGGCTGGCATGTAAGCACTAAGGAACTGCATCCATAAAAGCAGCCAGGGCACTTCAGGTTGCTCTGTATTGCTCGCTGCATGCTCAGCCAAAATGTCATCATGAGTAGGGGTGGGCAGAGTTGGCGTAGCGCCACTAAGCGGAGTTCCACTGAGTTATGGAAAAAATCTGTGGAACAGGAGCCCACGTCCTGCGGCCAGCCGAGGGTCAGTGTGCCCGGGACGGGGGTCCCTCGTGCCCGGGCAGGCTCCTAGATCTCCCCGGCCTGGCTGGGTTGAGAAGCAGGGACCGGGGCCTGGGTTTCGGGCAGGGCCTGGGGTGTGGGAGCCCCCGTCCTGCGGCCTGCCAAGGGTCCGTCTGCCCGGGACAAGGGTCCCTGGTGCAGAGCCCCCGAGCCATCCAAAGGGCAAGAGGGAGCCCTCCAGTGAAGGCTCGGGCAGGCAGATTGGCGTCCTTTGGGCCCGGCCATCTGGTCGCGCCTTTCCCCTCGGCCATCTGGTCGTGCGCAATGCTTTCCAATGGGGTGACCAGATGGCCGGGCTGCCCTGGAAGTCCCGATGAGGGCTCGTTTGCCTCCCCGATCCCAGCAAGGGCTCCAGGAGGTCGGGCGCCCCGTGCCCTGGGTCCCCTCCGTCATTCGATGCGCACAGGTTACCAGAAAGAAGGGTAGCTTTCCTCCGGATTACTAGGGGCAGGGTATGCCGAAACCGCCCCCCTGGGCTGGTGGTTCTCAGCCGGGGACCAGATGGGCTAGGCCTGGACAACACCTCCCCACTGCCCGGGGCTCCCTCCTCCGGCCCGCCGCGCGGCAAAGTGCCCGGGACGGGCTCCATCGGTCCTGGGCAGTCCTCCCCCGGGCCCGAGAGCTCCTGCGGGCTCCCCATGCCTGAGGCCCAGCTGGGTTCTCCGAGCCCCCGGGACGCGGAGCCCCTGAGCCCTGCAAGGGTAGGCGGGACCCCTACCGCAAAGGCTCGGGGCGGGCAGATGGGCATCCTTCGGTCCCAGCCATCTGATTGCGCCTTTTCCCCTCGGCCATCTGGTCGCGCGCAATGCTTTCCAATGGGGCGACCAGATGGCCAGGCCAGCCTGGAAGTCCCGATGAGGGCTCATTTGCCACCCCGATCCCAGCCAGGGCTCCAGGAGGTCAGGCGCGTCCGCGCCTAGGGTCCCCTAAGTCTCGCGGTGCGCACAGGTTACCAGAAAGAGGGGTAGCTTTCCTCCGGATTACTAGGGGCAGGGTATGCCAGAACCCCTCTCGGGCTGGCGGTTCTCAGCTGGGGACCAGATGGGCTATGCCCGGACAACACCTCCCCACCGTCCGGGGCTCCCTCCTCCGGCCCGCGGCATGGCAAAGTGCCCGGGATGGGCTCCATCGGTCCTGGGCAGTCCTCCCCCTGGCGTCTGGGCCCGAGAGCTCTGGCTGGGTGCTCCCACCCCAGGCTCCGTCCCACGCCCCGGGTCCGGGCGGGCCTTTCCCAGCTTGGATGGGTTCAGGAGCATAGGCCCAGGGCCCTTGGTGGCCCGACGCAGGCCTATGGAGGCCTCCCCCGTGCCATTCTCAGCCCCGGGCATGAGGCCCAGCTGGGGTCTCCGAGCCCTCCCGGGGCTCCCCGTGCCTGAGGCCCAGCTGGGTTCTCCGAGCCCCCGTGACGCGGAGCCCCCGAGCCCTGCAAGGGCAGCCGGGACCACTACCGCGAAGGCTCGGGGCAGGCAGATGGGCATCCTTCGGTCCCGGCCATCTGATCGCGCCTTTTCCCCTTGGCCATCTGGTCGTGCGCAATGCTTTCCAATGGAGCGACCAGATGGCCGGGCCGGCCTGGAAGTCCCGATGAGGGCTCGACCGCCTCTCCGATCCCAGCCAGGGCTCCAGGAGGTCGGGCGCCTCCGCGCCCTGGGTCCCCTCCGTCACTCGGTGCGCACGGGTTACCAGAAAGAGGGGTAGCTTTCCTCCGGATTACTAGGGGCAGGGTATGCCGGAACCCCTCTCGGGCTGGCGGTTCTCAGCCGGGGACCAGATGGGCTAGGCCCGGACAACACCTCCCCACCGTCCGGGGCTCCCTCCTCCAGCCCGCGGCATGGCAAAGTGCCCGGGACGGGCTCCATTGGTCCTGGGCAGTTCTCCCCCGGGCCCGAGAGCTCCTGCGGGCCTCCCTGTGCCTGAGGCCCTGCCGGGGTCTCCAAAGCCCCCGGGAAGCAGAGCCCCCGAGCCCTCCAAAGGGCAGGTGGGAGCCCTCCCGCAAAGGCTCGGGGCGGGCAGATGGGCGTCCTTCGGGCCCGGCCATCTTGTCGCGCCTTTTCCACTTGGCCATCTGGTCGCGCGCAATGCTTTCCAATGGGGCAACCAGATGGCCGGACTGCCCTGGAAGTACCGGTGATGGCTCATTTGCCTCCCTGATCCCAGCCAGGGCTCCAGGAGATCGGGCGCGCGTTGCATAGGGTCCCCTAAGTCTCGCGGTGCGCACGGGTTACCAGAAAGGAGGTTACCCTTCCTCCAGATTACTAGGGACAGGGTACTTCAGAATCCCTCTCGGCTAGCGGTCCTCAGCAGGCGGCCGGACAGGCCAGGACACCCCCCCCCCCAGCCCGGGGTCCGTCCTCGGTCCTGCCGCATACCCGGGACGGGGTCCCGTGGTCCTGGGGAGGCTGCCACTGTTCCTCTGGGCCCGGGAGCCCAGGCTGGGTCCAGGGGCCCCGCCGGGTGCCCAGTCGGGTGCTCCATCCCTGGGCCCCATCCCCTGGCCTGCTGCTCTGCCAAAGGCCCGAGACTGGGTTCTGTCGCACCCGGGGAGCCTCCACTTGCTTGGCTTGGTTCAGGAGCTCCAGGGGCCCCGGGGAGGGCGGCCTCCCCGGGCTCCGTCCTTGGTCCT
>CAWUFW010006343.1:930000-935000 GCA_963921515.1 Calotriton arnoldi
GCTGCCCTGGAAGTCCCGATGAGGGCTTGTTTGCCTCCCCGATCCCAGCAAGGGCTCCAGGAGGTCGGGCGCCCCCGTGCCCTGGGTCCCCTCCGTCACTCGATGCGCACGGGTTACCAGAAAGAAGGGTAGCTTTCCTCCGGATTACTAGGGGCAGGTTATGCCGGAACCGCCCCCCTGGGCTGGCGGTTCTCAGCTGGGGACCAGATGGGCTAGGCCCAGACAACACCTCCCCACTGCCTGGGGCTCCCTCCTCCGGCCCACCGCGTGGCAAAGTGCCCGGGACGGGCTCCATCGGTCCTGGGCAGTCCTCCCTTGGGCGTCTGGGCCCGAGAGCTCTGGCCGGGTGCACCCACCCCAGGCTCCGTCCCACGCCCGGGCAGGCCTTCCCCAGCTTGGATGGGTTCAGGAGCATAGGCCCGGGGCCCTTGGTGGCCCGACGCAGGCCAATGGAGGCCTCCCCCGCGTGGCCTGGCCCAGGACCGCCGGGCAGGCCCAGGGATGGGTTAAGCTCTGCCATGGGCCCGGGTCGGAGGTCCGCCGGGGACCCCTATTCTCAGCCCCGGGCCTGAGGCCCAGCTGGGGTCTCCGAGCCCCCCTGGGACTCAGAGACCCCGAGCTCTGCATGGGCAGGCGGGAGCCCTCCGGAGAAGGCTCGGGCGGGCAGATGGGCATCCTTCGGTCCCGGCCATCCGATCGCACCTTTTCCCCTCGGCCATCTGGTTGTGCGCAATGCTTTCCAATGGGGCGACCAGATGGCCGGGCCGGCGTGAAAGTCCCGATGAGGGCTCGTCCGCCTCCCCGATCCCAGCCAGGGCTCCAGAAGGTCGGGCACCTCCACGCCCTGGGTCCCCTCCGTCTCTCGGTGCGCACGGGTTACCAGAAAGAGGGGTAGCTTTCCTACGGATTACTAGGGGCAGGGTATGCCAGAACCCCTCTCGGGCTCGCGGTTCTCAGCTGGGGACCAGATGGGCTAGGCCCGGACAACACCTCCTCACCGTCCGGGGCTCCCTCCTCCGGCCGGCGGCGTGGCAAAGTGCCTGGGATGGGCTCCATCGGTCCTGGGCAGTCCTCGTCTGGGCCCGAGAACTCCTGCAGTCTCCCCGTGCCTGAGGCCCAGCTGGGTTCTCCGAGCCCCCGGGACGCGGAGCCCCTGTGCCCTGCAAGGGCAGGCGGGACCCCTACCGCAAAGGCTCGTGGCGGGCAGATGGGCATCCTTCGGTCCCGGCCATCTGATCGTGCCTTTTCCCCTCAGCCATCTGGTCGCGTGCAATGCTTTCTAATGGGGCGACCAGATAGCCGGGCCGGCCTGGAAGTCCTGATCAGGGCTCGTCCGCCTCCCCGATCCCAGCCAGGGCTCCAGGAGGTCGGGCGCCTCTGCGCCCTGGGTCCCTTCCGTCTCTCGGTGCGCACGGGTTACCAGAAAGAGGGGTAGCTTTCCTCCGGATTACTAGGGACAGGGTATGCCGGAACCCCTCTCGGGCTGGCGGTTCTCAGCAGGGGACCAGATGGGCTAGGCCCGGACAACACCTCCCCACCGTCCGGGGCTCCCTCCTCCGGCCCGCGGTGTGGCAAAGTGCCCGGGACGGGCTCCATCAGTCCTGGGCAGTCCTCCCCCAGGCGTCTGGGCCCGAGAGCTCCTGCGGGCTCCCTGTGCCTGAGGCCCAGCCAGGGTCTCCGAGCCCCCGGGAAGCAGAGCCCCCGAGCCCTCCAAAGGGCAGGCGGGAGCACTCCCACGAGGGCTCGGGACGGGCAGATGGGCGTCCTTCGGGCCCGGCCATCTGGTCGCGCCTTTCCCCTCGGCCATCTGGTCACGCGCAATGCTTTCCAATGGGGCGACCAGATGGCCGGGCTGCCCTGGAAGTCCCGATGAGGGCTCATTTGCCTCCCCGATACCAGCCAGGGCTCCAGGAGGTCGGGCGCGTCCGCGCCTAGGGTCCCCTAAGTCTTGCGGTGCGCACGGGTTACCAGAAAGAGGGGCAGCTTTCCTCCGGGTTACTAGGGGCAGGGTATGCTGGAACCCCTCTCGGGCTGGCAGTTCCCAGCCGGGGACCAGATGGGCTATGCCCGGACAACACCTCCCCACCGTCCGGGGCTCCCTCATCCGGCCTGCCACGTGGCAAAGTGCCCGGGACGGGATCCATCGGGCCCCGGCCGGTCCTCCCTTGGGCGTCCGGGCCTGAGAGCTCCTGTGGGCCTCCCCATGCCTGAGGCCCAGCCGGGGTCTCCAAAGCCCCCGGGAAGCAGAGCCCCCGAGCCCTCCAAAGGGCAGGCGGGAGCCCTCCTGCGAAGGTTCAGGGCGGGCAGATGGGTGTCTGTTAGAAATGGGGATCTCTGGTTGGCAATGGCTGGCGCCAATGTCCAAGAAGGGACCCTTCTTCCTAAGTCAGAGTAAGGGGGCTACACCCTTTGATAACCCCTGCTCAACCCTGTGGTAACATAGCACGAGCAGACAGGCCTATCTCAGAGGCAGTGTGTGAAGCATTCGTGACCATACACAATAACGCAGTGAAGACACCACAAAGGGACACCACACCAGTAACTATAGCAAAATGAGTAGCTTTATATCAGTTTAACACAAGGCTCGAAGACGATCAACAAGCCACAATGCACGTAAATATAAGTTCACTGAAAAGGCAATAAAGCACTCTAAAGCGGGTGAAACGAACTTAGTTCGAGACCGAGGTCTACGCAACCCGGTGATGCACAGTGTACCTGAGGTTTAAAGGGGCACGGCACGCAGCTACGGGAGGAAGCCGCGATGATGACAGGCGGACTCGCAGCGGCCGCAGCTCCCAGCTGCAGCGGTGCGCGGCGTGCACTCACGATGATCCTGAGGCGGTGATTAAAGGTGGGCTCTCAGCGGCCACAGCTCCTCACCTGCAGCGGCCCACAATAGCGATAGCGATGATTGTCGTAGCACAGACAAATGCGGGCTCTCAGCGGCAACAGCTCCTCAGCTGCAGCGGCCCGCGATAGCGATGATTCTCGTAGCACAGACAGATGCGGGCTCTCAGCGGCAACAGCTCCTCAGCTGCAGCGGCCCACAATAGCGATAGCGATGATTCTCGTTGCACAGACAGATGCGGGCTCTCAGCGGCAACAGCTCCTCAGCTGCAGCGGCCCACAATAGCGATGATTCTCGTAGCACAGACAAATGCGGGCTCTCAGCGGCAACAGCTCCTCAGCTGCAGCGGCCCATAATAGCGATGATTCTCGTAGCACAGACAAATGCGGGCTCTCAGCGGCAACAGCTCCTCAGCTGCAGTGGCCCACAATAGCGCTAGCGATGATTCTCAGCCCGCGTTCCCCGCAGTAGACCCAGAGGCTCAGGAATTCTCGACAGAGGCCTCACCTGCGAGTAGAACCCTTCTCAATAGGAATTCAGAAGGCTGGTGGGTGAAGTCTAATGTCCCTGAGACTTCAGCAGGAGGCAAGCTCAAATCAGGCCCTTGGGTAGTTGCTTCAGCAAGATGGATGAAAGTTTCAAAGTCCTTTTCCTCTCGTTACATGGACAGAGGTTCGTCTTGACATCCAGAAGTAACACACCCTGTAGGGGTTTCGGCCCAGATCTTTATACCCCCCCGTCTTTGTTCTCAAAAGTCACAAGTCACTGAACCCAGCCAAAACCAGTTCGATGTGGTCCTGGAGCACTTTATTTACGAGGCGGCATCCTGCCTTTGAGGAAGAGGGGGTCTGCCATCAGACGCACAGTGGGGGCTGGAGCCATCATTCACCTTGCCAGGCCCAGCCCTGCTCAGACCAAAGCGTCACCCCTCCCCATACTCCAGCTGCAGATTCCGCTCTTCAACCCAGGTCGAGCTCAGCCTGCCCTGACCCTCCAAGACCAGACATCCAATACACATAACAGCAGAGCACACTGGACGACTTAGGCAAGAAAATACCTACTTCCTAGAAGTGGTATTTTCAAACGCAGAATATAAAAATAATCCTCACTAAAAGATGTATTTTAATATTCTGAGCTCCGGCATACTAAATTCGACTTTCCAAACCTGTTCCTTGGGTCAGCTAGGATTATAAGATGTAATAATCAAAACTGCCCATTCTGGCCTAAGGGAACAGATCGCCTTGTCATAGTGAAAAACGCAATGGAGTGTAATTCACTATCAGGACATGCCACACAGACCAAGGCAGGTCCTACCTTTCACATACAACGCACCCTGCCATAGGGATGACTTACATGATGCCAAGGGAAGTTTGAGGGACTGGGAAGTGGGTTCACTTTACAGTCAAAGAATGGCAGTTCTGGACTGCGCACAGACTCTGCGATGGCAGGTCTGAGACACACTTTACGCGCTGCTTATGTGGGTGGCGCAATCAGCGCTGCAGGCCCACCAGCAGCATTCGGTCTACCAGCCCTGGGCACGCACGGTGCACTATACTAGGGACTAACAGGTAAATCAAATGAGCCAATTATGGGAATACCAATTCATCCAGTCAATTTACAATAGGGAGCATTCGCGCTGTAGCACTGAATGGCAGTGGCACAGCGCCCAGAGCATCTAACACCAGCAAACACAGAGGAGACAAAAAGCGAAAGATGGAAGGGAGACCCACGCCAATGGTGCCAGGTCTAACAGTGTCCTTCGGGCCCGGCCATCGGGTCGCGCCTTTTCCCCTCGGCCATCTGGTCGCGCGCAATGCTTTCCAATGGGGCGACCAGATGTCCGGGCTGCCCTGGAAGTCCCGATGAGGGCTCATTTGCCTCCCCGATCCCAGCGAGGGCTCCAAGAGGTCGGGCGCGTGTCGCCTAGGGTCCCCTAAGTCTTGCGGTGTGCACGGGTTACCAGAAAGGGGGGTATCCTTCCTCTGGATTACTAGGGACAGGGTACTCCAGAACCCCTCTCGGCCTAGCGGTCCTCAGCCAGAAGTACCAGGACACCCCCCCGCCCGGGGTCCATCCTCAGTCCTGCCGCATGGCAGGGTGCCCACGACGGGATCCCGCGGGCCTGGGGAGGCTGCCCCTGTGCCTCTGGGCC